>OY757937.1:68614380-69116880 GCA_963585895.1 Sepioteuthis lessoniana
TTTATTTTTTTATTTATGCATTTTTTAATTTTTTTTTTCTTCTTGAGTGATTTTAATCAATAAAATATATATTTATGCAAATTTTATTTGGTTGGGTGGATTTTTTAAACAAAGTGTAGTTTGCCCTATCCTCTTCAGTCAGTTTTATCCTGATGATCTGGAAAGGTGAAACCTCAGTAGATTTCTTCTGACCCATTAGGTAATTATATTTATATTTGCTCTACTCTGTATCAGGCTTCTTTTTTTTTTTGCTTAACTTAGCCCTCTGTCAGAGATTTTTTTCTTTTGGCTAGACATTAGGATATTGTTTGATTTTTTTCAGACAATACATTTTAGTCTTTTCTTCCCAAATATCAATTTGTGTATATGTTTATTTCACAAGTTCGATCATTTGGGGGGTTTTTTTTTCAGTCTGCCAGAGTTAAAGTTAGGGATTAACCTAAAATAGAAATATATACATATACACAGATATGTATATGATATTACATACATACATACATACATACACACACACACACACACAAACATTCATACATATAAATACACACACTCACACACATAATTAAATTTCAAAAAATCTATTTAAAGTGGCGAAATCTGAAATTTCTTTATTCTTTTTTTAAAATTCTTTATTAGAACACAAAAGCACTGGAATAGGTTTAAAATTTTGATCTTTATTTCATTGTAAAGCAAAACTGAATGTCAGGGACTGGGTAACATTTGGTGAATGCCAGGTTGCTCTGACATAATGGCAATCATCATAGGAAGTGAACATCGTGACTTGAGTTCAAAACCTGGACAAGGCTGTTTGTATTTCATATAATGTTAATGCTCTTGGGAAAAGTATGAATCCAGTAGGGGAGAATGAGCTCTTTAATGTTGCTATAGCAACCGTTATAGGAAGACGTTTTCGTTTGATTTGGTTTTATAGCATATCAACCTTTGCAGGTTATTTAATGCTAAATCCATTTTATACATATAAACAGTTTTATTTCAAACAATTAAGTTTAACATAAGTACACAGTTTAGTTCTATTTGACCTATAGCAAGGACCCTATCAGGTGCTACCACTGGACTTTGGAGCAATAGCAAAAAAGGGGTACTCCACATTCCCCAAAGATCCAGCATTACTGGAGCCTCACAATCAGATTGTTTAGCGTTATATCCAGGACACTTGTTGAGGGAGTCTTACTCCTCTGCAGAGATGTAGTCATTGTATTCTGCAGCCCCACCCCAGCCGACTGGGCCAGTGATAAGATAAGGAAAACTCCGAATTCAAACCTGTTAAACTCAGCTTAAAAAAAAATTGACCTTGTGTCAAATCCTGTTCGTGTGGAAAATATCTATGCATGAATGCAGAAAACTAACAAAAATAGTACAAGACTAGGCATATCTGGGTGGGAATGGTGGTCCACTGGGAATTATGCAAGGGGTTAAAATTTGGCCATGCTGACAAATGGTGTATACACAAGCAAGAATCCAACATTGAAAATAAGACCCATAAGATTCTCTGAGACTTTAAGATACAAACAGATCACTCAATCTCTTTGGAACAAAGGTTGTACTATTTCTAAAGTGCTTGACCAGGGATTGGCAACCCTGTCCTATAGGTCACATCCAACCCTCGAATGATTTTTGTCAGGCCCTGTGCTAGACAGTGTTTAAGTTTTAACATTTTTTTTTTTTTCAAATTTTACTTTATATTGGTGGATTGGTTTTACAGCCTACCAACCTTTCATGGGTTATTTCATGCAAAGTCAGTCTTTTATATACTTTCAAGTAACAAATGATAATTATAACTTGTAGTAACTATTCTTAATACAAATAGTTT
The DNA here is from genome assembly GCA_963585895.1 of Sepioteuthis lessoniana. NCBI lineage: Eukaryota > Metazoa > Mollusca > Cephalopoda > Myopsida > Loliginidae > Sepioteuthis > Sepioteuthis lessoniana. The sequence continues at coordinate 68,616,212 of OY757937.1, forward strand.
GCACATAATAATTTGGTTTCAAGAATTTCTTTCAAAAACTAATCATTTTTAAACAGACCTATTTAACTCATAGGTATTATCGCTTCAAGAATTAATGGCAATGAACAGGTGACTTTGCATGCTTCAGATCTCCTGAGATGGAAGAAATTTAGTGTTATGGCCAGAACATTTAATTCAGATATCACAAAAACTCGAAGTCAAAGAAATTAAAAAGAAATTAAAAGTCAAAGAAATTAAAAAGAAATTAAATATCAAAACAAAAGAGAAATTCAAAAAGAAACTTACCAGAAACATTTTAATATAGAAAAACCAGCTCCTCGTAAAGGCAAACTAACTGCTAAACCTTCAGGAAAATTTTGAATGCCAATACCTAGTGCCAAATTTCTGAAAATAAGAAAATGAATTTACATTAAGAAACATTTTGCAGCATTTATATCTATTTTTCTTCAAATTTTTCAAAGTGTTTCAAAAATGTTTTTATCAACTTTCATTCAAATTATTTTGTCTTTGCAGCCTTGAAAACAATATTTGTAGACATTCCAGGATGTAAAGATAGCTTTCTAAGACATTTTTTTAGGCAAGTAAGTCAAATAATCAGACAAATCATCAAATACTTTGAGTTCTAGCTTGAGAATTTTTGAGCTTTTTCAATCATCAACAATCCCAGTTTCATAAACATTAACCATCAAACACAGAATTAATGATTTGAAAGTTTAGATTGTGGTAATTTCACATAAGTCATCTCTTACATGTTTTTAACATTCATATGTAAAATACATTCATCCTTGGAAAAGGACAGAGTTGACAAAGGAATGGATGCTTGAATGAGGCTAGTATATGACAATCATTCAACTGCTAAATGTTGTTGAATAAAGTGTTGCCATTGGATTAACAGTACAGAATAATATGTAAGTTCTACTTTTTTATCTTGAGGGTTGTATCTTAAGAAACACTGTATTTGGTTCCTTTGTTGGATGGCATATCAACTTTCATGGGTTATTTAATGACATCCGAGTAGAAAGACAGTAGTGTTACTATTTAATCCATAGCTAGAAGAAAAACAGGAATTCATACTTTACCCAAAGGTATTAATTCAAAAGTAAACATAATAGTACAACTGGAGTTGAACACACTTTCTATGATGCTACAGTCGAGCATATTAGCCATAGGGACAACTCCATTGTATGTATTTATCCAATCCCTTTGTCTTGAGCAGGATGTAATTCTTAGGTCAATTCTTAAGCAGAGTACAGCTGGTCTGAATTCAAAATTGGTTGGTTGATTGTTTAGGTTTTATGGCATATCAATATTCATAGGTTACTTAATGCCAAATCCATTTGTATACAAATAATCAGTTCTATTTCAAACAATTCAGTTTAGCATTAGTAAACAGTTTGTCAAAAACTTTTCTATTTCAAGCTATTCAGTTTAGTCAAACAGTTCTATTTCAAATATTCAATCTAGTACAAGTACCATTTTTAGTCCACACTTTTAAATGCCAAAGCAGTTCTATTTCAAACAATTCAGCTTACCATAAGTATACAGTTTAGTTCTGTTTGACCCATAGATAGGGTGCTATCAGGTGCTACCACTCCGGCCCAGAGTGGACCTGGGAGCAATGGCAGTGAAGGGGTGCTCCACATTCCCCAAAGCATCAGTATCATTGGAACCTCACCATCAGATTGTTTAGTGTCATAACTAGGACACTCATTTGGGGGTGGGGACCTTACCCCCTCTGCAAAGGTGCAGTCGTATTCTACAGCCTCAGCTGACTGGGCAACTGAATTCAGTTTTTTTTTCTAGAATAATTGCTTTACTAAAGATAAAGAACCCACTTTTCTCCTTCACTCCCAGATAGGGGTAAGCTGGGTTCTTTAACCTTGGTTAGGCAACCAGTCAAGGAGAAGAAAAATTTACACTTAACAACTGACTGTCACATCCTACCTGAGACAGAGGGGTTGTGTTAATTTATATTGTTAATTTACCCCAATTGATGAAATATTCACAAAGTTCATTGTAGATATATTGCAATTCCTTAATAAACGACTTCATATCTGTCCAATTGTCTAAATTTCTGAAGAGTTGTTGCATAATTTACTTCATTTCGGACTATAGACTTCATCTTGGTTGTTATATAACAACTAATATGGGAAGAGTAGTCCGAGACCAGTAAATAGATATTTCTCCATAGCTGGATTCCCACCTTTCCCAAGAGCACTAAGTGAAAAGTGAAATGCTAATATCTTCATCCAGGATTTGAACTTGGGTCTCCAAGTCCATTAACAAAAACAATACCTGTTTCATCAGCCACCGAAGAAACAACCTGTACATTACAGTTATCATTTAAAAGAAATTTTGCACAACACACAATATGAACAATTCTTTACGAAAAAAACAGTGAGAAATAAAAATACAAAAGATGAGTCAAAAGTGATGCAATATTTTCATAACTTGAGGCACAATTCAGCAGTTTTAAAAGTTTTTGCTGAGGTCGTGAAGGTGACAAACCACAGCAGACAGATGCTGATCCCACCTGATCAGCTCAAAGTGCTATTCACCAAATTTGCCTTCATGGACTTGCAACATAGTCTCAAAACCAAGTTTTAGGCCTATCTAAGCTTGTCTGATGGTCGAGGTCCTTGCAACCCAAGCAAAATTTCTTGAATCATTTGGTTATTTTACTATGATTAACGATACTTACACCTTCTGCACAACAAATGTTTTTGGTTTCTTCTACAGCATCATCATGGAGCACATTGAACTCCAAGAATTACATAACATTTCAGGTTCATTTGTGCAGCTTTCAAATCACCCCACAAAGTGGCAAAATGCACATGTCAGTGCACCACCTACAATGATATCACAGCTGGAGTAGATAGCTTTCACATTTTGAACTGCATCAAGTCAAATGATATATGCACAGCAATCTAACACATACTGAAATATTGTAACTCATTAGAATCACCCTAATGAAAATAAACTTTATTACCTGGCACTTTCAAAAGTTGCAGATTTGCTTTTTCCTATTGCACCAAAACCAACTCCAACTGCAAGACCCTCTGAAATAAATATTCAAACAATATAACCAGGCAAATATTTAACCCAATATCCACACTGTCAAATTATTAAAGGAGGAAATTTTGAGCATTTCTTAAATCATGAGTACAAGGATCTTCAATGAATAATGGATACACAATATAAGATTAGTAAAATATTCATTATATGTAAAACATCCAATTCTGTTCATGGATCATTCAAAGGATCTTCTGAGGGTAAGCATATGGTAAAGTCCAATCTGTTGTTGATGACACTTTTGGCAAAGGAATCAAGCATAGCAACACATATGAAGGAGTATGGACAATGGAGACAATGTTAAAAAACCTCTTCTTGGTCACATTACAAACGGGCATTTTGTTTAGTCAATAAACTTTTGAGCAAAACTTCATATATACAAATGCAGCATTTATTGTAAATGGTTAAGAAACTAGGCAATAATGCTAGAGGATTACAGCGTGGTAGAGAAGAGGCAATCACATTCCAGCCAATCAATAAAAATTATTATCATTAAAGAACTGACATAGGAACACTAAACACAAGATAAATGAGAACATTTATATGTAAAAATAAAAAAAAAATAAAATAAAAAAAAAAACAGATTTTATACATAATATGTACAGATACACACACACACACTTAAGTCTCTATACATATATTTATGTAGAAATATATATACAATCATAAACACATACATTTTTATATATAGTCATCCACAGACAGTTTCATTGTATCACAATTCTTCAATGTGGAAAGAGATGTAGGACACTTGAAACTGGGATCAAAACCTGCCCAACTTTACATTAGACTTAGTATCATACCACTCAGCCACCAGTCAACATACATCAGCTCGGGAATTATAAGACATTATGTAGTAGCTTTCATTTGTTTACAATTTGCCTTACCAGATTCTAGAGTGTTCAATTCATTATAAGAACTTAGCATTATGCAAGTGGCAGCTGTTAATTCCTTCACTAGAGTGCTCAACACCCAAATTGTACAGATATATATATATATACATATATATACACACACACGAATAAATATATATAGGAAGGTCAAAACCCATTAAAAAATGCCTCAACTTTCTTGCTACTCACTTAAGAAAAATTAGATTCAACTCATCATGACCCATAAACATTCGAATCAACATCTGCAAACACATAACAAACATAACTTATTTCGAATTTAATAGATTCTATAAACAGAATTCTGGCTTTCCCATGGGAAACCCACTCAGCAGAGTATTAGCCTGTCTATTTCTAGAATTTTTAGAATCCAGCCCTTTTAAATACAGACTACCTAGCAACACCACATATTTTAGATATATTAATGATACACTTATTTCCCAACCCCAAAACATAAAAATTGAAGAGATCACAGTAAAACTAAATGTTGAACCCTCCATCACCGTCACTTATGAAAAAGAATCTCATAACATCATACCCTTCCTGGACATCCAAATTATTAAATCTCATAACATTTTAACTTTTAAAGTCTACTGTAAACCCACAAAGGAAAACAATTACATACATTTCTACTTTCACCACAACAACAAAATCAAAACAGGCTTCATAATTGGCTTTTACCTAAAAGCACTTTGAATATGTGGACCACAATACCTACATGAAGAATTTGAGTACATCAAACACTCCCGTAAAAGCCTAAAATAGCCAAAATTTTTCATACTAAAAACTAGAAGAAAAGCTCTTAAGATACACTCATCAAATAAACCTAAGAAAAACAACCCCACTTATCCCATAACCCACAAACAGATCTCTCTACCCACTAATACACATAACAAACAACTTTACAACAACTAACCAAATTAGGAATACAAATCATACAAACCACATCACAAACCATTAAAATCAAACAATGAAATCACTTCTCATGCAGCCATATACTCTATCCCATGCAAAGATTATATATATATATATATATATATATACACACACATACATCTACAGAAACGTGTGTGTGTGTATATATATATATATATATATATATATATATATATATATATATATATATATAATTATTATTATACATACACATTTATTAGTGCTGTTTGATACCTAACAACACTAATAAATGAGATTTAAATTAGCAGAAAAAATAACACAAAATGATTATGGAACACAAAAAGACAACAACGAGAAACCCCTAGCATAGATTGCAGCCTACAATAAAAACAACCCAGAATTATTTACAGAAATTAGAAAATCTAACACAAGGAGTTACCAAATGCAAGAAAAAAAAAAGAAGTAAAATATGTGATATAATTATAGAAGGAAAATCCTACACCTTTAAAAACCCAGAAACAAAATTCAAAATAAAGACTTAAGCTGTAACTCAAAAAAGGTAGTCTACATAGTTGAATGTAACAAGTGCAAAGAAATATACAGTCAACAGGTCCTTAATACAAGAATATCCCTTCACAAGAGCAATATTAAAATAACAGAAAATTAAATGTATCGAAACAGCTATATGAATGTAGTCAAGGTAAATTTAAAATTATGTCCATGTATCAAACTAACAATACACACACACATTATATATTATATAAAAACACAATATCTTACATAAATTCATTGACAATAATGGATGAGAAACTACCATTTTTGATAGTTGTCAAATACTCTTCACTTGTAATGTCTAAACTCAAATCCGTCCAGAGAGCAGAATGGCACAGGAGAAGAGGTAAGGAGAGGGCTCAGAAATGAGCTGCATTTATTTCCAACCCCTTCATATTTTTCCAAAATGTTGCTTGGAGATAAGTGGAGTGGTCAGTTGGAATATACAGAAAAAGTCAAAACTTTCATGAGGGATACATACAGTGATCCCAGGAGAAGAGTTGAGTTCCAAAACGACTTGTATTATCAGCCTGGCAATACCATCAATAGAATTCAACTCAAGGGTACCGAGCTGGTCTGAGATACAGGAAGTTGTTAAGGCATCAAGATCAGCCTCTGCTCTTGGACCTTGCAGCACACTATATATTGTTTATAAGCAATGTCCAAATATTTTGAGGCTACTCTGGAGGATCTTAAGAGCAATCTGGACAAGGAATAGAGTTGCAGATCAATGGAGATATTCTGAGGGAGTGTGGATTCCTAAGGAGGAGAATCCCATAGAGATAGAGAAATTTAGGATCATCTCTCTCTCTCTCTCTCTCTCTCTCTTAGACATGGAATGTAAAATTTTCCTTAGCATATTGTCTCATTGTTTGATTAGATGTTATGGAGAATGAGTACATTGACCAGTCAGTTCCGAAAGGTGGTGCCCCAGGCATACCTGGTTGTATTGAACATACTGGAGTGGTAACATAACTCTTAAGGGAAGCTAAAGAAGGAAAAGGAGATCTTGCGGTTTTGTTGTTGGATCTAGCCAACACATGTGGCTTCATACTGTACAAACAGATTGAAGAGGCACTTAAACGATATTATATACAAAATGCAACCAGGAAGTTATTGTGTGATTATGTTAAATTTTATATTAAGATGACCACAGGTGCGATATCATCAGGGTACCATTGGCTTGAAAAGGGTATTATCACTGGTTGCACAATTTCAGTGATCCTTTTCACTATTACATTTAACATGTTGATTAAGTCAGCTGAGGTGGAGTGTTGGGGTCCGCTAATGAAGACTGGCATGCTTTCATAGATGACTTGACAGTGACTACTGCCTCGGTCACAGGTCGGAGATGGTTACTTAGAGGGTTGGAGAGGTCAGTTTCATAGGTAAGAATGCAAATCAAACCAGCAAAGTCTAGGTCATTGGTATCGTGGTTGATAGATTCCGCTTTGCAATTGCAGGTAATATAATCCCAACATTGAGAGAGAAGCCAGTGAAAAGCATAGGAAGGCTGTACAATTGCAACATGAAGGACACTGTAGCCATACAGATAATACAAGCAATATCTGCTCATGGTTGACGATGATAGATAAATCAGGTTTACCAGGGAAGTTCAAATCTTAGATTTATCAGCATACTATCTTGCCAAGAATATTATGGTCTATCATGATATTACTATGACAACTATAATAGCTATGGAAAAGATTAGCGGCTACCTACGTAGGTGGTTGGGTATACCCGAATCTGACCAGTATTGCTCTAAATGGATCAACAAACACTCTACAATTTCCATTCAAGGGGCTAACGGAAGAATACATGGTCACAAAGACCAGAGAGGTGATGATGTTTAAGAACTCAAAGGACCCGAAAGTAGTGACAGCCATTATAGAAGAGCACACAGGGAGGAGATGGAATGCTTCACTTGAATTGGAAATCACAGAAGAAAGATTGCAACACAAGGCTTTGGTTGGGACAGTAGCAGTAGGTCACACTGGTCTAGGCTATTGTACCAACAAAGATATCAGAAGAGCCACGGGTGAAGAATATCGACACCTCCTCCAGAATGAGCTGAGAGCTGGTGTAGAAGAGTGAAGATTTGGCAAAATGGTTGACGTTAGGCCAACAGGGTGCCTGGACTAGATGGGATGGTTTTTTAAAAAGGAAAGTTAGCTGGTCCGACATTTGTGGTTCATCCAGATATGATTCTTTATCCAAGCTGTTTATGATACACTACCAAGCCAAGCAAATCCTCAAACCTGGGGGAGGGTTGAGACTCCACAATACCTGCTATGTGAAAAGAGAGGATCACTTAAACACATACTCAGTGGCTGCACAATGGCATTGAGCGATGGACACTATCACTGGCATCATGATCAGGTGCTAAGGGAAATTGCAGGGTATTTGACAAATGCCTTTGAACCAGCACATACAAGCCTGTCAGTAGGAGAATCAATTTTGTTAAGGCAGGAGAGAATGTTCGTTCAGCACTATCAGAAAAAACATTGCTACTTAGTACAGCCCAATTGAGTGTTGTTTGTTGATTTGGATGAGCAGCAGAAATTCCCTGATAATATTGTTCAGACAACTTCGGCCAGACATGATTCTTGTTTTGAATACTACGAAGCAAGTGATCATGTGGGAGTTGACGGTATCATGGGCCAGACATGATTCTTGTCTTAGATATGACAAATCATGTGGGAGTTAATGGTGTAGGAGGAAAACGTGGCAGAGTCCCACGAGAGGAAGCTCACTAAATATCAGGAACTTGTTGAGCAGTATAGGATGAAAGGATGGCTGAGCTCACTGTGATCTAATAAAAATTGGCTGCAGAGGGTTTGTGAGTCAGTCGCTATACCAAGTTAGGGTTAGCTGGAAGGGAAAAAAGACATCGATCAGGGTAATCACAGACAACATGGAAAGGGTTTCTAGATGGCTGTGGATTAAGAGAGCGAGTAGTTGGCAACTTAATATTTTGACGGAATGAAAAATCATTATTTTTGTTTTTCGTCTTTACCCAGACTTAAATCATATCCTAATAATTGTCTGACAAGTGGGGGTTTTTTTTTGCCCTCTAGGGTAAAATAGTGCTCACCATACTTATATATATATATATATATATATATATTTGAATGTATATGTGGAGAGATTATTTATATATGTGCATTTTTTTTAAGACATCGCATGACATTGATGTGTTGTCAAATCTTATTTATTTTAAATGATAATTTTGTATTTAAATGCTTTTTTTTAGTTGCGTTGTATTAAGTATATTTTAAACGAAATAATTGAGTCAATTTAAGGTGTGGAGGGGGTAATTCAAATGTATTAGGGTTATTAATAGCAACTTATAGGATGGAAATTTTTTTATTGCTTTGTAATTTGTTGCTGTCAAATTTTTGTTGTTAGAAATTATTTTAATTGTTAATACTTTTATTTTAGATGGGAGGGTTTTTTTTATTGTGTGGTGGGTTTGAAAATACTTTTTAAAAAGGTATAGAGAGTTGTCTATCTATATATGTATTTTTTTTTGCAGGTGGGGGGGGGATTCAAAAAATGCAGTTTCAGAGAGGGCATTCTTTGATGCCAAGAATTTTTTTTTTTTTTTTTACGTCATGTGATATTTTACCATTTGTCAGACACACATGGACAAATTTTTTTTTTCCATTTATAAAAGATCTCGTGTAATTAAAATGCAAGCTTACCATTTAGTCTGTTCTGAGCGTTAAGGTGCATCTTCGGGCAATCACTTTCTCAGTTGGGCAGAAAACCATTTGCTTGGTTCCCACCTTTTTTATGGGAGAGGGATTGCCCGGAGACACATTTGATTGGATGTTTTGCTGGTGCTACTTTGTATAAAGCCTCATGGATTTTTTTCTCTTTTTTACTTTGGTGATTTTTTGGCTACTGTTAGGTTTCTGACTATAAGCTGGCAGCTGATCAACACTAATTGGGTTACCCTAGTGAAGGTGTATGATATTGAAAGACCCGAAACACCTAATGAGCTTGGGAAGAACATCACCGACGACGTGGTCAGAGGTACCTGAGGGTGTATTCTTTGAAATATATTTCCTTCCTCAAAACCAGTTACAACAATTAGATTAAAGAGCCCAGTGTGCCATATCATTACTTTATAGCTGAAAGAGAACAGTTTCCCAAGGCAATTATTACCACTCTGTGAAATGCAAACAGCCTTTTCCAAGATTTGAACTCAGTTTGCCATATCCATTGCCTACATAGTAAACTATTATCCCCCGAGCACATACATGTGTGCATGTGTCAGACATGATTTTCCAGTAGAGTAATGTAATATTTTGGTGCTCTAACAACATTCAGCATTTTAGAAAATACTTTTTAAACAGATCTATTTAACCTATTAATGAGACCCAAACAAGTACTACAACTCAAGATTAGAGTGAATCTGGGAGTAATGGCAATGAAGAGATATTACACTCTCAACAGAGCTCCAGAACTGGAGCCTCACAATCAGGACACTGGATATTTGGTGGAGGTGGTCTTATCTGAAGCAGTAAAGTATATACCTAGCCCCACAGACATGGCAAAACATTTTTTAATGAAAGAAAAAATATTTCATCTCAAAGAAAATGCTTTTAGTAATTGAAGATAAAAGAAAGGTTTTGCATTTTTGTGGGTGTTTGCCTTGAAAAGGTCTATAGTTGATTTATGAACGTTTCACCAAAGTTCCTAGCTACCCTGTCATTCTGTTAAACTGATAAGTAAAAAAAGTGTGGGGAGGGGCCTTATTTTTGGTACACTTCTGCTTAAACAGCAAAAAACCAGAATGTTGCTGGCTAGTACTTTTACTTGAATGAGTGCAAATATGTGTACAGTTAATATTCAACCATAACACACTTAATTTCAGACCATGAAATACTTTTTTTTTTTTTTTTTAAATTCACATGTATAATACATACACATTTTTAGAATTTGTAGCAACTGAATTTAACCTAAATTTAGAATTTGTTCAACATTTTAACTGGTTCACAAATTCATATAGTTTATATTATGTTTCAAAACATAAAATTACATTAGTTGTTTAAGACAAATCCAGACACATTGATACAAAAATGAAACAAACTTGCAGCAAAAATAAGTTCACATTCAAACAAATAAAATTATAAACCAACATACATTTCAGTGGATATTTCTCTCTAATGGCATTAAATACCTTAGTTTAGACCAGGGGTCCCCAAACTTTCTAGACCATCAACCTCTTCAAAGAATCCTTGATCACTCATCAACTCTCAGGCATGTACAAGAAAATAAATGGATAATAATAACAATCAAATAAATATGCAGTCCCCATTTTTGTTTGCATACCAAACCCTGATTTCAATATATATCAATAAGGAATACTGTATACCAAGCCCTGCAAAACTGTTGTTCTGTATCCCCCTCCACTTCCCTGTGTATATCTCTTATGAAATATAGCGAAATAAAAAGGACGAACTGTTTACTGTCATTGTGCAAATCATAAATGTGGGAAATATCAAATATAATGCTGGAATTCAATGTAAGTGTTCAAACATATTGTTGTATTGTCATCTGCTAATTCATGCAGAAATATGTATATATATATACACTGGATACATACCGACGCAATGACAAAGACAGACGCAATGACAAAGACGCAGGAAGACTTCTTTATAAAAATATTTACCTCTCACTTTATTGCAAGGGTTTGAAAAGGTTGTGTGGGGTTTTACTGTGAGAGGGAACTGGAGACCGAACATAACTGAAATATTTTGACCCCAAAGTTATGGCCGTCAGCGTTGTGTCTTTCTCGTTCTCCAGGGCTGCTCAACCGGAGCCCTGGAGTCCACTCTGCTGGGTGCTGGCTTTCCTTACTACATCTCGTCCCCCTCCAACTCTACTCTACTCACCTGTACTGCCTTCTGTTCAATTCGTCGGCCTTATATTACCTTCAAACTCCCACGCAGTGATATGGACACGCCTCCACGCCTCTGCAATTTCTTCCGATATCTGGCAATCGGGATGTGTCACTTCCACTATCTTTGGAATGGCCTGTGTGATTGTCATCAAGCGGAAATAACTGTCATGCAGTTCAGAGGTCACTCTTCCGGTGCATCAGTCTATGAGAGTATAATGGGATTTTTTTTTTTTACCTTGTCCCATTTCATCAGCCAATTTCCACCCACGCGATTTCTTGTCATAATTGCCATTAGAATGTGTCACTTCCTTCCGGTGCATCACCTTGAATGGCATTTTTGGCTGGGTCAAAAGGTCAAAACATAACAATATCAAAATACATGGAAATAAATGTTGTACGAAATATTAGGTAAAAAAATAAAAAGAGAATCCGTCACTTAGTAACTACTATCAAATACATTAAAAATAAAACACTGTTTTCATTGAACTGATGGACACCATTAATGGGAAGGATGTGTTTGATGAGCATCAAAAAGGGCATTGATATTTGATAGGAGATTGGTGATTTTTAGTTGTAAGTCAGTCTTCCACATTCAGTTTATTTCTGCTTTGTTAGAACTGTATTTGCATTACTGAAACCAGCTTCAACAAAGTACGAACTTGGAAATTCAAGTAAAAATGCCTGCATTAAGCTTGGGGTATTTAATAACATTATTTACATTTCTCCACTATTTGCTGCAGCTTTTACTTATGAACAATGATTTTAGCTTTGAGATCCTTACACATATCAATGAGTTCATTTACTAAAAGAGATTCTGTATTTTCTTTTTCTAAATCGAAAAGTGTGATAATCCACTTCAATTTTCTTTGGATCCTCAAAACATACTCTAATGTCTTCCCTTAATTTTTTAAGGTGCTTTATGAATATCACTAAATCACAGTCTGAAATATTTTTATAATTTTCCAATTGTTGCAAGTTAGAAAATTATTTAAAATTGCAACACGCCAATGAACATTTTAATAACGCTATTTTGACTTGTTTGCCTATTAAGATTGTTCAGGCTTCAATAATTCTAACATCTTTATCTTACAGATAATTTTTCTGTATTTCATTAAATTTTGAATAAAGGTCTGCCAAAAGGAGCAGATAGTGATGAGTTAAAAATGTGTAAGAACTATGGGATGAGTCCACATCTGAAAGAAATTTTACAATTAAGTCAACAAGTATTTACTAACTGCCACCTCTTGACAACCACCTTGTGCAAAAGTAATTGATTCTAAGTTTCATCATTTTTTTTTTTTTTTCACATAACATTGCAAACAGTCATGAATTGAGAAGATGAGCTTTAATCTCCATGATTGACCTGACACACACTTTTAAGGCATCATGCAATTCACCACTGAGCTACAAGATGGTGGCTGTGTAAAACGGTGAACAGTACATACATTTTGAACCTATTCTTTAAGTAAGGCAGCAAATTCTCTGTAATGGCCAACCATTGCTGGTGCACTATCAGTAGCCACAGCAGTAATATTTCCAAGGGAAGTATTGTGTTTCTTTAAATAACCCTCCAAAGATAGAAAAATTGTCTCATCTTTTAGGTACTTAGCAAACAAAACCTTACCAATAATATGTTACATATTTAACCTTTGAGAGGCAGGGTAAGTTCATGGATTTCCAAAACAAGATGCACCTGTGTTGTAAGGTAAACAAAAGACTGTGGAAATGCTATATGAATTGTGTGAACAAGATGTGTGACAGAAGAGTAACCATGAAGTGTGTAGGCATCTAAAAAATATATATTGATGGAAGTTTTCAACCCTGGGGCAGTGGGCAGATAGCAGAGCAGAGAGAGAGAGAGACTAGATGTCCTGCCATTCTAGGCACTGGCCCTAGCAGGTGGTGGGGCAAACAGCCCTGGGTTGAGAGGTAGAGAAAAGTTTAAGTGTACAAGACTCACAAATGTTGAAAAAAAAAAAAATCCCAGAAAAAAAGTTGGTGAACCGAGAAGAGGCCTTTGTAGTAAATTGACCTGTATCAGCCTCATAGAATGAAGATGATTAAATGTTTTATGTTGGTCCTTTGCCAGCCTCATAGAGGCAGAGTTAAGAAGACTGAAGTTGATTAAATGTTTTATGTTAGCCCTGTGCCAGCCTCATAGAGGCAGAGTGAAGAAGTAAGGCTCTCTGAAAATATTGTATCTCAAACTGGTGTAAATCTAAGCAGTTGTCTGTCTATCCTAACTCTCTTAATACTACTAATTTTGCCAAAATTTTGGAATAAACAAAAAGATTATATTTTTATAAATAAGTGTTGTCATCCTCCTCTTCTCTTGGTATAGAACAAATACACTTAATATTTTCCACATCATTGTTATCGTTATATTTTCTTTCGGCATCTTAAAACAAAAGTCAATATTTTTGTTTTTCATAATCAGAGTGAATCCATTCAAGATGGTCTTTTATCTTTGCAGGCTTCATGGCATCATTGCAGTCTTTCTGCATAGTTTGTACATAGAACTTTTTAGCATTTGTGGCTGTCATTGTTAGCAACAGGTATTTAGTCTACACTGGCTGTCTTAGGACTAGTTAGCACCAACAGTCAACTGGTGGATCTGGCCAGCAAGCACATATCATTTACTGAAATGATCTATTTTGGTGGCAAGTCAACCAAATGGAGAATTCATGAGACTTATATGCCTCGCTCTCTATGTATGTGTGTGTGTGTGTGTGGTGGTTGAACTGTTTCTGAGTGTTTGTCCGTTTACACTCCACCATTCTACACTTAGATGGGCTCTGTTTCTGCAGTGTTCGATGCTGCCATAAGTGAAAGAATTGTCATTACTGCCTTTGTAACTGTTGGTTTCCATGTCCACAATGTTGGATAATCAGCAATATATGTATCAATAAGTTGTACTTTACATATTTTTAATTCTTTTATGAATATCAGTTTTCAACCCCAAAAATTCTAATGACCCAGGCATTTATTAACACCTTAAACAGTCCCCATGACCACCAGGAGTTGATATAGACCATGTTGGAGGCCCCTGACTTAGACTATAGATATAACTTATTTTCAGTCAGCCTATCCTGAATATAGTGAGGTATGAGGCCGATAAAAAGTTAATTATATAGTTCTCGTCAATAATAAGCACCCATAACTTTTAGGCTGAAAAATCTAAAGAAATATTGCATCTTAAATATAAATAATTATGGTATGTTAGTTTGGGTGTTAACTCACTAGACTCATATCAAAATTTAAATTAAATGTTTAAATAAAATTAACAGTTAACTGATGATTATCACTGTCTGAAAAGCAAATGTATAAAGAGAAACATTTCCAAGCCTGACACCTTACCTGGAATATTATGAATTGTAACAGCAACAATTAATAAAAGAATTCTCTTCCAGCTGGCCGCTGCAGCAGAATTTGTTGACTTAATCTCAGAAATGGGAGCCTGAGTAGATTCTAAGGAAGGTGAATTATTGAGATCAGATGAATCATTATTGACTGTCCGTCTACGTTGCATTATATACTGCTGGTTTTCTTCCATTGTAATACTGGAATCTACAAAAATGAAAAATAAAAAAAGAGAATAATTAAATGCCTGTTATATAATCATGTCTCTTTACAAATGTCTTGCATAGAAACCATTCAATAATTATTTGCTGCTATGTAAGTTTTATTGGTGCTGGGAATTCAGTGATGTCCTTGATGTTAGCTTTTTATGCAGTGTAATTCCTAAAACCATTATACCAAGTCCTTATTGTTTTTATCAGCTTTTTGCACAAAGCTATGGTTTAAATTTTGGAAAATTCAACCAAGTTTGATAAAATCTACATATCTTGTAGAGAATTTTATTCCGATGATTGATTTTAATGGCCTGTCAACCCATCTAAGGTTATTTTATGCCTAGAGCATAAAGAATCATGTTCATTATACTTTCAAATTCACATTTTTTTTATGTTGTTATTTCTTAAGAGATTCCTTTTTGCATGCAGTTCAATCAAGTCATGATAATTATTCAACAAACCTATTTGAATCATAGAAAGGAACCTAACAGATACAACACCTGTTTGAGTTATAATGGGATGGAGTCTTAACTACAAAAAATATAGTGAAAAATCAACAAGTTTCTTTGGAAACCAAACTTTTGAATAACACATTTTATTGTAAACATTTCTTTCTATCTTTATTAGAAAGAACAGTTTAGACATCAAATTTGGTCTCACATGAGCTCAGCGGTCAGTACCATATTCTTGAGTTAGCTTATAGACTAATTTTCAGCCTTCAGGAGAGCCTAAAATTTGTCTACTAATGAGGTTCACAAAACTATGTAATAAATTGCTGGTTTTATTAGTATGATATATTATCAAATATGCAAACAAGAAAAATACAGTTAGGTTACATTTGAAGGTCAGTTTAAGTGATTTACCATATCTGTTTATATTTATACCACTGAAATATTTTTATTATATTTGATTAGAAAAAAAAAGTATTGATCTAATACAAGTGATAGTTTTTCTATGAAAAGATAAAGATGAATACTGGCTTTACATAAATTGCTTAGAAGTTGAAAGAAACTTTAGAAGTGCTTTTTGATAAACTCTCAAATTCCATTGATTAATTATACGTATAACAGATTTTTACATGTAAAAGAACAGTCACTCATTTTTATGAGTATTTTCTTTCAAGTTAATTTTTTAGTTTCAGTTCTATAGTTTCCATGTAATTAAAGATAGACAACCAAAGTAAGTTGCTTACCCAGTCTATGATGACTAGACACTGCAAATGGGGTAAGACTTCTCTCCCCCTAAAAAGAGGTGTCTTGGTAAGACATGAAACTGCACCTGCTGGTAAGGATACAATTCTGGAGATCTTGGGAGTGTGGATTCACTCCTTCATTGCCATTACTCCCAGGTCAATTTTGACCCAGAGTGGAAGTACCTGTTAGGGTCTCAGATTAGTTTAAAAATGATTCATTTTTCAATTGTGATTCCAATCTCTAGGTATAAAATACATATAGATAGGTTGAAATGTCATTGAAATCATTTAAGCAACCATGTGAGTTACAATAAAAAGTAACAAAAAATAAAAATAAATAAATGAAAATAAAATAAAAGAAAATACTCGTGAAAATTAACAACAGCAATTATTGACAATGTGCCAACTAAGAATTGAAAAAAGAAAAAAAAAAAATTATAAAGAGCTACTAATACTATTAGCAAAAAAAAAGGATGGGAGAGAGAAAAAGAAAAGGGCAGAGAACAAGTTTAAACATTAATTTAGGTTTCTGCCAACCAATAGAGTGATCATATAACTTAAAAGGGTTAATATACTTTCATTTGAACATGTCAAACAAAGACAATTGAAGAAATAAAATATTAAGAGCACAAAATTAATCATTAGAAAGTTTTAGTAATAAAATCATTTGAAACAAAATGAAACACCTTTCCTCTACAAAAATACTCCTTAAGTCTGGACACATAAGCAAAATGCATATTCTAAACAAATAAAAGGATTCAACAAAATTTTATTTAATTGGAATATTCATCAGTAACATCTTCAACATAATTTCAACACTATACATTGCAAAATTTGTTGCATTCTGCAAATTTTATATGAACCTAATGCAACAACTCCCATTAATCTTTTTAATCGCCTTCCCAACTGTTGAAAAGCCAGTTAGTTCTTTGAAAGTATTCCTATCAAATACAAATAATTTGTTCACAGTTGCATGATTTCCAATTCTACTATCTAGCAGCAATAATCGGCAAAATCTGATCAATAGATGGGATCCTAACAGAGTCAGAGTGAATCTGGGAATAATGGCAATGAAAGGGTACTTTATGCTCCCTAGATCTCTGGAGCTGCACCATCAAATGCCATATCCAGGATACTCATTTATCTTTTGGTGATTTGGGGGTTCATACACCTCTGCAGAGGATACAATAAGTGTATTGTAAGCCCTGACTGATGGGCTGAGTTGTTGCAATGATGGTAACAAAGACTCACTTAATGAAACAAAAGAAAGCAAAGAGAAAAAAGTTTGAAAGATAAAAAAAGAAAAGAGAAATATGAAATGATGCAGAAAAGGAAGAACTCTGAAATATAGAAAACTATGGCAGGAGAGAATTGGTTTGCTTTGGTTTCTTTGTTTAATGGCATATCAACCTTCATGGGTTATTTAATGCCATCTTAGAAGAAGAACAGCAGTAATACCATTTAACCTATAGCAAGGGGGATAAGGGGGGGGGTCATACTTTTCTCAAAAAAGTCTGGAGTTTGAGTTCATTTACTTCAAGGCTGTGTTTCAGCACTTTAGCAATTATGCCATGGGAATTACTCCCAGTGAGAAAGAGGGAGGGGAAAAAAAAAAAAAAAAAAATAGAGAGAAATTGCCTGAGATATATCTTATACTTAGTTGTAAATGATTCATTCTAACTAACTTCCAAAAGAGAGAAAAAGTCCAAGAAACAAAAGCACTAACACGGTATTTAGCAAAATATTGCATTTCTGTTCAACATATTAAAAAATCTTTTAATGAATTCCATGGGATTTTTTATAAGTAAAAATTATCACTTTTTGAATGTCTATTTTACATTACTAGGGTAAATCAAAATTTGGAATATTTCAAGCTATTTTGTATTTCAAGTATTTCATCATCTGTTCTGTGAACAGGCTGAGCTTATTGAAGTATCAATTGATTGTGCTTTATGAAAGATAAAATTTTGCTATGTACAAGCGTTTGTACTGGGCTGTGGTTCAACTATTTCAAGCAAGAGCTCATCTTCCACAACAAAAGGTCCTTTTGATCTTCAAGACTGGCGTCATCTTCGATGAAACATCTGAACCAGTTTTGTGCAACACATTCATTGACACTTCCCGAGCCTTCTACATCATTTCTTTTGCTGCTGATCTTAGTCCTTTTTTTTCCACAGATAGCAATTTTAGGCTTTAACTGGAATTCATTGCAATTTTTTTTTTACCACTCTTTATTGAAGATATAAAATAAAGAATAAACAATGTTTGTTTTATAAATGAAAATCAAGAATAAAACAATTCAGCAATGATTGGAAAACAAGTATCAAGTTAATGATACATTGTGATAAAATAAACAGAGTTGCCAAAAATCATCATTAAAAATCTGAAAAACTTGACTCAACCCAGTAGCATGAAATATTGTAAAACTTTTGACTTACCCAAGAAAAAAATGTGCATCCAAAATTGTAAATTATGACTATTATGTCTGTAAAATTTATTGCCTGATGGCTTATCTACTAAAAAGCCTTTAAAGAAACCTGGGAAGCCCATATCCGTTTGATCCAAGGACCAAGATAAGTAATAGAAGATCCAGTTTTTAAGACTTAACAGGATCTGAGCAGGAAAGAACGTTCAGGTCTGTCAGATGAATATTATGATTTTCCAAAGCAGATAATCATTAAATGCAAATTATAGAATACTTCCCCTTATTCATTCACAATTAGTATTATAAATTCTATAATTAAAATTTGACTTGACATCAAGCTTAATGGTTGCTGAAAGCAATGTTAAATCTATCCAACCCAGAAAAAAAAAAAAAAAAAAAAAAAAAAAGCAAGATTACTTCATTTCTTTAAACAGTTCTCAATCTTTGTCAAATTTCAAAACAATCTGAATTAAGAATTACAATGAATTCATTAATAATCCAAGAATCTTATATACATATAAGATGAATAAAATGCAGTTTGCTATATTTATAGAGCTCAATATTGGTGATAGAGTATCAAAATGAACTCAATTGGGTTTTTTTAACACACATCTCACTAAGCTCAAATATTGAAATTTTGCAAACACCAGGTTAAAAAAAAATTTAAATAACTCAAATGAATTCATTTTAATAGTCTATCATTAATATTGGATGAATCTTGATACACAAATATAGTAAAAAAATACATTAATATCTCAAGTCATACTGATAGCACAGATTTCCTTGACCCACTCTTGCTATCCATCTATCATTCATTGCTTTTGATTGGTCCTCTAGCCAGCATTTACAAAGAGCCAATGAATATAAAACTTTGCTGATCAGCCAACACTGGTGTGTCTATGTGCAGGAACCCACAAGAAAGTTCACCCTCATGAGTTCATGTCTGGTTCACCTTACTTGAATGGTGGGTGGGATGAAAGGCAAGTGGCAGTACAGTTGCTGTTTCATGGGGTGTTGCTTCCAGGATTTATACAAAACAGTTGTCTAGTTCCCATCAAGCTTTTTCTCTAAGCACTTCATTAAAGTCAAGGTGGTGCATCTATTGAGTAGTACTGACATGTCTACAGCATGGAAGAATTCCCATTTTATTTTATCAGAGATTAGATTTTCATATGGTCAGTTGATAGTAGTTCATGTCTTTCCCATGCATACATTGACACCACATTTTGTTGATGAGATACTGCTACTGAGGTATGTCTAATTTTAGAGGCTTGCCATTTAATGAGATGGCAGCATTTTGATTAAAATATAATCAGTTGTATCTGCAATTTACATAGAGGTCAATGTCTCTTGCTGCCTGTTCCAGGTTATGTAAGATTCTGTTTGTAGAGATACAGTCAGTGGTGCATGGTGACTGTTAGTTTCTCACCATTGTGATCATCAGACAATGTTTAATGATCAAATAGTTAAGAAATTGAGGGTCAGTACTAAAATTCATTAAAGGAATGGATTACTTAAGCAATTATAAAACAGATATAAAATGTA
Source organism: Sepioteuthis lessoniana (assembly GCA_963585895.1). NCBI lineage: Eukaryota > Metazoa > Mollusca > Cephalopoda > Myopsida > Loliginidae > Sepioteuthis > Sepioteuthis lessoniana. Next base: position 68,636,268 of record OY757937.1, read on the forward strand.
CGACCTGTCCTATAATAGTTGCTACATTCTTATATATACTTAACGTATCTTGTTGAATGTTAAAAAGATTAGTTGTTTTGTTAAACTGAATGCTATCTTCTGCGACTGAACTTATTTCCACTATTGGTCTAAATGATGTCTACAGAATTATTACCATGAGATAAGCTCACTCAAACACTGATATATGAAGAAAGGTTTTTAAAAGTTCAGACACATTATTCAGCGAGTTATTTTAAAAGTGAGAGACTCAAACACAAAATACAATTATCTTCAAGATCAGAACAACAATCAATTTATATTAGAAAAAGTAAAAAAAAAAAAAATTATCACACAAACATACATATTTAAAAATTTAGCTCTTCCTTCATCTTCAAAAGTATCCTTTGGTGACAGTGGGGATATATATATAATTTTACTGATTCTTACTAATTCAGTTTTTTAAATGTCATAGAAGCTTAAAAAAAAACCAGTAAAATTGTAGAAAGTGTTAAAAACAATCAAGTCCAAAGCTATTCTTACCAAGACAGAAAAGGATAAATAAAGCATTAATTTTCTTTAAAATTGTCCTGTTCATATTCAACACTTATTCCAATGAGTTTTCTATTGGTCAAAGCACCTCTGAAATTTTTTATAATAAAGTATGAAGCTTAGCCATTATGTATTTTTCAATATACTCCATATCCTCAAAAAGATTTGAGTTTAGGATCAATTTATGTTAACGGCACACAACATCATTTAAATCTTTAAATAAACCAAAAGTATCAGTGTTAATACTATTTAAATCATACCTTATATGATAATCATATCTTGCTGAAAACACAAAATAACATCATTAATTTTATTGGTCTCCTTCGGAATATCAATATTTACATATAGCAAGAGTGGTCACATTGATCTTTAAAATGTGGCTTGTGGAAAATCTTTAGAGAATCTAAATAATCTAGAAATTCTGACCCAATCCTGAAGCCAAAAAAAAAAAAAAAAAAAAAAAAAAAAAAAAGAAGTTGTGAAAACCATAGTGGTCTTTTACTACTTATCTTTACTATCTGACCTTTCCACGATAAGTCTTGTCACATTTTATGATCTTAGAACATCGATCTTTAACTTTATACAATCTCTTATTTTATAAACTTAATTGTTTATACACAAAAGTCCAGTGTAAGTAGTAAACCATTTCTAAATGTTTGTTAGGTTTCAGTGGTCAACCTAATTAATTAGCCATTTCAGTAGGAGGTGATGGGAATGTATCTGGGTTTGCAAGAAAAGTGTCAATGATATTAGATAAGACTGATATTGTAAGGTGGAAATCTGATTAAAATATCTATTAGAAATATTTTTTTTTTAAATTTGTGTTTGTGATTACTGAAATTAATACAAATTAACAGTTAAAAAACTGGTATAAGTTTTTTTGTTTAATGGCATATTAAACATCATGAGTTAGTTAAAGCTAAATCCATTCTTTTAGTAGTGCTATTTCCCCCATAGCTGAAAGAGAAGGGAGCTCATACCTTTCAAAGGGGTATTGGTCCAAAAAGTGAATGCAATATCATGAAAGGAGTTTGAACTCCTTACCACAATGTCACAGTCCAATACAATTGCTACTATGCCGGAGGAATACTCATAGTTTAAAAACAGTGTTTTGGAAAATTATTATGGCATTCAATATGTATTTCTTAAGATTTATATAAAACTTCTGTCATGAAACAAGTAGGAATAAAATGTATGTCTATATTTTGTTCATTAAGCAGCACTTAAACACCAGAGATTTATCAATTGCAGCTCTTTCAGTAAGTCAATTTCAGTGGTGGTTAAACTTACTTGCTGAAGTTACATTAAGATTTAAACATTTTCATATAAAAACATTCATATAATTCATATATGCCTGTAGTTGGGCAAGCAGTTTTTCATTTAAGCACAATTGGTTAAATAATAAAAGACATTTTGAAAAGATCTTGATGAAATAAAGACAAAATGTGTCTTTATAATTTAATCAAACATCATTTAATCCATCATTTTTCCAATTCCCTAGCAAGATCGAGGTACTTATCCTTCTTTTCACATTCTTTCAGTTTTATTCTATGATCAGCCGGGACAGCAAAGTCAACAATTTTGCAAGTTCTCTTCTTTTTGTTGATTATTATTAGGTTTGGTCTTCTGGCCGAGATTAGGTGATCCGTGTGTATGTCAAAGTCCCATGGGAGTTTATGTGTGTTATTTTCTAAGACAGGTGCTGGGTTGTGCATATAACATTTGTTGGCATGGTCAAATTTAAATTGTTTGCAAATCTCCCAGTGGATCACCTTGCCCACCCAGTCGTGTCTAGTCTTATATTCCTTCTGCGCTAATTTGCTGCATTCACTTATATGATTAATCGTTTCACCAATGTCAGCCTACATTTGCTATTTTGCTGCCTCTTATCTATTCTCGCTTTGATTGCTTCTTATGGCGTTTTGTGCTGCTATTAGGAGAGATTCTGTTTCCTTTTCTTAGCTATGTCCAGGTTTTGTCGTGTGAGATGTTGTTTATCAGTAGTTTAAAACGTCCATAGAGTTGCTTTCCTTCTCATTTTTGTTTCCTAGTTATTGTCATTCTGTTGTCCATCGTGTTATCAGTATCATTTCTGATGGTTGGAAGGAGTCCTCCATCATGTTTTTGTATATAGTCTTTGAGTCGTTGTATTGATTCTTCAATGCTGACAAGTCCTCTTCCACCCTCTTTTCTTGAAACATATAGTCTGTCAACGTCATCTCTGGGATCTAATGCCTTATGCATTGTCATTAACTTTCTTGTTCTTTGGTCCATTTGTTTAAGTTCGTCTCTGGTCCACTTGAGAAAGGGTCTGGGATATCTAACGAGTGGTACAACCCAGGTATTTATTCCTTTGATAAGGTTTCTGCTAGAGAGTTTTGTCTCAAGTAGTTTTCTAGTTCTCCTGAGATATTCTTATTGAATCCTATCTTTCATTTGCACTTGTTTGATAGTTGGGCATCTTGGAGGCTGACACTACTTGTAGCTTTTGTTTTCTGCAAGCGTTTTAATCTGGTAGTTCCATTCCTTCAGTTAGATGTAGTTTGCCACTTTTCATCACAAGCATAGCACATTTTTCTATGCCAAATTCCATTCCTATGTCCTGACTGTATATTCTTACTGCGTGTATTAGAGTTTCCAGTTCTTTTTCATTTTTTGCAAATAATTTGATATCATCCATGTACATTAGGCAATTGATTTTTTCCTGCAATCTGTTAAGTTTGTATCCAGCTGTGCATTTTCTGAGTATATAGTTAAGTGGCGTCATGGCAATTATGAATAGTAAGGGTGATAGAGCATCTCCTTGGAAAATACCTCTTTGGATCTTTGCTTCAGCTAATCTTCTTTCTCCTGCTGTCAATTCCAGTCTCCAGGTTTTCATGGTTTTGTCAATAAAATTTATGATTTCATGTGATATTTTGTACATTTTGAGGCTGTTTATTATCCATCTATGTGGAACCATATCATATGCCTTCAATCCAGGCCATAGTCCGATTTTTCTGTCTGGTCCTGCTCTCATTTAGAATGTGTTGATCTATGTAAAGTAATTCTGCTGTGCCTCTGGATCCTTTGCAGCATCCTTTCTGTTCATCAGGGAACAAACCACGGCTTGTTAGCGAGTAATAAATCTCTTCCCTTATTTGTGCTGTTAATATTTTCCACATCATTGGTAGGCATGTTATAGGTCTGTAATTGTTTGGGGTGGTTCCTTTGTTTGGGTCCTTTTGTATCAATGTGGTCTTTCCTTTGGTTATCCATTTGGGTACATGTACTGTTTGTAGGCATTTTTAATTTCTAGTGCTAGTCTGTCGTGAATGGAGGTGAATTTCTTGAACCAGAAATCATGTATTCCATCATGGCCTGGCGTTTTCCAGTTTGATATCTTTAAGTGTCGTTTTGAGTAAATCGGTGTGTATTTCTGCTTTCGGGCCTTCCTCGAGTCCTAGTTTCCTTGTCATATTGTTTATCCATTCAGCCTTTTCTTTGGTGGCCATATTTTGGTCCAAAATTGTTGGGTTTCTTTTGTATCTGGCTGTTGGTATGTTTTATTGTAATCTCCTAATTGTTGATAGAATTTTCTTTCATTGTTTTGGAATGTCCTGTTTTGTCTGTATTGTTTTACCCTTTGTCAATATCTCTTTAATCTTCCTTCTTTCGCCAGTACTTTCTGGTTTATTATCTCAAGTTATATTGTAATTTTTCCCCGTGTTGTCTTTTCTTTTTTATTCCTAATTATTCCAGCATCTTTCTTTTGTTTTATCATTTTTGCCTGTTTTCGTAGATTTTTTATCAGAGTTTCTAGTCGAAATTCCCATCCTGGTTTTGATTTTTCTTTAGTGCTTTTTGAGGGGGGATCCCAATTTTTTCACAAACTAATTTCACTCCTGCATAAGTTAGTTCATTTAATTTGGTTATGTTATTCATTGATATGTGTGCCAGTACTTGATTCACTTTATTTGTCTCTGCCCTAACTATTCTCCATTCAATGTTTCTTAATGATGATAAAGTGATCTTTTGACTGTTCATAATTCTCTTTAAAATTTTCTAGATATAACTTTTGTTCTTGTGATAGTGTTTGTTCTGGTTTGTTTGGTTGTGTGGAGTTTTCATTTTCCGAAGTTGGTGGTTCCTTTCGGATGGGCTGTTAAAAAAAAAAAATCAAAGAGAATGGCTTCGAACTGACGAAGAAAAGAAGCAGAAGATACCCCACAACAACAATTACCGATGCCGACGACATAGCGATACTGGCAAATACACCTGACCAAGCCGAAACACTTCTGCATAGTTTGGAACGAGCAGCAGCAAGCATAGGCCTCTATGTTAATGCACACAAAACGGAATATATGTGCTATAACCAAACGGGGGACATCTCCACTCTAGAAGGAACCCCACTTAAACTAGTAGACAAATTCACGTACCTAGGAAGCAGCGTTGAATCAACCGAAAAGGACATCGAAACGAGGTTAACGAAAACATGGACAGCTATCAATAGGCTATCGATTATATGGAAATCAGACCTAACCGATAAAATGAAACGCAGTTTCTTCCAGGCAGCGGTCACATCGATACTGCTATATGGATGCACTACATGGACGCTAACAAAACGACTGGAGAAGAAGCTAGATGGCAATTACACAAGAATGCTGCGTGCAATCCTGAACAAGTCCTGGCAGCAACACCCCATAAGACACCAACTGTACGGCCACCTGCCCCCTATCACGAAAACTATTCAAGTTAGACGAACCAGACATGCAGGACACTGCTGGAGAAGCAGAGATGAACTCATAAGAGATGTACTCTTATGGATCCCCACACATGGCCGCGCAAAAGCAGGACGACCAGCTCGAACGTACATTCAGCAGCTATGTGAGGATACAGGATGTTGTCCTGAAGACCTACCTAGGGCGATGAACGATAGGGAGGAGTGGCGAGAGAGGGTCAGGGATATCCGTGCTACCAGCGCGATATGATGATGATGATATAATGCGCCAGGTAACGTATTAGTACCACTTTGTTGATCATTTATTTTCTGGTGTATTTCTATTATTTCAAGGGCCGAAAACCAACCCTTTATTATTGTTCTGACTTGATCAGCAAGTCTCTGACTAGTTGTCTGAAATTTCTTGCCAAATCTGCATCATTCTTTTCCTATATCCTCTTTGTGTAGGGTTCCTCCTAAAATAGCTGTGTAGCACTAGTTGGTTGTCTTCCTAGTCCATGCTTTCCGTCTCTGGTTGATGTGGTTCCTTAAATCACCATTTGTGTACCTGAAAAGAGAACAGCCAACATTCAAGGGATGACGATCAGGTCTCCTATGTTGGCTATCAAGAGAGCACCTGCCAATCATGACATTATTATAATAATATATATATCACACACACCTTGTGAGGAGCACCTATATTTTACTCCTCAGGGTGTTCAAGAAGAACATCTCTAGGGCAAATTCCAAGCAGCTGAAAATGAATAGATTCACCCAATCAAACAGAGATAATGGTATATTATCAACAATGTTGCACACCACAATTCAGGAATACCTAAAATGCATTTAGACAATGCAATTTAACTCTCATCAAGACCTTTTATCCATGTCTGAAAAGAAATGATCAATAATCCAGAAAGGACATTGTTTTACCTTTCAATTAAAGTAAGAATCATTTGAAGTCCACAATTTATGTCCTCTTAGGCTGATTCAGAAATAGGATTGTTGGTTAGTTGAGTTTTATGGCATATCAAACTTTGTAATTTATTTAATGCCAAATCCATTTCAACACAAATAATCAGTTCTATTTCAAACAATTCAGTTTAGTGTATGCAAAGTTTCAATGTCAAAAACAGTCCTATAATCAAACAATTCAGTTTACCATAAGTACAGAGATTAAATATCAAAAAAGTTATATTTCAGATACTTTAGTTTAGCATAAATATGCAGAATAGTTCTATTTAATCCACTGATAGGGCCCAATCTGGTGCTACCACTCCAGGCCAGAGTGGACCTGGGAGCAATGTCAATGAAGGGGTGCTCCACATTCTAAGTTCCAACATCACTGGAATCTCACCATCAGATAGTTTAGTGTCATATCACACACTCGTTGGGGGTGGCGGTGTATTCTATAACCCAGGCAAATTCATGCAGAAAGATCTAAATACATGGAGGAGGAGGAATAATGATAACTATATATATGCTCCAAATGGGTAGATTGCTCACCCGTGGCCCCAAAGACAAAAGGTTCAGTCCTAGGTTAAGTCATACCAAAGACCCCAAAATGGTACATGATGCTGTCTTGCTTAACACTAGATATTATAAGGTATCATCATCAAGTCGTGCCGCCAGCACGGATATCTCTGACCCTCTCTCGCCACTTCTCCCTATCACTCATCGCTTTTGGCAGGTCTTCAGGGTTGCATCCCATATCCTCACATAGCTGCTGTATGTATGTTCGAGCTGGTCATCCTGCTTTTGCTTGGCCATATGCGGGGGTCCATAGGAGTACATCACTGATGAGTTCGTCCTTGCTTCTCCAGCAGTGTCCTGCATGTCTGGTTCGTCTAACTTGTATAGTTTTCGTGATGGGAGGCAAGTGGCCGTATAGTTGGTGTCCTGTGGGGTGTTGAAGCCAGGACTTGTTCAATATTGCTCACAACAGCAAGAGTAAAGTGGAGCAATCAAGGGAAAATGAGTAGCAACCTCACTTACACGTCAGTGTAGTAGCTAATGAAAAAGGTAGCCTTTGGATCACCCTTGACTAAGTCACCAACTTTTTTTAATTTTTTTATTTCATATATGACACATGTGCATACATATTCTCATACATGTGTGTATTAGTATGTGTGTACAAACACACTCACATATATATATATATATATATATATATATATATATAAGAACCAAAAAAGAACAGCACATCCTTCAACTGATATCTTGGCTCATTCAATCTGCGGACTGAAATCCTATTGAACTGGTGTAGATTGAATTTGACCAAAAAGTCAGAGTTAAACAGCCCACAAGTGCAGCAAACCTCTGGCATCTCTTGCAGGAAATCTAGGAAGAACTATCTTTAGTGGAAAGAATGCTGAGAATCTGTGAAGCAGTGATAGCAGCCAAAGTGGGAGGGTCACATTCTAATGAATCAAAAGTTTAAGATTTTGGGTTTGTATGGTTTAATTTGCATTTTATGTGGCTCAGGAAGACTTGTATTTGGTATAACAAATAAAATCATTGTGGTGCTTAACTTTTATCATTAAAAATAAAACTATTAGGTTAAGAAATAAAAATTTTTGAGGGTGATCAAATACTTTTGACTGATAAAGTACGTGTGTGAATAAACATACATACGATAGAAATAACTAGAAATGTATACAAATCAAACAGTTTTAGTAGTAATATTTCATTCTTTATTCACAGAACTTCCACTTATTTTTATCATCGTCAGATTCACCAAAATCTACCATCTCTCTCATATATATATATATACATATATACACACACACACACACTTTAAGAAAAACGACAAAACCGGCCACATAGGATTATAAATTTATTTCCATCCTGTTACGCATTTTTGAAATTTCCAAAAACATGAAAAAAAATTAACAGGACTTCTTCAGATCTTTTAGATAAAAAAAATCTATTTATCTATCTATCTATTACACACACACAAAAAAAAAAAAAAAAAACACCCACAAAACAGTATATATATATATATATATATATATATATATATATATATATATATATATATATATATATATACACACATACATACACACACAATTAACTACAATAGGATATTCACAGACAAGTCCTAGAATTAGAATGGATCATATCTCTATGAAAACCATCTTCACTGTACAAATAGCAACCAAAGATTAGCCTAACCATTATAGATTTCCACATTAAGAAATAAAATCTGACACACAAAGAGCACAAGTATTTGTAATAACAAAAACCTACACACCAAATTCAGAACCATTTGCAGACCTATTCCTTTTATTATATATATATATATATATATATATATATATATATATGGAGTATTGCCAGGATTAAAATCTACCCTAAGTTTTTCTCCCTCCCCCGTCATGAATAGTTTGTTTGTTTTTCTCGAGCATTCTGTCAAGGTTCAAAATTCTCACCAACCAAGTCAACAGATCCGACAACCTCATCCATCTCAGAAGTTATCTATACATAAACCATTCCGTTATTTCTGATGAGAATTATTCTGCTATTAATACTTTTCAATCACTTGTCAAGAAAGTAATCAACTCATGCATCATTTTAACTCCAACAAATATTAAGCAGCAAAATTAAGGGAAAAAAAGAAATAAATAAGATAAAGATTTTAACAGAGTTAACTGAAAGAAAATATCTGAGCACAAAAGTGAGCAAAAATATTAATAGATTTTGTAAGCAGTTTTCTTTAAAACAGCAAAAACAGATTATGAATGAAGCAATGGTTCTCAAACTGTGGATCACAAAACAATAATGTGCTGCAACTATCTCCTAAATATACCAATATTTTAAGTTTTATATATTCAGTGAATAGCCACCTCATTTAGATTGGTCACCTGCTTTGATAACAGCATCAATCTCTAACTGAAATGATAAATAAATTGAATGGAATCAGAGTCAGGATTTTACCTTGGAAAAGGGCATGAATCAATCTGCTCTCCTCCCAGTTATGGATAAATGATAGGGTGGATAGGGTTCTTTAACTTTGGTAAGGCAACAAGTCTAAGATAAGGAAAACTGAATTCAAACCAGCCTTACTCCACAAAATTTTTTTTTTTTTTTTTTTTAAATTGACCATGTTTCACAATCTACTCATGGCAGAGAGGTTGGATGAATATATTTATAATGTTATCTCATTTTCCAGCAGAAATTCATGTTCAGTGTCTTAATGCTGTCAGCTTGTCAGATAACTCAAATCTCACATCATTGAATTAATACTTCACATCTATGCTTTTACATGTCGCTTTCCAATTGAATTTCAGATCAATATACAGTGTCTTGACATTATTATTACATCAGTAATTTCAAATATAACATCACTAAATTAATGAATCATTGCTTGGCTTATGTACACCGACTTGAAAGTTGTGACTACAACAAAGAATTACATGGAAAGGCTGCATTTTCAATGTCTTGTGCTGTCATAGGATGCCCAGGGTTAATGGTAACAATGTTTCAGCCCTAAAATCATACTTTATTCAAGAATCATCATCAGATGAAGGATTTGTTTGTGGCACAGCTCATTTGTTTTTGTAGTATGTTTATTAAATATAAGTTAACTACCAAAGAAACTTTTTAAAAAAAGATTTTATAACTTATTAAATTGTTATATATTATATTATACTCGAAAAACTTTTACCTCGGTTGGTAATCCAGCAGCATTTACTTATTGGCCTCACTTTTGCCTGTCATATTCAGTTAAGTTTGAGAACCACTGGAGTTTTAGTAAAACCAAGGGAGATAACAAAGTAAATTCTGCTTAATCATAAAATACGTACCAATATCACTGCTTTCTAAGCTGGCTGCAATAGGAAAACATTTTCATGTTCAAATATGTAGTAACATATCAAGACAAAAATTGGTTTATTTACACGCTGAAATAATTTTTTTTTTTTTGTAAGGAAGAAAACAATGATTATTTGACCAATGTATAATTAAATAAACTATTTAAAAATGTCAGAGTAAATTCATTAAGATCTAAAATACTAGATAACCATATACCTGGGGTAAGAATGATTAAAAAAAAAAACAAACAACAACAGAGTATAAACCTCACATTTTTTTTTTTTTGTAAAAAAGATGATTTTCTTCTAAACCAAAAGGTATGAGAATTTTATTTTTAAAAGAATGCAATCAATTTCATGAAATGAATTCCTTAATTTTTCACCACAAAAAGGTTTTCTTATAGTATATTGCTTGTAAAGAATAACAGTAAGCTTAGGCTGTTCAAACACATATCTCATGTAATGAACGACTTTTTTCTTAAGGCAAAAATTGGTCTGGGAAAAGAAAAAAAAAGGGTCATTCATAACAGTAGTATATAAATACGACCTTATTAAGTATTATTCATTACCAAACTCTACAGTAATGAAACTGTAAGTAAAAGAACAAAAATGTAGTAAGCCAAAAATAAACAAACTTCTTAAATGTATTTAAGTGATTTAATTTTTGTTTAGAGAAATATTGCAATTTTGTGTCAGGATTTTACACCTTTTTTACTTAGTGAAACAGTCCAGATCCAAACCCAATTGAAAATTATGGCAAGATTTTTTTTAATGATTCATGAGAAAGATCAATCAACCAAAGAAGATCTATAAACTGCCATTTTGGGGAAAATTGGAACAATTTTGATAAAGAATTTTGCCGAAAATTAGTGAAATCCATGTAGGAAAGAATCATTAAAGCTCCACAATGGACAAGTAAATATTCATTTTAATTTTGGAAATAATTCCATATTTCTTTCTTCATAGCTTGGAAAAAAAAATGTAAAAATTATTTGAATAATTTAATCATGTTTAAGGAATATTTTATGAGGCCAGAATGTTCTGCTTTTAAAGAAAAATATTTTGCATTTTATCTGCTATCAAATTATTTACTGCTAAAAAAAAAAAAAAATTTTAAAAAAAGACTCGAGTGAACATCATCTAAGTGTACTAATTCTATAATTTTTGTCAGGGGAAGTACTTAACAGTCAAGAATCTGAGACAATAACCACAGGAAAAAAATTCAAGAACAAGACAGAAAATTTACTCATTTTATTGAGAAAATGGGGTTTGTTTTTTTTTAGGTTTCTATTAATTTATAATATGAATGTTACATATAACTTATTGTCTTCAAGCAAAATTTTTTAGGAAACTTTTTTTAGCTGGAAAATGCAGCAATTGGAAATAATGAAAAATTGGTATCAAAAGAATCAAGTATTTTGAATCAGAGGAAAAGAAATCCAAGTAAAAAAACTCATAAAAACCAAAAGAAAAGAATGGTAAATGATGGTTGTATAATGGTCAAAGGTTCTCTGTAACAATTTGATGATTAAAATGACCATATAAAGTAAACAAAGAAATATGAGGCTAAAATTCTAATTTAATATTTACATTGCTTCTTTACATTGTCCATTGCAGATCAATAATAAACCCATCAACACATTAATTTGAATAAGAGTATTTAAAAAAAAAATATGATTGTTTATATCAATCTGACAGTATGTATGTATGTATCTCTCTCTCTCTCTCTCGTGAGTGTAAGATATAGATTATATACAAAAACTGCTGCATAAATAGCAGTTTTGCTTCCAATAAAGCCTTCTTCAGATGATGACCATGGGTTCAGGCATGGTTTCAGGGCTGAAGCACCATTACCACTAACCCAGGACACCCCAGCAGTATCTCACAATATTTAACATCCATTTCCGTGCACTTTTTCACAAGCGAGTCTACAGAGTTACGCAGCATTTGGAAAAGTTGTGCTTTACCTAATTTAAATTCCTCAACAAGTGACTTTGAAGGTAGCTTCAGTTTCCTTGATGAACTGTATAATGCCACATTTGTTAAGGATTAACAAACTCCCAAACATTTCTTTAGGAACTTTCTGATTAAGCGCTCCATTTTTTTTTTTTTAATTCTCAAAAGTGATACCTCATATTTGCATAGGCCATGCTAATCTTGGATTAAACCAAAATAAACACAGCACAGTTTATCTTTTGCATTGACCAATGAAATTGGTTGAAATTGTTCCAGATGTTTAGAGTTCTTTTCTTTTGGTGTATATATGCTAATCCCCAATCCTCTGGAATTAATTTTGTAATATGCACAACTCATAGGAGTTTACAAAGAGATGCCAAAACTTTAGGGTATCTTTTATACAGTTTATAGGAGATACCATTGATACCTGGTGTGCTCTTAACTCTAGCCTTTCGAACGAAATCTTTTACTTCTCCAAATTTTATAGAATAGTTATCAAATGTTTCTTCTGGAGGTTGCGGTCTATTGAGTTTACTGAAATCACCTATAGGAGTATCAGCAAGCCGATTGGAATATTTTCTTTGTAGATGTGCTTCCAAGGTTTCTTTTGGTACATTAAGAACTCCGGGTTTTTTTTCCTCCTCAAACAACTTTTTGGAAGATTTAAATGGGTTCATATCAAAAGCGTGTCTTTTTTTTTTAACAGCCCCTTCCTTGCATTTTTCACTCATGATATGACAAGTATTTTTTTCCTTTATATTTGAAAATTGTTGTCTTGTCACCAGGCATTTCCTTCAGCTATTTTTTCAGATGCCTTTGTTCGATTCTAAGCTGACCTTTCTCTCTTTGTCTTCCATTGGCAGTTCTTTTATGGTTTTGCTGGTGTTCTGATCCAAAGTGTTCTAAACAAACTGCATGCACATTATTTGTGAAAGAATGCAATTTCACATGGATAGCCCCTTTCAAACTTGTTCACAAAATCAAAGAACTCTTCCTCAAGGGTTTTCCATTTAGTGTCATTAGCTCTTGGGCAATTTATACGAATTGGATTCCTTTTTGCACACACATCTCTCTCACACGTGTGCGAGATATATATATATATATATATATATATATATATATATATATATATATATATATATATATATACATACATACATACACACACACACACACACATATATACACACACACACTTTTTTTTTCTTTATACAATCCAAGGAGGAAATCCGAGGTGTAGGAGTATCCAATATGAGTGTTTAGTACTAACGGCCATTGATGTATAATTCATTTAGGATTATTGATACATCGACACTCAACGTATAGAGCTAAAAAAATATTTTACATAAAGAAAAAAAAAAATTACTTTCTTTGTATCATTATAGATTTATTTCAGACATTATAAGTTAAAAGTTTAACTTATAAGCCCTATAAAAACCATCTTTAGATGAAATATTTAAAATTAGAATGGAATTTGAAAAAATCTTTTTTTCTAAATAAAATGATAATTTTATTTACCTTAAACAAGAAAAAAAAATTAAAAGTTGGAGATTTTTTTTTTTATTTTTTAATTTATTTCTAAACAAACAAAAAAAAAAAAAAAAAAAAAAACTTTATCCCCAATTTACATGCTAGAGATTAAAAAAAAAACAATCCCAGAATAAATAATTCTAAGTAAGCGACATTTTAAAAAAAAATCTATAAAGTTTATATTCTACTTTGAGATTGTTTTAGCAATATTAAGAAATATATAAGGAAAATAAAATTGCAAAATTTAATTTTTGTAATTCAAAATATTGAAAGAATTCAAGTTATTAATAAGGAAATTTAGTAATTGAAAATAAACCAATTACAATAAACCCATGATTAATATGTAATTCACATATCTGACATTAAGCAATTGAATTAGTAAAGAATTAATCTGTAAAAGATATGTTAAGATAAGAAATAATTGAAAAAGATTTTTAAATCCAATGATGTTATATTTGAAATTACTGATGTAATGAATTATTTATTCTGAGATTGGTTGTTTTAATCTTTTAAATGCTCTATAGTATGTAAATTAGGGATAACTGTATTTTTTTCAAAATAAAAAAAAAAAAGATATATAAATAAAAATGATAGATATATCTCATTCTTTTATTAATTTTTTTTGTTTAACAAATAAAATGGATCATTTTATTTAAAAAAAAAAAATAAATAAAAATATAGAATTTTTTTTCAAAATCCATTCTCACTGGAAGTAATATAACAACGTGTAATTATAATTTTAAATATTTCATCCAAAAATGGTCTTATTGGGCTTATAAGTTGAACTTTTAATTTATAAAAATTTGTAAGAACCTGAAATAAATTTATGATACCAAGAAAGTGAATTTTTCTTTTGTCTTTATGTAAAAGATATATAAGTTCTCAGTCTAAGAATGAAATGTACAAGTTATTCTAGATTTATCTGAAGTTCAACATAATACATCAATTCTCAAGTTTTTTATGTTGGAAAAAAAAAAAAGAAAAAATTCATTCCATTTTTTGTTAGGCCAACTACTTTCCAATAACCCACCGTCTTTATACAAAGAATCAAATAATTGACTGGTACAACATACAAAATTATATAAATTAAAGTTTGAGAAATACATATTCTATGAAAAAATAAATAAATAAAAATAAAAACTGCAAAACTTTCCTCATGCTGCATATAAATCATTTGCTAGAAATTGTTGGAGGCATCTTTAGCTTTGTATATAAATTGATATCTGACATTTGTGAAGAATCATGAGTAAATTTAAATTACATAAAAATAGTTTTATCATTTGAACTCATTGCAGCCTAAGTGCTATTCTACTATACATCATAAGCCTGGATATTTCAGGTTTGGTTTACTGTGTTTGTTTAATGGCTTGATTGTAATCACAATATTTTCAATGTTGCATTGTATTTCTTTTCAAATTGCCCTTTATCCAACCTGAAGTTGAAAAAATTCTTAGGAAAAATCAGAACCAATCCACAATTTCAGGTTCTGACTATATGTCAAATTATCAAAGTAATACGAGCTAACAAAATACTGAGACAACACTCACTATTAGTAGATTTTCTTTAAGGTATTTGATTCCATAGAGAGAAGAAAAATGGAGTAATTACACCAACTTTATTTGAAGTTGCATGGAGTAACATGCATGTTTATAATCTTGCCTGGATTACGTACTATGAACATCAATAGATTTAATAAAAGAAAACGGTTCCACATTAAAGAAGATAAGCAAACAATATCCTGCAGAAACAATAACAGATGCAGCTAATCTAGTGCTTCTTGTAAATACACCTATCCAAGCCAAATTCCTGCAGCATAGTCTTGAACAAGCAGCAAGATGCATTGGCTTCCACATGAATGTAAATAGGAGGTGCCTATGGTGTAATGGTTGGAAATGGACACAGTGACCCAAATTCAAAATCCTGGACAAGGCTGTTTGCATTTCACAATGCACTAATATTCTCCCCCCGCAGGAATGGGAAAATAGTAGAGCAGACTTAACTCTTTAACCTTGGTATAGCAACTGGTCAAGAGAGTTCAGTAAATACATGAAAGCAGATAAAACAGTTCATGTGTGTGTTTTAAACAAGGTTAGGTCATCTCTACATTAAATAGCAAACCTCTGAAATTAGTAGACCAGTTCACATACCTTGGCAGCGATATCTCATCTACTGAAAGCAGTGCCAATATATACATAGTGTAGACATAGACTGCAATTGCCAGGCTGTCATTCATGTAGAAATCTGATAAAATAAAACAGGATTCTTCCAAGCTGTGGCCATGTAAGTACTACTGTATGCTTGCACCACCTGGACTAACAAAACAGTAATAACTGGGTGTGATCTACTATATGCTCTTTTGAATAAATCCTGGAAGCAGCACCAAACAAAATGGCAAATGTTGGGCCACCTGCCTCCCATCTCAAGCCATTCAAGCAAGATGAACAAGACATGCTGGGCACTGCTGGTGATATAAGTATGAACTTATGAGTGACACCCTCTCGTGGACTTTTACACAGATATACCAGTGTTGGTCAACCAGCAAAGACTTATATACATCAGCTCAGTGTTGACACCAGATACAGTCGTGAGGACTTGCCAGGAATGATAGAGAGAGAGAGTAAAGAAATTGCTATCAGCATGACTTGATAAAGCTTTGTCTATAATCATTTGTTTGCACACAGTTATACGATATCAAGTACTATCTAATACAAATAATTTATACACAGTTGTATAGTATAAAGTATTCCTACAATCTAATACGAACAATTTATACACAGTTATATACAGGGTGGAACGATAAGATTGTCGCCCTAGAAAAGACAACATGATTCCATGACACAATGTTCAACGAGCGAGATTGGAGATGCGCTGCTGTACAACTCCTGCACTCTACCGATCCAAATTATGACAACAGGACCATTGCCAGCACCCTCAATATGCAAATCTGGATTGCCACGAATAACAGGGACGTGCCTAGGATGATGAAATGTTTCCAGCTACAGTTATGGTCTTTGGTGTGGTTTCAAGTGAGGGCCACATCATGCCACCTCACATCTTCAAAGTCAGCTTGAAAGTCAACACCAAAGTGTACCTGGATGCGTTGAAGAGTGTGGTGATCCCCTGGTGCAATCAAGTGGCCGGTGGCAGACCCTGGGTGGCAGCAGGACTTGGCGCTGGCCCACAAGTCCAAAGAGACCCAGGCTTGGCTTCAAAAGGAGTGCTACGACTTTGTACTCTTCTCTCACTGGCCCCCTCCTCCCTTGACCTGAATCCGCTGGACTACTTTGTTTGGTCATACATTGAGAATATCACCAACATGACCTCCCACAACACCAATGCCAGCCTGATCCCTGCCATCCGCTGAGTATTCGCCAAGCTCACGCCAGCGCTTGTGGAAAAGGCATGCTCCCAGTCCAGGATCCATATCGAGGCAATGATTGAGGCTGAAGGTGGCTACATTGAATAGATGTCAGCTCTACTACATAACAAGTTACCTGAATTGATTCTTTCAATAAAAGTTTTAAAATAAAGCTGTAGTGTTGTTTTCTTTAGGACGACAATTTTATCGTTCCCCCCTGTAGTTTCAATTAACAAATTCCAATTTAATAATAATTTGTGAGCACACAGCTATATGGTTCCAAATATTTCTAACTAACAGTAAACAATTATAGCTTCAAGTATCTATTCTCAATACAAATAATTTGCAGAGTTATATGGTATCAAGTATTCCTATCTAATACAAGTAATTTCTAAACAGCTCTATTTGACCCATAGATGGGACCCTAACAAGTACTACCACTCTGGGTTAGAGTGGATCTGGGAGTAATAGCAATGAAGGGTTGACTTCATACACCCCAGAGCTCCAGAATAGTAGCCTCACAACTAGATTCACTCAAGTGTTATACTCTGGATACCCCTTTGGGTAAGTGAGGGTCTCCCCCCCTCCTTTGCAAGAAATGCAGTCAGCATATTCTAAGCCTTGCCTACAAGGTCAGAATATTTCAGGTTAAGTGCTATTTTACCATAAACTCTAAGGCTGATATTTGAAATTCAGTGAGATCATATCACATACTTATAACAGATTTAGTAAATCAAGCTTTGTCATAGTATGATGATATAGCTGTAAACAATGATGCCTGAGTTATAGAACAAAGTCTTCATGTGTTTTTTTTTTTGGCGGGGTGGGGAAGTCAGATTTTATGAGCTCAGGTACAGGGTACCTGAGGGCCACAAGTCTATGTGATTGAAAGGTTAAAAGAGACATAGGATGTAAATGATAAAGAAATGAAAACTATGCTAACAGTAGAAAGAGAGAACAAAATAGATCTTTTATGTACAAATATAAGTGAAGAACATATGTAGATTTAAGCGGATGATAATCTGTATGATGCAGGTGAAGTAGTGAAATAAAACGTGAATATAATCATTCTATAAACAAGCAGTATATAAAAAGTGGATATAAGACAACAGTTTTACTTTTTTCAGTTGTTGTTCATAGTAATGTGAACTTTACATTTCAATAGCAAAGTGAATAACAATGTCATTCACTGGATAGTGAGATAAAGTCTGTTCCATGTACAACGATAACAAAAGGCACATTTTGATAATTAAAAAGACAAAAAACAAAAAGACTGTCTTTACCATTCAAAGAATGGGAATGAAAAAGGCCAATTGAGATTATGGGATGGATGCATGACCATGAGGGTCTAAATCCAAGGAAACAATTACATGGTGTGGAAGTAAAATATGGAATAATTCTTAAAATGCTTTTCAAGCCTGTTTAGTCCAGTTTTTGAAAAAAATAAAAAAAATAAAAAAAATAAAAGATAAATTTAGATTTTCATCATTAGTTCTATTATTCAGGGACTTTTTTTAATTAAAATTCTGCCCAATGTGAGTGAGCAAGAAAAAGAAACAAAGAATCTACGATTTACTTAACGCTGAAACCAAGTCAAAGTTTCTTTTTCGGTAAAATAATTTTTTTCTTAGACAAAGAGCTTTTTAAGGAAAAGGGGGAATGGAGGATTGAACAAAAAATAAAAAGGCTTTTTAACTGCTTTCACTACTGCAATTAAGAAGGACCCTACAAGGTCAAGAAGAAAGCATGCTAATGAATTGAAAGTCCACAAGAAAACTGAAGACAGCAATTAAACAAGATTTAAGCCTAGACCTTAACCTCCTTTATTGAACTATATGGGGCATTTTAGAAAACAAAACAAATGCAACTTCCCATCCAAATATTGATTCACTTAAGACTGCTACCGAGGAGAAATGGAATAAAATGTCTGAAGAATTTATTCTGAAGGCATCCAAATCATTTCAAAAGGTGTTTTGATATAATAATTGGGAAAAAAAAAAAAAAAAAAAAATGGTGGCCAATAAATTTACTTCTTTTGTTGTCTATTTCTTAAAATTAAGATTAATCTTGTTTTATAATAGAGTTGTTTATTATTGTACAAGAATATTCA
This sequence comes from Sepioteuthis lessoniana, assembly GCA_963585895.1. Lineage (NCBI taxonomy): Eukaryota > Metazoa > Mollusca > Cephalopoda > Myopsida > Loliginidae > Sepioteuthis > Sepioteuthis lessoniana. The sequence goes on from OY757937.1 coordinate 68,655,263, forward strand.
CAATTTTGTTTCTACACCCTGCATTTATTGTCTCCTTAGAGTAGTAATAAATTCTGCAAGAAAAGATAATATTCATACCCGTCTTGTATTTTTTTTAATTCATTATATTGACACAGAACAAACAGATTGATAAATATTAAACCATCTTCAAATACAGATGGAGTTCATTCAATCAACTAAACTGTAAACAAATAGTTATCAAGTAAATTATCAAATGCGAACTCTTTTAGAGGTTTTTTTTTCCCCCCCCTGTTTACCAAGTAATAGATTCAGTTGAATGATTTGCAAGATTATTCACAAAATTTAGAATGAAAAAAATAGAGAATGAAAACAATTACCATCTTTTGCAGGGACATTTTCTTCTTTGATTTCTTGGACTAAAATATCTCCATCTTTCAGTCGCTTAGGCTCTGTATCTAATGCTAAGGCAATGCTAGTAGGACTATCACCCTAAAAGGAAATAAGTAATTGATAAAAATGCTTTCAGGCAAAAACAAAAAACTTTTCAAAAATATAAAAAGTACTTTAAATCATTCAGAAAACAAATTTTTATTTATAATTGTATCACTAATTTCAGTATATATAAGTTTGCACCCTAATCTTGAAAAATAATAAAAATTGACATTACACAATGAATATTTACGTTCTGAAATAAGCTAACTTTCCAATGCACTTAATTCAATGATTAATATTAATCCTATAGATCATGTACAAGGTATGTTTAAAAAATATTGGAACTGAAACTATATTTACTATGACAACAATAAATAAGAACTTAAACATTTTCTTCCAAATTGGCCCTCTTGGCATAAAACATTTATTCCAGCGAGTTTTCTATTTGTCAAAGCACTGCTGAAATTTCATTTTTTTTTTTTTTTATATATAAGACATGAAGCTGCGCTGTCATATTTCTTTTAATATCCTCTCAGCCTTCAAATTTTGGCAATGAGATGAATTTTTACTTTAAGACAAGATGAATAAGTCATATAGAGGTGAGTATGGTGTGTGCTGCATTTGTGTTTTACCAAGAACTGCAGATAAAAAAATTTTTTAAAAATTAAAAAAAAAACAAAACTTAGAATTTTCATTTGTCTAGATGTTTAAACATTATCCCTTTATACTACCAGTTGCTCAGTTGTGCACAGTTTCATTTAAATTTAAAATGTTTTCTATCTTTAAAATAGAAAAAAAAAAAAGAATTGAAAGATTCGGTCTTGATACATTTTTGATTATACCCCATTTTATACAGTGAAAGTTTCAGATCAAAAATACCACTAATAACCACATCTTAAACTACAGACTTATTTATCCCTCTTTGTGTATGAAGTGTTAAGATATTTTACAATATTTATTAAATTCCTAAAATTTTAAACAAAGGATGCATTATTTTCTCAAAGTGCACAAATTATACATTGAAAAAAAAAATAAAGTAAATAAAATAAATAACTTCAGTAAAGTTACTTCTGTCATAAAAAATTTAATTTGTTTTGTTTTACTGCAATAACATGGCTCAATATAAGGACTTCTTTTTAATTTATTTCTTCTTAATAAGTTATTTGCAAAGAAGTGGGACCACACCAGTTAATTTGTACCAAAAGATGAAAGAAAATACTCAGCTAAGTCAAAATTTTTGCAATATCTTGGTACACACTTGTTTGCAGTGTATACATCATATGACCAAAGCAGTTCAAGCTATGATAAGTTCTTGCAGTGGCTGGTAGTCTCAAGGTAGTTGGTGAGCTGACATGCTGTGCATTGCTTCACTCCATCCACAATTTGAAATCCCACACAAGTAAACATGTAACAGTCTAATTCAGGAAAATATGCTTTATGAGTTCAAATTAAGCCATTAACACCAAGGAAGCAACCAAAAACATTTACTGCATGAAAGGTGAAGGCGCTTTTGATCAGAGTACAGTAATAAATGGTTTATGAAATTTTGTTCAAGTAGCAAGAATCTCAGTGAAAAAGAGCCATGATCCAATGCATATATACAAATCGAACATAGCACTCAGAGAGTACCAGGTGAGCTTGGCATCTCACAGTCGGGTGTGGTTCGTCATCTTCACAACCTTGGCAAAAGCATCCAGAGCTACCAAATTGTGCCTGATGTTACCAGAATATTACAAAATTTCACCCTAGTAATGATTTATTTGCCAACAAATGGAGCCTTATCAACTAACTTGTTCCAAATGAAAGACAATTTTTCTTGAGAGTTTTTTTTTTTCATGAATGCAAATTCTGTATTGTTTGGAATTTGTCTACAGCAAAAATCATTTTGATCTTGCAAAAAAATATTTGTTTTGAGGCTATTCAAAATGGTGAGAAATCAGAGTGCTCCAAGCTTGAACAGAACTGTCATCAAATTCTTGGTGGTTTAGAAGTGCAAACCATTTGAAATTTACCAAAGAATGAATAATATATACAGAGAAGCATGTTTTAGTAAAAAAAAAAAAAAAAAAAAAAATGTTTACAAATGGGCTAAATATGGGTTTGCCACTTTCAGCCCGAGCCAAAAAGACAGTTCTCGAATTGGAAACACTCTTGGGCAAAAAGTTCTGGTTGCAGGGGTCAGTAAAGAAGGACATGCTGTCAGTTTTCTAGGACATGAAAGGACTCATTATTTTCTTGTAAACAGTGCTTCTTATTGCAAACTCCTTAGGCAAAAATTCACCTTATTTATTGAATAAACCTTGCACTAATCCAAATTAATAAAAATGACTGATAGATTTTTATCAAAAAATTTAAAATGAATAGAATATCTGTCTCTTTAATTGAGCAAACACATGTTTATAGTGATATATTAAGATAGAAATAAATACAAATAAGGATTATATAAATGCTTATTCTATTTTTGTTTAAATGGAGGAAAGAAACAATATTAAAAAAGAAAAATAAATGAATAAATAAAAAGTATATTTAATCACCATGTGAGGTATAAAAATATCAGCTGTATAAACAAACAACGAACCAAGAGTGAAGCCAATTGCAACAGGTACAAATGCCCATTGTCCATTGGCCCCATAAGAACCTGAGGATTGAGCCATCTCAATTGCTGGATCAAGCAGTGACCAATATGAAGCAGCAGTCATCACCTTCAAAAAGAAAAGATATTCACATATTCAATGCAATTTCATTCAAGCAACTATGTAAAATTCTTGTACAAGTTGAATGCTTTATAGAAGGATTAAAAGAATTAAGAAAATTCAAGACAGAGTAGAAGGGTGGGGTCACTTAGTAAAGTAGGTAATAGTTGTTTACTAGAATTAGTTTAGTTTATTACAAGGTTAGAAGTATAAGGCACCCAAAGAGATGGTTGGTTGGGTTTTATAGAATATCAACCTTTCTCGGTTATTTAACACCAAATCTATTTTATGTAAATAATCAGTTCTATTTAAAACAATTCAGTTTAACAAGAGTACACAGTTAATTGTCAAAAACATTTCTATTTCAAACTATTCAGCTTAGTCAAGTAGTTCTAATTCAGCTAATTCAGTTTAGTATAAGTACAGATTTTGTTTGCACACAGTTAAATGTCAAAACAATTCTATGTTAAACAATTCAGTTTAGTGTAAATACAGTTTCACAGTCAAAAACAGTTCTATTTCAAGTAATTCAGTTTAGCATAAGCACACAGTATAAATGTAAGTACAGTTTAATTGTTAAACATTTCTATTTCAAGCTATTCAGTCTAATCAAACAATTCAGTTTAGCATAAGTATGCCATTAGCTCTATTTAACCCATAGGTAGGACCCTTATCAGGTGCTGCCACATCGGGCCAGATTGGACCTGGGAGCGATGGCAATGAAGAGGTACTCCACATTCCCAAAAGCTCCCACATTGCTGGAACCTCACCATCAGATTGTTTAGTGTCATATCAGGACACTCATGGGGGGGGGTCTTACCCGTCTGCAGAGATGCAGTCTGTGTATTCTAAAGCCACAGCCAACACCCAAAGAGAATCATAATCACTAATTCCTCTGGCTAGAGTATGTATCGATTCAATTCTTCTGGTAAAGAGTTACCACAAGATTAAAATTGTAGAAAAAAAAAAAAAATTGCATGCAAGTTTCAGGTTTTATGTGAACATCACTAGTAGCCATCATACCTAATCAGGCATTCTGCTAGGTGTACACTATCCGGTAACTTGTTGACATAATCAAGTAATTCTTATTCTGTTATAAAGGGATTTATAACTACAAACTAGTAAATTCACAACCTTTTCACTCCTATACTTTTATTTATCCTGCTAAAATTTTTATTCACACCCAGAAGTCTATATGGACCACTTTGAGAAGCTCCAGACTAGTAATTCCAGTCTAACCTATTTACCCATCGCTCAAGAGGGAAGAGATGGATTCATGCCTTTCCCAAGAATGCAATGTAATGCAGACAACCTCATTCAGAATGTTCTTAGCTTGCTGATACCATTTTCCATGATGATAACCATTTCACAAACACACACCTCCATTAAAAGGAGACGTTAGTTAACATTTAACTCTACCACCCAAAAGTGCATCAATAACCAAACATACAATGAAAGCAACTTATGATACAGGCACCCTACACGTTTCAACTGGTGCTACAAAATGTCACCAGCAGAGATGAGTCTGCATTTACTTTTCTTCAGTAATATCCACAAGTTGCAATAATAATAAAAATAAAAAGAAGAATAAGATAAGCAAAGAAAGCAGCTTATGCATCATTGAATGTGTGTGGCATTGTGTGGCCCTGGGGTTAGCGTTATTAGCACTTGATCCCACTGGCATGTAACGCACACAAAGCAAAAAGGAATGTCAAAATTAGCAGCACAATGTCATAGCCATCTGTCAAACTGTGGGTGTCTAGTGATGGAGAGGACATACACTCAATGGGGCATCTCAGCCCTAGGGTATGCATGAGCGTGTGTGTCCTAAAACCTCTAGGCAAAAAGTTGACGAAAAAATAAATTTTAGACAAAAAGCACACGCATATAGATATGAGAGGGATTGATTATTTATGTCAGCATTTTGTCTGCTTACAGGAGAAATGGTGTCAAAGCAGCACTTAAATGGTTTTTTCTTTACTTTTTAATGAGAAAATAGGATGTCTTGTTGTTAGGGTGATGTAGAATTTTGTAAATCAGAAACCTTCATCTTTCTGGGGTTTTTATATGCAGATATGCAAGTAGTGCTGGAATTTTTAAATAGAATTATCATCAGATGCTTATTTATTTAAACAGGTATCTTTATCTTGGTTGTTAGTGAAAACAGTTAAGTTATATTTGGTAACCATTTGGCAGAGGGGTAACCCCCCCCCCCGATGCCAACAAGTGTCCTGGACATGACACTAAACAATCTGATGGTGAGATTCCAGTAATATTGGAGCTTTGCGGAATACCTCTTCATTGCCATTGCTCCCAGATCCACTCTTACCTGGAGTGGTAGCACCTGATAGGTTCCTATCTATGGGTCAAATAGAACTAAAATGTATTCTTAGGCTAAACTGAATTACTTGAAATAAAACTGTCTTGACATGTAAGCTGCGTACTTATGCTAAACTGAATTGTTTGAAATGGAACTATTTTTGACATTGAAAATGTACTTACGCTAAACTGAATTGTTCAAAATAGAACTGTTTTGATATTTAACTGTGTGTAAACAAAACTATACTAAACTGAATTGCCTGAAATAAAAATATTATTCTAAACTAAATTGTTCGAAATAGAACTGTTCATTTGTATAAAAATGGATTTGACATTACATAACCTATAAAGGTTAATATGCCATAAAACAAAAACAAAGCAATCTATTTTACTTGATGCTGTGCCACTTGTAATCAAATTGGTTTTTCATTCACCCCAAATAAATTAATTGAATATCAAATCAAAATCATAATTAATTTACCAGTGTTTAAAACAATGTATGTTATGATATCACTTTTTCTGAAACACCCTGTATATCTCAAATAATCTATTGTGTATCTAAGTTAGAACATCAACTTGTCAAATATTTGGAGGTGCCCGTGGTGTAATTGTTATCATCGTAGGAAATGGACATGGCGACTCGAGTTCAAATCCTGGACGAGACCGATTGCATTTCCCATAGCACTAATACCCTTGGGAAAGGTATGAATCCAATTATTCTCCCTCCAGCTATGGGTAAATAGTAGGACAGACTAGGTTCTTCAGCCTTGGTGAGGCAACTAGTCTAGAAGAAGGAAAATTCTGAATTCAAACCTGTCAAACTCCGCTTAAAAATTGACCTTGTGTCATATCCTGCCCGAGTGGAGGGGTTGGTAAATAGGATCAACTTGTCAAATATTTGCTGAACTATTCAAACTTTGGGTCAAGAATAAATCTCTAAATCCACTTAGAATTGATCTCAGTTTGATTTTTTCTTGTTCAAGACCTGTTTAATACATGCCCTGTACTAATAGAAATTTATTTAAAGAAAACATAAATGTGACGTTTCATTCAGATGATTATTAGATTTAGAAGTGTTGGAAAACTTAATAGAAAACCAGTCAAAGAAGCCAACAAAAATGGCTTTACTCTGATAGAACTGCAAAAATATATTTTCTTTTAGAATCCTTGTACCTTGTAATATTGTTCTATCATTTTAACAATACACTCGATAAAAAGTTAAATGTTCATAAGTCTTCCTCTCCCCACCAATACAAGTATTCAATGCCGAGATGGTCTTTAGGTTTGATTTAGTTTCTTTGTTTAATGGCATATCAACCTTCATGGGTTATTTAATGCCACAGCCAGCCTTGTAGAATAACAGCAGTACTGTTGAACCCATACATGGGGGAGGATAAGGGGTTTCACATGTTTCCCCAAGAGTTTTAGTTCGAAGAGAATATGGTAACTTGAGGGGAGTTCAAACTCGCTTACAAGGATATCACAGTCCAGCTACTATGGCTGATGGGATGGGGACTCCTCTGCCACCCTGGTCTTAAAAAAAAAAAAAAAAAAAAAAAAAAAAAATAAGAGATAAGGCTAATTGACAAAATATTTAGACATTTTCCACTAAATGAAAAAATTAAATCAATATTGTCAAATAAAAATATTCCCAATTTGCTAGTTACACTCAACTTTCTTAAAAATGTTCATTTACACCACCATAGATTCTTTTTATATAACACTACATAAAAAGTAAAGTAATGTCGGCGACTGTAGTCGAGGGTGACCCGAAGGCTCCTTTTTCAATAGCTACTACACCGAGGTGTAGGGGAGGGCGCTACTCCTTTCCGTAGATTGCTCAACTTTACCCTTGATACATACTTTATATTGCTGCATGTTAAGTAAGGAGGTATCAAGTACTATTTTTAAAGTCTTTGGTATGATGCGACCTGGGATTGAACCCAGGTCTCCTGGACCATTGGCAAACACTCTACCCACTAGACCAATGAGCAGTCTTTACAGTACATAATAAATCTAAGCTAGTTGCATAATTTTATTTCCAGGTTGGTATTTCAGTCTAGGATCAAAATACAATATCTGTAATCATGAAAATCTCATGATTGTGTTAAAAACTTTAAGATATAAAACTAAAAAAAAAAAAAAATTTTAAAAATTATAAAAGTAAAAAACTGAAATTTAAAAAATAAAAATAAATAAAAAATAATGAAGATTGGCAAATTAAACTGTTTAAAGGAACTATTTTTAGCAATAAGCCAAAAATGGCTTATTCTAAGTGACACAGCATTCAAAGAGTACTAGAACCCTGCTAAAAAAAAAGCAGATCAAGGGAAACTCACAATAAGTACAGCCCCTGAAAAATTGTCCGTCAATCAATGTTGAGAGACTTACTGTACCACTCTGGGGCATTTCAGAAAGAACATTCATTGCAAATAATTTGAACAGTAACTTGAAAGAAATGACAATACATCCATTCATTATGTGTTGATAACACCGAGTTTGGACCAAACCAGCATGATTGTCTTTCTATAGCGATTTTTGACAGCAAATTTCTCTTTCTGTAACTTATTTGTTACATTCTCCAATATTTTTCTTTTTACAAATCATTATTTCATAAAGCTTGAAGAGAGTGAAACATTAGGATAATAGCATACACACATTTGTTTCAGTTTTGCTTTCTTTGTCTAATAGCATATCAATCAATCATTGTGGCTAATTTAATACGACAGTGATCATTGCAGAAGAACAGTTGTGGTTCAACCCAAAACTGGAATATGTGATGGATTTCATACATTTCCCAAGTGTATTAGTCTGAAAGCGAATAGTGCATCTAGAGTTTGAACTCACTTTGAGACAACAGTCCAGCACCTCAGCCATTACACAACAGGGACTCCTATATATTACACACAAAATTGTTTTTTGCATTTTATTTCAACACACACACATGTGTGTGTGTGTGTGTGTGTGTGTGTGTATATACACCACAATCTGTTTTATACATGAAGGTTTTAGGGAGATTTTTTTTAAGATAAATTTAATGAACTCCAATAGAGAATAAAGAAATCCAGTAAATCTGAAATCAAAATTACATAATTTAAGAAATGTTTATAAAAATCATTACAAAAAATTATTTGAAACTCCTATATCATTAATGAGTACAATAATGAAAAATCAGGTAGAAAAAGATCATTTAAATCAAATTAATATAAATTTAAATCAATGTATGTATAAAAAAATTTTTTTCTGAAATAATAGTGATTACATTTATTTCCTAATGAATATTTTTCTTAAATTTTGACTTGAATATATGAAAAATTTTGTGCAACTTTATATCTTTTTTTTAGAAGAAAATTAAATGAATAAAATTAAAACCTTAAGTGAATAATACATAGTTCTATAACTTTATTCATGTCCTCAGGTCACCATGCTAAGTAATTTCCTTTAAATTGTATTTCCTCTCAGTATAACAGGTTTTATTGGGTTACATGGTACTAGTAGCAAGGAACAATCCTTAAATTGACTTAGAATAACATTTATTAGTTATCAAAATAAAAGAAAAAAAAAGGGTTTATATGCTTACCCCAGCTGCAAAGCCCAGGCTTCCATCAAGTATTTTTCTCTGGGGAAAAAAAAAAAAAAAAAAAAACAATAAAAAGGTCAGAAAAAAGCTGATGATATTGTACCTAACTTGGAAAAAAAGTCTGCAAATGTTCAAAATCTAGAAAACTGTAATAAACAGAAGGAGGATAAACCCTTGCAGAAGTAAAAAAAAGCATCTTCCAGGTTGATTTACTCTTGCTACTTCAATTTGTTATCACAATGATGCCACTCAATTATATTCTTAGGAAATACACAAAATTTACAAAATTACAGGAAATGATAAACCATTTTAGAGATACAGTTAACTTTAAGATATTTGTCTGAAAATGAAAAGAGAACTAGAAACCTTTATTATCATGTTGTGCCTCAATCAGATTTCCCTAACTCTCCCTCACCACTTGTCTATCGCTTTCAGCAGGTCTTCTAGGCTACATCATATGTCTGCACAGAGCTGCTGTAGATAAGTTCTAGCTGGTCATCCAACACTTGTTCACCATGTGAAGGGGGCCCAGAGGAACACATCATTTATGAGTTCATTCTTACTTCTCCAGCAGTGTCGACAGAAACCATTATACAAACTATTAAAATCTACAACCAGGATATTGAATGGAATTTGGGAGTGAAAAATGTGTCATGCTGATAATGAAAATGGGGAAAAAGAAAGAAATAATGGAAAGAATAGAGCTATCAAATCAGGAAAAACATTAGAACACTTAGAGAAAAAGAGAAATTACTAGTACCTGTCAATATCAGAAGCAGACACCATTAAAGAGAGATGTAGGAAAGAGTAAAAAGAGTATTTCAGAAGAACAAGAAAACTTCTTGAAACCAAATACTACAGCAGAAATCTCATCAAAGGAATAAACACATGGTTGTCCCCTTGTAACAAGGAAGGAACTTTGACAGATGGAGCAAAGAATAAGGAAATTGATGACAATGCAAAAGGCCTTACACTTGAGAGATGAAATAGATGATATGTGTTAAGAAAAGACACACCAATATGGAGGATTACATAGACGCATTAATACAAAGACTTGAGAAATACACTAATAACAGTAAAGAAAGACTAATTACAGAAGTCACTTAGAGCAATGGCAACATAACAAGGAGCAAAACAAAAATACTAGAAGAAAAACAACTGTATAAACATTCCAAATGACAAACTGATGAAATTGCACACAAGATGAGCTGGACAGGACAAAGAGGAAACCTCAAGAGAGAAAATGAATCTCTAAAATAAAGCAATCATATTTACCAACCCCTCCGCTCGGGCAGGATATGACACAAGGTCAATCTTTAAGCGGAGTTTAACAGGTTTGAATTCAGAGTTTTCCTTCTCCTAGACTAGTTGTCTTACCAAGGCTGAAGAACCCAGTCTGCCCTACTATTTACCCATAGCTGGAGGGAGAATAATTGGATTCATACCTTTCCCAAGGGTATTAGTGCTATGTGAAATGCAATCAGTCTCGTCCAGGATTCGAACTCGTGTCGCCGAATCCATTTCCTACGACGATAACCATTACACCACGGGCACCTAAAATAATGCAATAAGGACCAATTATATCAAAGCAAAAATTGATCAAATGCAACAGGATTGTAAGCATAGGCTACATGGTGACAGAAAGGAAACTTAATCATATAAGTAAATGCAGCAAATTGGCACAAAAGGAGTACAAGTCAAGGTACTACTGGGTAGGAAAGGTGATCGACTGGGAACTGAGCAAGAAATTAAAAATTTAATGATACTAACAAATGGTATATGCACAAACCAGAATGTCTAAGATGAGGCCCATAAAATTCCCTGCAACTCTGAAATACATGCAGATCACCCAATCTTAGCCAAACATTGTGTTAATAATAATAAAAAAAAATGTGTCAACTATGAGATTTTACTATTCCAGTGAACCAGAGTGCAAAAGAAAAAAAATAAAGAGAGATACTTAGATCTTGCCAGAGAGCAGAAAAAGCTGCGAAACGTGAAGGTAATAGCAATAATAATTGAAGTTGATGCATTGGAACACTCCTCAAAGGCTTAAGACTGGATGAATTGGAAATCAGAGAAAGAAATGAGACCATACAAATCACATCATTAAGATCAGTTAGATTATTCAAAAGAAACCTAGATACTCGAGGACACTTGCTCTTTCTTAGATTTCAGTGAAAAACTCTTCAGGAGTAAAAGAGATTAATGTTGGCTTAAAATAAGCTTTATATTTTAGAAATTTCCATTTTAATTTTACTAATACCAAACAAACATACTAAATTTTTTGTTTAGATATTGCTCATCCAAACTGGATCAATCAAAATTTTGGATTTTTTTTAAAAGAATTTTATTATTGAAAAAACAAAAAAAATGGCAAAGAAAATAATACCTATTATTCTCACCAAGTTTACAATTGCACAGAACTATACAACTTACAGATGTTTATGTTATTTTAAATTTCTTTTGTTATTAAATTCTATACATTCTAAAAAAGATTAACAATGTCCAATCAAATATTACCATTACACAGTTGATAAGTTTGCAAATGAGACAGGTTTAAAAAATATCATGAGTAATAGTGTATTTACGAACTTCATTTTTTAATTTACATTAATAATTAATTTTTTTAAATTTCATTTTCTTCAAAATAATCTCATTGGTAGGCAGCACACTTATTCCAGACAGTTTTTCATTGGTTGAAGCACTTCTTTCCTTCTCTCAGCTGCCCTTTCCTTCATATGGTATAAAGCTGCATCATCCTATTTCTTTTAATGTCCTCCACATCCACAAATCTTTCCCTTGAGATGAATCTTCAGTTTAAGAAAAGAAAAAAATTGTACAGAGGAACTAAAAGGTCTGGTGAGTGTAGAAGGTGTTGCACTCGCACAATTTGATGTTTTGACAACAATTGCTTGTTAAAATGTATGGCACTGACAATGTCCACACCTCATCACTTTATTATATAAGTCGTCCAGCTAAAATTACATCATCATTGATACTGTGTCAAGTTGCACAGTTATATTTCTTTTAATATTGTCCATATCCTCAAATCTTATTTTTGAAATTAAATTTATGAAAAAAATTGCTTGGAATAACAATTGTATAGCTTCAAATAACTGTCCCTATTTAATAATAATAATTTGTTTGTACAGTTATATAGTTTAAAGTATACCTTGTACTAATAATTTTAAAAAGTATTACTTATTAGTATTATTAGTACTAATAATAGTATGGTTTTTAAGTAATTTTAATAGTTATATGTGTGTGCTACAGTCTGTTTTATATATGAAAGTTTTAGGGAGATTTTTTGAAGACAAGTTTAATGAATTCCAATAGAGAATAAACAAGTCCAGTAAATCTGAAATCAAAATTACGTAATTTAAGAAATGTTTATAAAAAAAAAAAAAAAAAAAAAAAACATTTCTCGATACCCTCATCCACTGCTGACCAGGAGTGATACCACAGTTTCAGTAGCTAAAGTGGTACTGCCACCCCTGGCACCACCAGCAACTTTTGTTACTGTACAGGGCAGGAAGACAACCAGAGCAAAAGTTTGTCTTTGCAGCTTAAGTTTTTAGAAAAAGTTATCGATCATTCATATAATGTGCACATTTTACTTGCACATGTTCGGCTGTGGTGTCACATGCATTTTATTTTCTTGATGTTTTGATCATGACCAAATCCAGCTTGATTATTGGCTTTCTTAGTTTCTCCGGGATGCTGTCACTCAACAATGGAATCCTGAACACAGTGGGTGTAGTCCAGATTCATAACCCCATCATTTGATTTACATTCTTCAACAGAATTACATTGTTTGCACCAGCATGCCTTATGGATACATAAACCTAACAAACCATTAAATCTTCTGCCGCAATCACATGTTGTAGCCAAGTTTAGTTCAAGGTCATTTTCTTCAAAATCAGTTGAACGGATGATATATTCTCCCTTCCCACTATAGTTACCCAGAGTGCATTCTGTGTTATGTTGTTCATGATTTGATTTAGCATCTTGTCTTTCCAAGATGTCACTCCAACTTTCTAGAAGGTCTTTTTGTCTTTCTGAAGAGACATCTTGCTTTCTAGAGAGTCTCTCATGGTTTTAGTAAACAATTATAGATTCAAGTAAATATAAATACAAATAATTTGCACACAGTCATATGGTCTGAAGTATTCCTATCACATATGAATAATTTTAAAACAGATTTATTTGATCCATAGATAGGACTTAAACAGGTTCTGCCAGTTGAGGTCAGAGGGAACCTGAGAGTAATACAAATGAACAGTTACTCCAAACTACTCAGAACTCCAAAACTGGAGCCTCACCACTGGATGCAGTTTAGTATCATAACCTGGATACCCCTTTGAAGTGAGGGAGGGGCGGAATCAGTGTATCTTAAGCCATGCTGAAAAAATAGGATGATCCTGCTTGCTCACTGTACGAGTCATTTATTGGCCTTGAGAGAGAGATTTTGTATGGTGCCAAACATGGGAACAATTATATAACACTTAATGAACTATTCTACTCAGTCAGAGGGGTTTAGAATATGCCAACTGTATCCTCTGCAGAGGGGTAAGATTCCCCACCAAACCTTATAAAAAAAAGGGGTGTCCTGAGTATGATATTAAAATGAATCTAGTGGTGAGGCTTCAGTTCTGGAGATTTGGGGAATGTGGAGTACCCCTTCATTGCTGTAATTTCTACATTCACAGACCCAGAGTGGCAGTACCTGTTAGGGTCCCACTATTGCCATTGGATAAGAATAATGGGAAACCATATAACTGTGTAAACAAATTATCATTAACAGCATTATATCAATGTTAGATAGGAATATTTGAAAACATTTAATTGTATGCAAATCATTTGTATTCAGAATAATTACCTGAAGCTATAATTGTTTACTAAGGATTATAATTTTAAATTATTTGCATTACATAGGAATATTTGAAACCATATAACTGAACAAACAAATATCACCAAATAGGAGCAGTTACTTTTAACCATATAATTGAGTATAAGTTATTCTTATTAGATAAGAATTCTGAAAAGCATACAAGTGGGTGTAAACAAATGATGGTAGAAAAAAAATAGTGGAATTTAAAAAAAGCCCAATAGAACACTGAGAAATAATTATTATAATTAAGCATTTACAAATAAATGAAATTTTGGCATAAAATAACCCATAAGGAGTTGATATGTTATTGTAGGGCAACAAAGGTCTCCTTTGGATCATTGGTATGTCCATTATGCAGCTCATGGACAGTCATTTGACAATCACGGAAAAAACTATTCTCACCCTCTTTTCTTTTAACAATAGAGATCTCTCTCTCATCTTGCCATTGAAACAAAACCAACATGATATTGATCATTTTACTGTCCAATCTAAAGTCAGCCTTTTTTCTTTTTTGTACTCCTTTCATATACTGCTTGTTCATTGAACAATATATGCATATTTTTATCTTTTGGGACACATTTGTGTATTCTTTTCAGCATTATTAGTATGGACATTATACATATATTAAATGTTTCTGTAAGACTAAATGAAGTTATATTGTCTTTCCTTCCATTTATTCAGAGTTAATGTATCACATCCTCATCATCACTGGTTCCATGGTTTGGCTGTGGAGATGCTACTCGTGTAACATGTCTTGGGTGAAACTTCATGAAGCCCATCCTTCTCCAGGTCTTCAACTGGTTTGAAGCTTTCCTTCTCTTTGACTGGTTTCCATACCAAGGTGAAAGAGCCCAGTCCACCCTATCATTTACCCATAGCTGGAGGGATAATAATTGGATTCATACCTTTACCTGAGGTATTAGCACTATGTGAAATGTAAACAGCCTTGTCTAGGATTTGAACTTGAGTCACCAAGTCAATTTCTCATCCCAATAACCATTACACTGAGTACAGATATACTGATGCAAACATTAGTCCTTGCCGAGTGGGAACTTGACTGAATATCTTCCCAACTACCAAGGAATCCAATACCATTAAACAAATAAACCAAATGAACAAGACAATTTTTAATCATTTCAAATCCGAACAGAAAGTGACTTTATTTCTTCTACATCCTAATGAATAAATAAAACTCTAATTTTCTAGATACATTTGCTCAAAGAGAAAAAAATGGTTGAATGAGGAAAACTTATTTAATAGACATTTTATTGAGGAGTGTGAAATTCGACTCAGACAGAAATAAACTTTATGCAAATAAAAAATCTAAATACAAACACTCAAAGAATCAATAATCCTGGAAAAATGGAAACCAGTCTAAAAAGGTCAGTGGCTCAACTAATTATTGTCACAGATGGTCAATTGGAAAATAGGTACCTGGAAACAGAGATTGAGAGAATTTTAGTTCAGCTATGGCAGAAGTAGAACAATTGATTAAACTAGTAAATCTCACTGGCTTCTCTTTACAGGCTTGCATTTTTTTTTTCTCCATGGAGACTCAGCAATAAACATTTTACAATTCTACCAAAACTGGCCACCTAAATTAGTTTTTCTCAACCTTTTCTACCTTGTGGCCAATTTTTAATGTCAAAAATATTTCAGGCTTAAGTAAGCACTAATAGAAATTCACTGTAACAGGAAATACATTTTATTTGCAAAAACAAAATTTAGTAGAAAATATAAATCCGGACTAATGACTACACTGCTCCTGGAGTTTATCTATCAGCTTGTCCAGTTGAACTTCCAAATTTCAGTTCAGCTTCAAGCAAAAGAGTCTTTTCAATCTGCAATAAATTACATTTCCAGCTATTTTCTTTGAGCCAACTCCAGGACCATTTAAAACTTTCTTAGGCTGACATTGAGAATCATTGAGCTAAGTTGTAAGTGGTGATAGATAGTTCAATAAAAAAAATCTAGGTTAATGTGTGTGTGAGAGAGAGAGTGAGAAAGAAAGAGAGAGAGAGAAAGAAAGAGAGAGAGTCAGCCCTTGGTTTATGGTCACAAAACTGTTAATCAATACACTTTTCAACTCGAGTAAATGTTTTGCCAAAGAAAAAAAAAAAATCAGAAGAAAAATAGGTCTTCAAAATCCAACACATTCATACAAGACAACTGATGAATCCATTAGGTTCCTGTTGTAAAAGGAATCCATGATGATATTGATACTTCTATTTAGAAATGTGAAGGATTCTAATTAGTATTTCATAGTATCCCCCCCATTAGATTAAGAATTTGGATGATTAAACAATGATTTTCAGTGCCAATGTAGACTCAAAAAATTTTATCTAGTGATAAAGAATAAAGCAATTTCCAGTCCAATTTAAGTTAGAGAATTTTAAGTGTATTGCTCTGATAAGAATTTTACTATGATGTACTATCTTCGCTAGGTTACAGGTTTTATACATATGCATTCATTCTAACTATTCAAGAGTTTTCACCAAGAACTTTTTAGCAAGCATCCATTCTTTCTGAACCTTCCCACACCCGATGCATATTCCATTCAAACAGCTTCTTTCTTAGAAGTTCTGCACTGTGGATCACACCCCCTTATCAATGTTCCCCTCCTCCCCTGCCACCATTTTGGACTTTTCAAAGTCCTGGCTGAATAAGTGTTTTACCTCATCTCAGTAGTTTGTACCTATTTTATCCTTTTGTTATAATCTCTTGGTACATCCTTACTCTTCATTGGTCAATTTTGTAACCCTTTGCTTCTAATAGCCAACTGGGCTAGTATAGTGTGTGTGCACATGTATATATATTCATGAATGTACAACAAAAAAAAAAAAAAAAAAAAAAAAAAAAAAAAAAAACACACACACACAAAGTGCTCAGTGGATGAATTTATTTGTAATTGAATTATTTGCTAATTCTAAATGTTTCAGTTTTTATATTAAACCATCATCAGGGCAGTTAATGTGGTGTTGTATCTTTGGAATTATATGTAAGTTTTACCATAGAGAAGTAGAGCTAAAATCATATGATCTTGGTAATGGACACTTGTCAGAATTTGCATGGAAAAACTTCAATACTATAATTGGGAGGTGCAAGAATGTTTCTCAGTCCTCATACCTTAAAAATTACTAAATAGCATAGAGAAAATCCAACTGATATATGCTACATTTAATGGTAAAACCCTGCACAACAATCATCTCTGGCAACAGTCCTACCAATGCCAATAATGAAACATTCCCAAACACAATGTTCTGATCATTGGTAGAGATGTGAATGCTCAATTAAGCATAGGTGGAAATAATAAATTTTGCTTACATAACTCTCCAAACAGAAATGGGGAATATCTAGCAGAGTTTACTCTTAAGAACAGGCTTGTATACAAAAAAAAAAAAAAAAAAAACAAACAAAAAAAACAAACAAACAAACAAACAAACACCATACATGCACACACATATCATATACACATCTGTACATAGGACTTCAGATTCTAATTATCCATCAAATCATTAAAGAAATATGTGCCAAAATCTCAAAGTAGTACTATTGTTTGTAGATTTCCCCAAGGCATTTGATTTGGTACATAGAGAAAACATAAGTATATAGTTTCTGCAAAGAAAATGTTACAGCTATAATGATGCTTTACAAAAACATGAAAGTAATGGTTTGCTCACCCAATGGTGACACTGACTTCTTTGAAATTGTCGCTGAAGTCTTGCAAGGAGATACAGCAGCGCCATATACGCATATAATCTGCTTAGGTTATGTACTATGAATGTCAATAAATCTAATAAAAGAAAATTTAAAAAGACAAAAAGCAGATAATATCCAATAGATGACACATACAGATGATCTAGCACTTCTCACAAATACATCTACCCAAGCTGAATCCCTGCTGCACAACTTTGAGCAAGCAGCAGGAGGCATTGACCTCAACATAAATGAAAATAAAACAGAGTTCATAGGGTTTAAACTAGAAAGCGCCATTTCCACTTTAAGTAGCAAGCCTTTGAAATAAGTAGACCAATTCACATACGTTGGCAGCAATATCTCATTTCTTAAAAGTGATGTCAATATACTGTGGACTGCTATTGACAGGTTGTCTATCATATGGAAATCTGATTGCTCTGATAAAACAAAATGACGTTTCTTCCAAGCTATGTCCATGTTGGTACTATTCTATGGATGCACTGCCTGGAGAAAAAACTAGATCATAACTACCCAAGAATGCTACATGCTGCTTTGAATAAAAGCTGGAAGCACCACCCCACGAAACAGCAGTTGTATGGCCACTCACCTCCAATCTCACAAACCATCTGAGCAAGATAACAAGACATACTAGGCACAGCTGGAGAATAAACACGCAAGTGACATTGTCTAATGGACTTCGATACACTACTGTGCCAACCAGAAAAGAATTACACTAGCTTTGTATGGACACTGGATCGAGTCTAGGGAACTTGCCAGGTGCGATGGACAATAAGGACAAAAAAAAAAAAAAAAAAAAAAAAAAACTCCACGTTATCATGACTTGAAATATGAGTGTTCAGAAAGTATTTGTTTTTCCAGAGAGGATATGAAAACAAATGCAAATTAAATTTATTCATTTATCCTCAAAAGTGTAATCACCTTTATTTTGAATAACTGTAGCCCAATGAAAAGACAATTCTTAATTTCATCTTCTTCGTTTCTGAATGTTCAGCTACTTATAAAATGTTCTTGTGATAAAAACAAATAAAAATCTGGTAAACATGAAAGATGAGGAAGAACTTCCCACCCAAATGATCTTGGGTTTGTTTGGCAGATTGTGCCTTTGAATAATCTTAGACACAATTTGGTCTTGGTTAATTGACTTACAATTCATAACAATGAAATAATTATTTAACATTTTTCTTGTATAATTTATTGAGGTGTTTGTTAAGTGCTCTGTAGTAGAGTAGGTTTAAAATCAGGTTTGTCTCTGAGATAGATAGAATTTCAGTTATATATTTAATTACAACAAAAAAAAACTTTATAAGAAGCATTTAATAGTTATTACCCTCAGACATTATGGATTCCAGTGAACATGAATGCAGATTCAACATTGTTGAACTGGAAATTTTTTAACGTTTTTAAAAAAATTTCATTAAAATATGCCATTTTTTTTTTTATACATATACAGATGATAAAAAAAAAAAAAAAAAAAAAAAAAAAAAAAAAAAAAAAAAAAAAAAAAAAACAACCACACACACATACAAAACATTGAATATCTATTAATCTCCATAAAATAGCACAGCAACTAAAACAGGTTGTAAACAAAATTATGATCCATTGTTTCACTTCATATGAAATAAGAGGCTATTTTTACCTGGGGATTCTCTTGTGTGTAATATTCTTTATCTTTCAGATAATGAAACATATGTTCCTGCTCACAACACACACACTATATATATATATAATCTGTTGATCTGCTTCCTATTGATATTCATTAGATGATATGAACTATTAAAAACCAGAAATACAACCCAGCAAAAAGAAATGAAAAATAAAAATGTTTAGTTTCCAAGGATATTTTTTTTAAACATTGTATTTGCAAAAATGGTTTTCAACTCTTCTGTTCCTAAATGGTCTGCTACTTATAAAATGTTCAAGTGATTGAAATAAATAAAAATCTGTAAATGCTAAATCTGGTGAGTATGGAGGAAATGGAAGAACCATAATAGGTGGGTTTTGAATCCAAAAATAACATAGGTTTTGTAGAGTTGGTTCTAATTTTTAAGAAAATGGACAAAACTCAAATTACAATTTTGAACCAATATTTTGTCATCCAAATTTTCAAGCCAGAAGTTTAAACCTTTTTTTCTTCACACATCATCAAGTCATGCAGACAGTACAGATCCCCTTGACTCTCACCATCTGTCCCTTTCATCTGCCAAACTTAGACAGTCCACTAGACGGCATCTAGTATCTGCACAGAATTAATGAATGCAAGTTTTTGCTGTATGTCAATGCATGAAAGTCCACAGGAGAACATTGCTTATGATTGTCACTGCTTCTCTAGCAGTGGCCAGTTTGTTTTATTCATCTTACTTGGATGGTTTGTAGAATAAGAGGTAAGTGGTCATACATCTGCTGTTTTGTGGGGTGTTGCTTCCAGGATTTGTTCAAAACAACATCCTCATGTTAGTTCCTACCTTGCTTTTTCTCAATGATATACATCAGATTCCAGATGGTGCATCTATACAGTAGTACTGACACAGCAACAACTCAGAAGAAATCCTGTTTTGTTTTATCAGAGAGATAAGATTTCTATATGATCAATAACCTGTTAGTAGTGGTACATACGTTCCATGTGTTTATGTTGACGTCACTTTTAGTAGATGACATGTTTGTGAACAGGTCTATTAATTTCAAAGGTATATCATTTAAAGTGGAGATGGCTTCATCTTGTTTAAAACATGAATTCTGTTTTATAAGAGTTCACATAGAGACCAATGCTTCTTTTTAGCTGTTCCAGACTATACAACAGACATTTGGCTTGATCCAAAAATGAACCCTATTACAGGCAGAGAGATAGTTTTGCATAGAAATATCACAAATAGGTCCAACTGTGGTTTAACACTGTGTAAGGGTTCTTTTACAAAAATATAAAAGTAAGTGCTTTATCAGTTTCATGTTATGGTACTATGACACACAATTACTGATCAAATTATCAGGTTTTGTTTGTTTTTTTATATACAATTAATGGACTTGTTTGAACATCCTATATTTTGCAAGTTTTTTGAAAATAATTTGCCCACTCTAAATGATTAAGAAAATTTGGTAAACAGCTTTGATCTGCTAGTGACCTTATATGGACATAATACAAAACATTTGCCATAATGTTAACTGACATAAGTAAATAAAAATAAATAAATTAAAAAAAGTAAAACATCAAACACATAAAAATAAGTTTATATATGGCAAAATTACAGTGGCTCAGAAGGTTAGTTAAACCGAATAAAATGCAATTAGACATTAAAAAAAGTTTATGAACAAAGTGAACAGTAATTGATAAGTTATTCATGAGTTTCTGAAACTTAAAAAAAAAAAAAAAAAAAAAAAAAAAAACCCCACACTGCAACAGAAAAAACTCCATATTTTGCTAGTTCAATATTTCGGAACTTTAGCCCTCACAGAGCTGATTAAATTTTTGCACATTAACCTGCAGATGCAGACCAAATTAGCTGAATCTGACATCCCCATATTATGTACACAAATAATAAATAAAACTTGTTAGTTTATCCCTATTCACTATTGTATTTAAATATACTTTCATTACTTACAGCCAAACGTTTTCATGCCATTACATAAATAATCACTATATTCAACATTATAATGAATTACATTGAACCTTTCAAATTTGCAGTCAGAATCAGAATTGCCAAAGTACAGATTGGAAGAATTACATTTGGCCATTTTGCTTTGTTGAAATGAAACTTCACTCTCAATCTATTGAGAGTGAAGTTTCATTTGAACAAAGCAAAATGGCCAAATGTAATTACTTGTGGGAATGTATTTTCTAAATTTAGAAATTTAGAAATACATTCAAACAAGTAAAATACCAATCATATGCAAATTAGTACTTGCAATTTCTTTCTATTGGCCAGTAAAAATAAGATGCGCATACAACGTCTATGAAATGTGGGTGAATTCTAGAAAGTACATCACTATCAAAAATGAGTAAACTTGATTCCCATTATATCAAGTGTATGTGCAAGGAACCAAGTTTGTTCCCATGCAATAAGGATTAAACTCACTTAAAAGTAGACTTCTGTAAGAATTAAGTTCAATATCAAATCAAATTATAATCAATTATATGGGAATTTCCAAATAAATAAATCAAAGAGTCACATATAGAAATCCATACGTAAAAAAAAAAAAAAAAAAAAAAAAGAAAAGGAATTCTCCAAAGCTGATTTTTAAACATTTATATGATGCTTGCTAAGACATGTGGAGATAGAAACACATCAAGTGACAAATTGATTTAAGAGCCAATTACAATTCAACAGTTCTTTCTATAGTTTACGGCTGGAGTAAAAGAAAGAAAGTTGAAGAAAAGAACCCCAACAATTGCAAATAAATACATAAATAAGATGAATTATTTAATGTTCATCTTCCTATAACAGGGTGAACACAGACTCCATATATTAAATAGTTAGCTATATTGAAAATTCCTTTATTTTCTAAGAGCATTTTAATGCTATTGTACTAAAAAAAAAAACAAAAAAAAAAAAAAAACACCTCATGCTATGATGTGCTATTTTTGTTGGGTTAAAGCAATTGTTACAACAAATGGATCAATTTAATCTGAACTAGATGACCATCACTCTATAGGGTTCTCTGTCGTAATGATCGTGTATGATGATATTGGTGCTTCTATTGGGGAAGGATTTTAATCTGGATTTCATACTTATTTCTGTTACATGCAGAATTCAAAGGATTGGAAAGTGGGGGGGGGTAGTAAATGGTATCCCGTACCAGCAAAGACCCCACAAAATTATCATTCTGTTATGAATTAAACTGCTTTATTCTGTGATAAACCATGAAAACATTAGTAATATATAAATAATATGTATGAAAATATGATTTTTATAATTGAAGTTACGATTGAACAAAATCTTTTGTAAAAAAAGATTATACAGATCAGAAAGTTGGCCATGATATTGAATAGCAACAACTGATGAAATATTAAAGACAATACAAGGAAGGCATACTCAGTGTAACTTTTGTTGTAAGAGATGGAATAGGCAATCTGAGTTTACATTTGTGATAAAGCTGTTTGAATTTCACTTTAGGAAAGGCATGAACCTATCTGTTCTTTTACAGACAGAAATGTTTAGAATTTTAGTTTTAATTTTGACATTTGCTAACAAAATTTTCATTGTCTGCATTTGTTTTGCTGACAGGACTTTCTATTGAAGCATCATTTTCATAGCATAAAGCAAATCAATGTATACAGTCAATAAATTTCATTGCTGATTTATTGAAAAGCCGATAGGTTTCTTTTTTTCTACAAAATCTTTCAGCTTTATTTTTGGTTTATCCAGTATAAAATAACGAGATCTTATATTTCATTTATGGTTAATAAAACTATACACTCGTTATACTAGTGTTATTATCTTGTATTATCTTGACATATCAGTGAGATTTTTATCAGCACAATACTATAAAAGGAGGTGCTAGTTATACAATGGTCATTAACATAAGTAGACTCAGCTACCAGAGTTAAATTTCAGAACAAATTTGTTTGCACACAGTTCAATGGTTTCAAGTACTGCTATTTAACACTAATAATTCTATTATTCATTTCTTTGAACAAAGTTTAAATAGTTTCAAGTGTTGCTATCTCAGTGCAATTGACCCTTAGCTACCACCTCCTAGCAAATTTAAGACAAAGTTAGATACTTGTTTGCCACAGGGCAATTTGAAGAATATGGTCAAGATGATTTGTTTGCACTTCACATTGAGCCAATACCCTTGGGAAAGATATGAATCCAAGTATTCTCCTTCCAATTATGGGTAAATAGTAAGGCAGATGGTGAAGGTTTCAGGTTTAGGCAACCAGTCTAGGAAAAAAAAAAAAAAACTGAAATCAAACTACTTAAGAATTAACCTTGTGTCACATCCTGCCCCTGGCAAAATACACACAAGTAAGTTGGTCTACCATAGTAAAAGGCAACCCAAAGGCTCCCTTTTCAATAGCTACTACACCAAGGTGTAGGAGAGTGTGCTACTCCTTTCCCAGGATTGCTCCATTTACCCTTGATCTATACCTTATAATGCTGAGTGTTGAGAAATGAGGCATCAAATAACATGATTCCACCTGGGATTGAATCCCAGTCCTGGACCATTGGCAAACACTATTATTACAATGGATCAGTATACAAATAACATCCATTATTAAAGAAAAATAACTGCAAAAGCCTATGTAAAGATGATAGACAATCAATAAAGTCTGTATGAAAATCATTTTGCAATATGTTATTTGCTTATTTGCATTGATTTCATTATAAGCCCTAAGTAAACAAGTAACAGTTTTTTTGCCCAAGTCTGAATTTGATATGAACAAACATCAATAAAATTTTGAAAGAAAAAATTTGTCAGAATTATACCATTCAAATGAAGAAAGATTAAATACACTTGTCGCAAATATAGAACTATTATTTTCTAAGGACTTAATAGTTTAGTTTCAATGTAGAAACATCAAATATCTCTGTAAGCAACTATTTTGTACTTTAAGGTGTTTTATTCTGTTAAGCATCAATGGTTTGGTTTGGTGTCTGTTTTAATGCCCTACCAAACTTTATAGGTTATTTAATACCAAAGCCATCATTATAGAACAGTAGTGATAGTATTTAACACATAGCCGAGGGATAAAGAGGTTTATAGCTTTACCAACAAAGTCTGAAAGTAAACAATAGCACAACCAGAATTCAAACTCACTATGATGTCACAGTCTAGCACATTAGTCACCACACCATGAGGACTTCCTTAGATGCATCAATGTCATCTTATGAAAAAGAAATTACTAGCAAGGATTTTTTTAATTCATGAACATATATATAGACGCACTGGGATACATTGTGATACTCTCAGATTCAGTTGGTTTCAGGTCCTTCAGAAACAGACCCTCCTTGCATTGATTACTTCTTAGCAATGACAATCCAGGAGATGAATCTTTTAACCCAAAGCAATCTGGTGGCTTTTTCAGGAAACTTGATTCTAATGACCCGCCTACCATTTCAGCTGTTAAACCAATTCTAGTCAAAGCTCTGCAGAACAAGCATCCTGCAAACCCACAACAACCCTATTCTACCAAATCTTGGTATAGGGAGATTTTCCTCTCATGATCGTCCTACAGATGTTTCTTGTAGGGTACTGTTAATTCTACATAATCATCTGCTTGGTTATATCAGAAAATGAATCTAAATATACCATGTAAATTGCAACAGACAGTTGCAGTTTCTCATGATTAGTCCAGATTAGAAGCATAGTAATCCAAATGTGAACTTTTGTAGCCCTTATTGACTCTTAAACTACTCTTACCATGCTTTTAACCTGGACAAAAAAAAAAAAAAATCAAGATAATGCATTTATACACACTCACTGTAATTATTACCTTCTTCCCTCTCTTAGGTACACCTTAAGTTCTTTAAATCCTTCTAAAACCACCCTATTGGTAGGGCAAAGAATATGTTGACTGGATCCTCAGCAAAGGGGTAATACCACTCACCAGAACAAAAAAAACAAAACAAAAAAACCCAGATGCCCTGAGTATGACATCAAATGGTATCTGATTGTAAAAATCCAGTTCTCGGGAGTGTGGATTAAATCATCATTGTTATTACTTCCAGGTCCACTCCAACCCAGAGTGGTAGCAACTGTTAAGATCACATTTATGGATCAAATAGATCTGTTAGAAATTTTTTTGTCTTCAATGGTAGCAAATATTCTTATCCAAGTGTAAATAGTCTGTATTAAGAATAGTTACTTGATGCTCTGTTTACTAAAGATTATTATTGGTTACTTAAAACCATATAACTGTGTGCAAACAAATGACTTAATAAATAGAAATAATTACTTGAAACCATACGAGTATTAGCATTAGCTAGGAATACTTGAAACCATAAAACTATGGGCAAATTATTTGGATTAAATAAAAATCCTTGATATAACTGTGTGCAAAAAATAAATATAAGTGTACAATGATTGCAATTCCCTAATCTCTAAGCATAAAATAACCCTAGACAGGTTGACATGCCATTAAAATCAATCATTAAAAAAATGTTTTTTTTTTGTTCTTTTCCCTTCTCTTTTTCAGGAAGTATTGTAAAAACTTATTTTCATGCCTGCAGAAGGAAACAAATTCAGTTTCGTTTTCTTTTGTTAAAAAGATGGTTTTCATATAGAAAAAAAAAAAAAAAAAGTATGTAGCTTCTCTTCTGAACACAATCTGCAATTTTCTGTTCCAGGGTTATATACATCAGTTTTTTTTATAAATTTCCACTCAACTACGAATAATTGAATGTTCTCGTATTTCAGTTCACATTCCAAGGACATTAGTGCTAAGTGAATGCTGTCCCAGCAGGTACTTTTAACTTGCTTCACCAATTCCTCATTCTCCATGACTGTTAGGTCAATTTCACCTTGCAAAATAGAATACATGCCAAAAAAGACCTGACCCAATAATCAAACTACTAAGCCAAGAATTTTGTTAGCTCAGAATATTAATGATTGAAATGTTCCTAATAATAAAACTAGATGATCCATCAATACATTGGGTTATTGTAACAGCAGTCCATGATAATATTGATAATTCAGTTTTGTAAGGAACAAAGGATTCTAATTAGCATTTCATATTGACCTTCATTATATTAAGAATTTTGATGATGAGATATATATATATATATATATATAAAATAAACAAACATTCAGTGTAAATACAGACACTACAAAATTGTAGAGTTGCAAATTGAACTGGAAATTTCTTTACTCACCATGATAGGGTAGATCTACAGCTATACATCTTAAAAGCCACTCCCTACCTAAATTCAAATTTTGAAAAATTCTAATTGAAAACAAAAATAATAGCACATGAAATTGATAAGGCACAACTACAAATTCTAGAAGCCCAACATATAAAAACAATGATGGTCTATAAAAGATCCAAAAGTGCTCGGGATAATTTCAATAAATTCATCTACCAACTCCAACCTAAAACTAAAGCACTTGTCAAGAAACTAGAAAGGCTACTAATAAAATTTTATACATATATATCTCAGATCAAGGGTTTTAGTAATATAAAGACAGAGGGGAAAAAATAAAGGAATAAGTAACACTGGCCTAAATTTAATTGGGACACTTAATATGCTAATACATTAACAGTTAAAAAAAAAAAAAAAAAAAAAAAAAAAAAAAATCAATGTTACAAATGTATACTCAAATATCCAGTTAATATGAAATAGCAGCTGAAATTGTAGAGGTGCTGCCTTCCAGACATAAAGTACTGATGTTGAAATTGTTAATTTAGATTTTCATCTGTATAAAATCAATAAAATAAATATGATGGGTGGGGGCAGGTATTAGGAAAGAGGATTAGGTTGCTTAGAGAAAACAGTGACACCATCTGTGAATGAATAGTAAAAAAAAATAAGATTTAAAAAAAAAAAAAAAAAAAAAAAAAAAGAGGAGTGCTCATACTATAAACATACAGCTATTACAAGCATAAACATACACAATATCATATACAAGGTTGGTTAAATGGTATATCAACCCCTGTGAGTTACATAATCAGGATTTGGTATTAAATAAGATTTTTAAGTGAATAGTTTGTTGGTAACATTATTTTTAAACAAGTTAGAGCTCATTTGCACACAGTTCAATGGTTTCAAGTACTGCTATTTAACACTAATAATTCTATTTAGAATTAATCATTTCTTTGAACAAAGTTTGAATAGTTAAAAGTGTTGCTATCTCAGTGCAATTGACCCTTAGCTACCACCTTCTAGCAACTTTAAGACAAAGTTAGATACTCGTTTGCCACAGGGCAATTTGAAGAATATGGTGGAGACAATCATATAAGTGATAGGGCTTGACAAGATCAGATCTCTTCCTAACTGCCTGTCTAATCCATTAAGGGCCAAAGTGGAGTGTTGTAAGTCACTTGACCACTTCATTTCTTAAATCAAAGACTGCTCAGCCACCAAAATCTCATCTTCAAGTAATACAGGTCACAGCCAACATGGCCTCATTGGCCTGGACGGGAGAGGGTGTCTTACCCCTCTAACAAGGCATAGTTGGTGTATTCTACAGCCCCAGTCAACACTACTGATATAGAAGATATTTCAGAAAAATTTATATCATTTCATAATAACTTGACCAAGTCTCCTTCAAATCATTTTAAATTTGAACAGCATGTGTAGAAACAATTCAATATTTTATGTTTCATGTCTTTCTTTTCATATATAGAAATTCCATTCACTGGAGAGGGGAGTAGAAAAAAAAAAGAAAAAAAAAAAAAAAAAAAAAAAAAGGCATTTAAACATTAAACAGAATTTCCATTTGTTTCTACAGACTTAAAACTTGAGATCATTTGAAGAAGGGTTATCAAATTATAAAATGATATTGATATTTCTGAAACACAATATACATATATAGCCCCACATATATTTATATGGTTTTCTGTGTATAAATATTTAATTTGATATGCTTCCACAAGGTCAATACTTGCCTTCTCACAAGATATTTCAAACTAAAAAAAAACAATCATTTACTCATGATGTAATCGCAATTACTGTGAAATGCTAATTAGAATCCTTCCTAAATAGAAGCATCAATATCATTAGGAACCACTGTTACAATGGGATCAAGATTACCAAGTGTACACATAAAATAAATATATATCTTAAGCTAAATTTAAATAAAACTGATTCAAAAATAGACACACCTGTATAGATACTTAAAGCAGGTAATAAAGCTTTCAGACATTGGCTCTTTTAGAAAAGGTAATTTTAGGTAATTCAACTTGCCCAGTTTGAAAAAGAAACAACGTTAGACCAGTATTCTATGCTTCAATACCCACTGTGATCATTCTAAAAAAAAAATTATATATATATATATATATATATATATATATATATATATATATATATATAATTTTTCAACTGGTATCACTGCTACATGGAACTACTGTCTTAAACCAACAAATGAAGTAGAAATGCAGAAAGTAATCATTTTTTTTATTCTTTTATTCCTTTTTATGTTGAAAAGGATGCCTTAATACAATATTGTATAATATAAAATTGAGTAAAAAGTAAATATTTATTTTGTCTTTAACAATTCAGTTCTTAACTTAAAATCTATCCTGGATGTTTTCGCAAAATTTATTTTTAGGCATCATTAAAAAATATTGGTTGTTAAAGAAAAAAGGTAATATCTTAATGCACAAAGCATAAAAACAATGACCCCAGGCTCAATCTAAACCCTGTGACAGGGTCCATTAAATCCAAATTTATAAATTAAGTTAAATTGCAGGTTTATTGTATTCTAAAAAGTACCACGTCACAGAGACTTGTGTATAATATTTAAATCCAAAAGGAGCAGACAATAATATACTGCTTTAATTAAGGAGCCCCAACCTTAAAAATTGATACTGATTTGTGTTTGGATACATTTCTTCATATTCCCAACACCAATTCTTTACAAGTATGTAAATCTTTCACAAATTTAAAAAAAAAAAGTATTTATGAACTTTTCAAGACTTTAAGGACATGATTCTATTTCAGTTATGTCTGTCTTCTGATTTTTCTAACAAAATACAGATCACAAGAAGAAATAAAAATAGAATGTTAGCAAGCAATGATCTATTGTTTTGGAAAATATAAACAGAATGAAGAGAGAAAAAGAAACGATAATTTCAGTAAACAAAACTTTTTTCCACTTTGGAGAGGGGGGAAAAAAAAAAAAAAAAAAAAAAAAAAAAAAACCAACAACACTTTCAAGAAACTGAGTTTGCATTTTACCATAGCTCATATTATAGATAGATAATTTTTATAACAAAATAGATGATTAAAAATAAGACATTTTTAACAATCTTTATAAAGTAGCTATGACAAATAGTGACAACTATCCTTCACAGAACAAAAAAGATTCTTTTAGAATTTAAGCAGAGTTATTTATGAAAATATATTTTCCTCATTAAAACATTATTTTTTTTTTAGATTTTTTAAAATTGAGTCTGTTAATAAGTGTGCCAATAATAAAGTTCATAAATAAGTCTGTATTGCAAATCCAGAGAGAAAAAATGAAGTCAAAATGCCAGAATCGCAAGTAAAAAGTCCAAGTGGCAAATGAATAAAAAGATGGGGTGTAAAATTAAAAATAAAAAAAAATAAATAAAAAAATCCAACTTCTAGTACAAACACAGCAAACAGCTTCACTCTCACTCATGAACAAAAAAAAAACAAAACACCAAAACTGTCAGCCATTAAAAACACAGTAGCTTTTATCAGGTATATACAAAAAGCATGCACTCTTTGTTGGAAATAGCATGAATTGTTAGTGACCAGCTACACCCCTTTTCTTCTAAAGTATGGTGATCAAAAATTCAATTCATGGGGTTTGTTTTATGGTAATCAGTTTTCTTTAAAGGTTTATCTCCTTTAAGTGTCATTTTTATATTCTTTTGTGGACCTCGATAGAAAAAATAAAAAAAGCATCCTTAAAAAAAATAGAAAGAAATAATAAATAAAAGAGTACTATTCAGATAAAATACTTATCTAAATCCGTTAAATTTATTTATTCAGTATTTTTACATTAATTAACAAAATCCTAGTCACTTGAAGTGAGTGAAAGAGTTTGATTTATGGATGTCAATTTTAAATCTCTAAAACTTCATTCTTTGAAGGATCAAGCTACAAAAAAAAAGAAAGAGTAATATTGTACTCTATTTAACTGAATTTTGAACTCCAAAAATAAGGTATATTTATGAAAAAAGACAAACAATCATAAAAAATAAATTAACAAAATTTAGGAAAATATTTTTCAAAAGAAACCTCATCTTTTATTGATTTAAGTCCCAAGAATTTTATGGGTAAAAAAAAAAAAAAAAAAAAAAAAAAAAGAAGAAAAAAAAAGTTCCTTAACAGATGCACATTTTTCTACATACCTACATACTTTTATTGGAGACAAAATTTGCAATTTGTTGCAAAGGATATTTCAAGCTCTACTTAAAGTGATAAGTATTTAAGATTTATTTTTTCCATCAGATCAGACAGGACACAAACCCTTTCTCAAGATAAGCAATTTTCTCTTTTTGCCATGAAGTTGAATCACGCAAGGTGGTGCTAAAAATTTATGAGTTTAACTAAGAAAAAAAAATTTTTTTTCAGGGTTAAGCAAATTTAAAAAAAAAAAAAAAAAAAAAAAAAAAAAAAAAAAAAAAAAAAAAAAAGAAGGAGGATGCAATGAATGTGTTTGACAACAGGATGAATATGTGACTCTACAATATTTTCTTCTTGGTCAGAGCAAGGAATTTCAGTATCTTATTACTACTAGCTGAAAACCTCCCCGATAAAGTTGGATTTTAAGTTATACAAATAGCTCATCAGTTTATTAATACTGTTTTTTATTGTAGCAGTAAACACAAGCATAACACTAAATTATATTTTTGTGAGGACTTATGGGTTAATAGATGTCATTAAGAGGTTAACTTATTTTGACTGCTCTAAAGAAAGAAATTTGGTCAGAGCTTTGAGAAAAGTCATTAGAATACAAAAAATTATTAGTACAATTAAATTGCTCCCATGATCTGACGTTTTTTTAGGTCTGGTCTCTTCCTTCAGTATATATATATATATATATATATATATATATATATATATATATATAATAAAAAAAAGTATCAAACAATTTTTTTTTCTTTTTGCAAAAAAAAAAAAAGAAAAAAAAAAATCAAGAAGGCAGTAAACATCAAAATATTTGAGAAATGTCTAAACCAGACTAGCATAGAATTCAACATTGTAATGTGATATGGTAGGCCCAAGTTATAAAAATTAGCGGTTAATTTCCAGAGAGAGAGAGTCTATAGGAGCTGATCTCTGAGTGATATAGGCCTGGACACTTATGGGTTAGCCTGTTACAGGTGAGTGATTATGTTAATTAAAGATAACTAGAAAAAGAAAAAAAAAAAAAAAAAAAGAAAAAAGAAAAAACCCAGAGGTCTTACAGAAAGAAAATACAAAATCTGATCTCTCTTTCTCCTCATGACATGTTTCTCTTTGTCAACTTCATTATCATCATGTCCTGCCACTAGCACAGATATCCTTGACCCTCTCTCGCCACTTCTCCCAGTTGTTCATCGCCTCTGACAGTTCTTCAGAGGCTACATCCTGTATCCTCACATAACTGCTGTATGTATGCTTGAGCTGGTCATCCTGCTTTTGCTCGGCTATATGTGGGGGTCCATAGGAGTACATCACTTATGAGCTTGTCCCTGCTTCTCCAGCAGTGTCCTGTGTGTCTGGCTCATCTAACTTGGATAGTTTTCATGATGGGAGGCAGGTGGCCGTATAGTTGGTGCTTTGTGGGGTATTGCCACCAGGACTTATTCAATATTTCTCTGATTTTATCGATTGATGTTCTAAGCACGTAGTCTAGACAGATGATAAAGAGGTATGGGGCTAGCGTGTCCCCTTGTAGTACTCCTGCTACAATGTCGAAGTATTCTGTGTCTCTATCCAGTGAACGTACTTTCACTTTGGTGTTTCTATAGAGAATCGTTCTTGCTGCTACGGTTTTTTTTTTTGGTCAACTTACATACTCTCTTTATCCCAACTATTACTTACAAATTGTAGTAATGATTAAACTTTTGTGTAGTGAACTAAGACAGAGTTTCCCTTGTTGGTAAACTTTTCCCCACTATGGAGTAACAACAGGGTGGTCCATCACTTCCAGCAGGTCTACAAGGCTACATCTTGTATTGGCATAGAACTGTTGTATGCAGGTTCTAGCTGGTCGTCCTGCCTTTGCTCATCCATGTGAAGGGGTCCACAGAAGTATATCACTTATGAGTTTGTCCATACTTCTCCAGCATTGTCTTGCATATCTGGTTTGTCTAACTTTTTAGTTTTCATGATGGGTAGTAAGTGGCCACACAGCTGCTGCTTTGTAGGGTGCTGCCTCCAGGACTTGTTTAATATTGCTTGCAGCATTCTTGTGTAACTGTTATCAAGCTTTTTCTCTATACATCTAGTTAGCATCCATGTAGTGCATCAATACAGCAGTATCAATATGACCGCTGCTTGGAAAAAAACTGTTGCATGTTATCGGTCATGTCTGACTTCCATTTGAACAATAGCCAATTGATAGCTGTCCATGCCTTTGCTAGTCGTGTATTGAAGTCTGTCTCAGTTGAGACACTGCTTCCGAGGTAGGTGAACTTATCTACTAGTTTCAGAGAACTACCATTTAGTGTGGAGATGTCGCCTCTTTGATTAAAGCACATGTATTCTGTCTTGTCTGCGTTAATATGGAGGCCTATGCCAGCAGCTGCTCATTCCAGACTCAGTGGCAGGGTTTTGGCTTGGGCGGGTGTATTTGCCAGAAGTGCTAAGTCATTGGCATAGTGGCGTCCATAATTGCATGTGCAGGATATCTTCTGCTTCTTTCCTTTGTCAGCTTGAAACTGTTGTCTTTCATTTTATCAATAGGTAAAGCACATAGTCTAGACAGATGATAAAGAGGCATGGGGCTAATATGTCTCCTTGCAGTACACCTGCTACAATGTCAAAATAGTCAGTGTCCATCCGGGGAGAAGACTTTTACTTTCGTGTTTCTATTTAGTATCATGATGGCTGCGATGGTTTCTTTGGGTAGGCTGTAGGCAAATAGTATATGCTCCATCTTCCGTGTATGGAGGAAAAATTAACCATAGCTATATATGATAGACCAAAGCAATGGCTTAACCAAAAGTCTGAAGTATTTAATATTTGCAGACATAGGAAAAATTGGATAATTAGAAGATAAAAGGATTGATAAAAATTGTATAAAATTAAAAAAATAAAGGGAAAAAATTTTTTGGTCAGTTTCTCAAATAAAGGTTTGCTTTTTTTTTTT
This sequence comes from Sepioteuthis lessoniana, assembly GCA_963585895.1. Classification (NCBI taxonomy): domain Eukaryota; kingdom Metazoa; phylum Mollusca; class Cephalopoda; order Myopsida; family Loliginidae; genus Sepioteuthis; species Sepioteuthis lessoniana. The sequence continues at coordinate 68,688,783 of OY757937.1, forward strand.
TTTTTTTTTTTTTTAATATGCTAATTTTTGTATAGGTGAGGGCTCTTTTTAACCAATGGTACTAACCCACTTTGCCAGAGCAATACTGAGGAGACATTTGGTGAAACCCAGGTATATGTAGGTATAAATATATATATCTTATATACACATGCATACATATATGGTGTGTATGAAGATCTTATGATAGGTACAGAATTTAGATATGTGCATAATAAAATATTTTGAAAATGATTACTTTTTAACAACCCTCACTGGACCATGTGAAGAAAACATTACCTGTAACAACACTTCTGGTTTATTGCAATTAGGTGTGTGTGGGGGGGGGATGTCACATTTCCTGTTTTTTTTAATGGACAATATCCCATGTTTACTTCATTTGCTTTAAACTATTGTTACTGACATAATTCACTGAAGAGAATTGACCGAAACAAAGGGTCCCCCTTTTTAGGATTTTAAAATATCTTATGCAAACTAATATATATAAGTGAATAAACAAAATGGTCATAAAATCATTTTTCTTAAATCAACAAAGAACTCAAACACTGACCAATCTTCACCGATTCCATAACTTGGTTTGGTCATAGGATGAGAGTAACGTCGAACATCTTAGGTAGAAATAATCTTGCAGAGCCTATCCTTCTTCAGAACTGAATCTGGTGTGAATTCCAAGTTTTCATTTTCCAAGACTGGTTGGCACATCAAGGTTACAGAACCCAGTCTGCCCTATTTATACATAATTGGATTTATACCTATCCCAAGATACTATGTGAAATGCAAAGAGCCGAATTCAGGATTTGAACTCGGGTAACCAAATACACTTCCTATGATAACTATCATGGCACAAGAGCCTGTTAATTGCCAGTAAAATCTAAAACAAATTGTTTTCTGACCTTGTTATGTTAGAGGATTTACACTCCTATATTATTTTTAAAAATGGCTGTCAATGGCCACGTGGTGTAAAAAAATTCCAGAAAAATAGGATTCATAATTCACTTGTTCTCAAAATAAAAAGGTGGTGGTCATTGGTAAATTAATTAGTTTCAAGAATCTATTGACAGAGAAATCATGTGCCTTGTGTTTCCAATTACATCCATGCATTTGATTTTGTTCTATGCAAAATAAATCTTGTATTTGGAGCTGGTCATGTGACCATATATATACACACACACACACACACACACACATACATACATACATACATACACTACATTTTTGATAGCTCACTCTCTCATTCTTTGCTCTCCCAGTGACACATAGCCCAAGACACGTGATATGGATACATATATAGTCCACAGCTCTTTTCCTTGTTCTGTCTTTCAGCTGGACATGTTCCAGTCTCACACAAGTGTACAGCCTCAAACATTTCATCACATCCTGATAGAGATGAACAGATAATGTGTGGAAACACACAGGCCTCAAAAATACATTGTCATTCACATGTATATTATTATTTCAAGTGGAATACTGAGTCAACCCACACATGTAGTTGCACAGGACACTTTAATATTTCCGTTCTTTGCATACACCTACATAATAACATTTAAACGTAAGTAAGGATTCTGATATTCTTACCCTTTGTTTCAAGCAAAAATACTCATTCACCATAATATTTGTGTTAGTTACACTCACACAAACATTTAAACTATATTTGGACATTCATACCGTTTTTGTAATTTTTCCTTGTTTATATATAAATTTATTTTGTTTATATTACCTTCTGAATATTCTTGTTTACATCGATTATACTGTTTGCATTTTAACAACATACCACCACAATGCCAGCTTCATAGCTAATACATGAAATTTTTAATAATGAAGCTGACATTAGGAGGTGAGAAGTCAATTACACACACACACACACACTTTGTGATATTTTGGAAGTGCTAGGTACCTAATGTGGTAGGTAGTATCAAGGTAGCTGGTGTGCTGACATGTTGTGCATTGCTTCACCTCATGTGTAATTTGAAAGCTCCACAAGTGAGCATGCAACAGAATCAAATTCAGGAACTCATGCTTTACATATATGAATTAAGTCAAAGAAACCAAAAACATTTGTTGTGTGAAAGGTGAAGGCACAGTTGATACCAGAACCATAACTAAGAGCAATGTGAGCCAGATAGATGAGGAGATTTTGCTTGGTTTGCAAAAATTTCAATGATTAGGCAAAGTCAAGTAGACCTAAAACTAGATTCCAAGACAAAGCCACAGAGGTACACTCAGAGAGTATCAGGTGAGTTTAGCATCTCACAGTCCAATGTGGTTTGTCAGCTTCATTACCATGACAAAAGTAGCTGGAACTGCCAAATTGTGTTTTATGTTAACAAAATATTGCAAAACTTTTGACTCACAATATGAAGTTTATTCAATAAATAAGGTGAAATTTGCCTAGGGAGTTGGCAGTAGGAAGCACTATTTCAGTTGCACACTTTTTAAGGAAATCAATAGAGAAAACTGTCAGGATGAACTTCTTTACTTACAGCTGCACCCACAACTGTTTCCACTCTATAGATTGTCTTTTCAACAAGGGGTTGGAAGTGGCAAACACGTTTTTAGCCCACTTGTAAACATTTTGTTAACTAAAACATGCTTCGCCATACATTTTTCTGTAAATTTCACAGGGTTTGCACTTCTAAACCACCTAAAAGTTGATGACAGACCTATGTTCAAAACTGGGGCACTGATTTGCCACCATTTTGAACAGCCTCAAAACAAATATTTTTGCGCAATCAAAATAATTTTGTCTATAAACCAATTCCAAAAAAAAGCAGAGCCTAAATTTATGGGGAAAATTTTTTTTTTAAATCTGTGCTTTTTTATACTCCATATATATATATATATATATATATATATATATATATATATATATATATATATATATATATATGGGGGGGCACGTTTCATAACATTTTAGTGACCAAAACGAGAGTGTGTCCTAACAGATGCATATTTCATCTGAAAAGGGCTAGACCAGTTGAAATAACAAGTTAAAAACAACATGAACACAAAGAAATTTAATTGCCTGAATAAATTTTTTTGGTTAAATTTTGATTTAATAAACATTTTTTTAAATATATATTACAGAAATCTTGAAAAGATTTTTTCGTTGAAATAGTATTCAAAATGAGTTCAGAATCTCAACAGAATAAACTATAAAGGGTTTTATCAAATCTAAAAACAGAAAAAGACCCACATGTCATTAAAAAAAAAAAAAAAAAAAAAAAAACACAACAACAACCAACAACTTTCCCTATTTCGTTGAAAAAAAACAAAACTGATAGGTCTAAATACAAGCTATCCCCTGTGCTAGTCAGTAGCAGTCCAGTAGTCAAAGAAGCCAGTCAAAGTTTTATCCATAAAAGAATTCCGGATTGACACGCACAAACAATTGAAAAAGTAGTCCAAAAAACTTTTATGTACAATGCACATACCAAAATTAATACCAACACAAAAACATTTTGTAAATTATAGTTTATTAACAAAAATAATAACTATTCGTCTCAACCGCTGGTTATTTGTTTTGTTTTATTAAATTTATAATTCATTTTACCATCAACATTTTATCATAGTACATGGAAAACTTAATATTAAGCTACATTTTGTTAAAATAACTTGCTAAAATCACGTTACTCGCATAACACTATTGAAAACATTACTTTGTCATATGGATAACAAGTCTTTATCTCAGAAAAAAATAAACAAAAAAAACGAGATTACTTATCTTAAAAGATTATCCCTCGTGAAATGTGGTGATATATCGGCCTAAACTACATAGGAATGTTCAACTTGTAAGATTAGACCTTTTAGGACAGTTAATACCAAAATAATTTTAAAAATTTGAAAAAAATCCTAATTCCAGTCAGAGTAATCTCATAAGTTCCGAAATTTATAAAAAGGAAAGATAAGTGCAGGTCTCAGCGAGATCTATTCCGATAACAAAAAGAGAATAAAGCAATTTTTAGTCCAAGCTGTGACTGAATAATTTTGTGGGGTCCGAGTCATGCTTTCCCCCGCCCCAACCACCACAAATCCAAATTATTCTTCATCTAATACAGATCACTGACAAAATGCTAAATAAAAATCCGTTATATTTTTACCCTTTAACCCATCCTATTTTAGCAAGAACTAAAAATCAGAGTTTACTTTTTTTGGGCGAATACATGTAAACATCCAGAAAAATATACTCAAGGAAGAAATTTTGAAAAAAAAAAAAAAAGTTTTTCATCACTTATAAAAAAAAAAAATCCTCCCCACCAATATTGTTTCCACGCCACCACCCCTTTTTTATATTTATTTAGCGAAAATAATCTCCGCCCTCTCCATCTGATTTCTCCACAGAAAAAAAAAAAAAAAATGGTTACACGTCCCGCTATCTTTGGTCGTCAGTAATGCTTGATATTTGTCAATGACCCAAAGGTCGATTAAAGTGGGGATTAGGGGAGGGGGGGAAGTCGGGTACGAGCCAAGGCTCGAGCCCTGCAGGACTATGAGGCGGCTCGCCCACCCGAACCTGAGGGCCTTACGGCCTCAAGTCTGCCTTTGTTGGACTGTGCCTGTACCAGATGCTTTCTAGTGGGTGATCATTTTAAGTTAAATTTATATAACAATGTGATTTCCCCCACAAGAAATTCTAAAATATTTAGGTTTTCTTCAAAATTTCTTCTTTGCGGATATTTTTCTGTCTATTTACATGTATTCGCCATAAAAAAAAAAAAAAAAAAAAAGAGTAGAACCTGATTTTTAGTTTTCGCTAAAATCTGATGGATCAAAGGGTAAAAATTTACCAAAAATCCTTCACTTCTTACAAGCGTCAATATATCGGGGATACATTACAACAGATACCCAACAGGTTTATGGGTCACTTAGTTCTTTTCTTTACAAATTTCTTTTCCATATTTTTATTGATACTCGTGTATAAAATTGTGCATTGGCTGAATCTTGATTTTATGCTCACGAAATCATTCATATTTGAAATTAATTTTTGAAGCCAAGGGTTTGATCAAAATTCTTCTTAATTTTGAGTTTCAATCTTACAAAATACTCAATTTTTTTTATTGTCTTAAAATTAATTTGGGCTTTAAAATTCGATTTACAGGCGAATGAATGTCTTAATATCAACTTTAGAAATTCAATATTGATTATCCTAAGATACTTCCGATAAAAGGTGGATTAATTCGTTTTTTATTATTATTATTATTATTTTATTCATTTTTTTTTTCTTCGCTTTCTCACTAATTATGCCCTACCTGTGTATCCAAATTTAATATATAATTATAAAACAAATGTTTTAGTTTACATGTAAAGAACGTGTTGATAAATCAAAGAAAAAAAAAAAAAAAAAAAAAAAAAAAAAAAAAAAAAAACGGGAGATTGATATTCAATTCACACACATACATATGAGAAATTGCCAATTTTTTGCACCTTTTATTTATATATATATATATATATATATATATATATATATATAGCATTTAATATTTAAAAAAAAATTTTTCCAATATCAATTTCTATATTTTTTAAGAATATCTATGAAAGATATTTGATTTTTTTTTAATACTATTTTTCAATGTTAATTTTTATATTATACTGAAATAGTCATATATATATATATTTTATAAAATATTTTCATATAAAATTCCTTTAATAAAAGTTGCCTCCCTTCCAAGAGACAGAAAAAAAAAAAACTCTTTAAATTTTTATTTTAAATATTAATTTTTTATGCAAAGACTAAAAAAATTTAAAAAATACACCAGTATATATTTATTTTAAATAAGAAAATATTAGAAGCGATGCCACCAAAAAAAGTAAAAAAAAAATTAAAATTTAATTCAATTTCTAACAAACTTTTTTCTTTTATTTATAAATCTAAACCTTGAATAATAATATTTTTACAGTAGCACCCATCTATTCAAATCATTTCAAAAGACCAACAATAAAATTAAAGTACATACTATATATTAGTTACCTGCAACTCAAATCAATACAGAAAAAATAAATAAATCTATATTTTATTACCTGTCCACTTTGAAATACAAACACAAGTCCGGCACCAACAGCAGTAAGTCCCCATGTGAATAAAGTTCCCAAAAATGCTTGAGTGATTGAGCTGTAGCCGGGTATCATGTTAGGACAGCGACGGGGAATTAGAATTTTAGTCTGAAGAAAGCAGAGAAGAAAATAAAACTTAAGACGAGAAATTCAGCTGCCACGACTGGTCAACAATCATGATCGTTGTTTTCATGTCCAACAAGGAAAGTTTATATGTTAACGTGGTTCACGCCTCCGAATAATGAGAGTGAGTTGATTTATTCAGAGTTATCTCCCTTACATTCAATGACAAAGCAGTCTTTGATTTTTTTTAGATCTTTTTAACACTTTAACTCCAAAACAATATAGCCTTTTTTTTCTTCAATTCTATACCAGAAATCGTAAAAATAGAATAAAATGAAATAGGATAATTGAATGACTTTTAAAAAAGAAATACAAAAAGACTTAGTATCCCAAATAACAGGCTAATAGCAAAAGAGTCACTTTTTTCCAAATTTTCTTTCTACCTAGGATTTATAATCAGTGATAAAATTGTGAGCAAATTGAACCAGGATAGAGGCATAGAGGACCTGTTCGGAGTGATAGGCGATACGGACAGATAACGATAGAGTCAGGAAACTCAGTGCTACCAGCAAAACTTGATGGAGATGATGATGATGACCTACATTGAACATCGTTTGAACACACACACACACACACACACACATGTGCATAAGTAATTTATAATCCATTCCATTTAAATAATATATGTTTAACTAACATACATTTTGGTGAAATTTTAATTCTTTCATCTTATGAATTTATGGATCGCATAGTTTACAACTATATATATATATATATATATATATATATATATATATGCTTGTCCTATTGGCATGACTTAATATGCACAAATTGCAAAACCTACTGACCCAGATCTCTCTTTTTCTTTCATAAGTGTTGGTCTCATTCAGTAATAGATTTTTTTTGTGTGTGTCGTAGTCCCCCTGGCTCCTCAAACCTAAAACCCTCGGTGAAAGAACAATCCTGCGCCACCCATGACGTGAGATAATGAAATGTATCCCTTATGTATACGAGTGAATTTCTGTAGTCAACACACGAATTATTTTTCGAAATAGTTAATTGTACTGGTCGTTCCGGAGACAGTTCTTAACCATAGGATAAAATACATCGTATTTAAAAGCTCTTCTTCGAAGTACAACGAGATATCCTGTTATCACTAATATCTAAAAGAGGAACTAAAAGAATTTAAAAGAATAAAATTTAATATGAAGAAAATGGCGCTAAAGCCAAATTTAGTATTTAACTTGGTATGTTTTTAGGAGGCTTTAGTGTGTAATTTTAAACGTTAAGTTCCGCAGCTTTCTAGCCCGGATACTGATTCAAAAGGATAACATAGATAATAAAATTTTAAAAAGGAATTTTAATCAAGAGAAACAAGAAAGAAAGGGATAGAAAAGATAAAGCTTGGCAAATTTTAATGTAATTTGCGGGAACTTATCAGAGAGAGTATCCGGGAAACAAAGTTCTTTGAATTAGTGTTTTGTTTTTTTTTAGTTTCGTTGAAATGTTTCAGTTTTCATTTAATTTTAATTCTTCTGAAAAGTTGTTTTTTTAGCAAAGTTCACGGATTGAATTTTTTCTTTCAGTTGATTTTAAATGAGTCCTTTAAAATTTCATTTAATTTCAATTGAGTCTTCTGTGAAGTTATCTTTTCAGAAGAATTTTGGGGTTGAATTTTCTTTCAGTTATTTAACTTCGTAGAATTTCGGTAGACGACTTTCGTTTGATTTTAGTTTTATTTCTTGGGAAGCTTCTTGCCTGTTTGAATACTTATCGGCTATTCAAGAAGCGAGTGACGAAACCTTTCTGCTGGGTATTTTTTCCTGCTTTAACAGTTTGGTCCCCAAGTTCGCACTGAGGGTCTAATAACAGTTTTCGACAATTAATGGTAGATTAATTTTTTGGTGCCGTATGGTCTGAGGTTACTTCTGCCCATTCCACTCTGACCAAAATTAAGTGGCACACATGGTCGGTTTGTTTCTTTGTTAGAAATAATTTTTTATAGAATTTCCAGTACGCGACAACAGAATTCCCTCCACTCAAACCATAAAATAAGCAGCCTGCTACTTCTACATAAACACAGCAGTCACGAATCGAGTGGGCCACCTTCCTGTGGGTATTGGACAACACTAGATCTCCTGGTCAAGTTTAAACTATGAACAGACACTCGTGCCGGACTCAAATAATATCGAGTGAGTCAAAGTCCAGCCGGCTCATTTAGCTCACATTGCTGTAAATGAGCCGATGATAAGCATAGTCCTCATTCTTCCCTAAAACTCTTATAATAAAAAATACCTTGTGTCAAATCCTGTCTGGTGGTGAGAAGGTATACGTGCCAGACTCACATTACATATTTTTATTTTCACTCAGAACGGCAAAATCCATAAGACAGCAATTTCTTCTTTTTTTTTTTTTTCTTGTTAATTATCACAAGGTCTGGTCTTCAGGCGGAGGTCAAGTGATTTGTCTGTGCCTCAAAATCCCAGAGAATCTTATGCGTTTTATTATCTAAGACGGATTCTGGTTTGTGCATATACCATTTGGAAAGTATGGTCAAATTTCAGTCTCTTGCACAATTGCCAGTAGATTACCTTTGCCACCCAGTCATGCCTGGTCTTGTACTACTTTTATGCTAGTTTGCTGCATCCAAGTATTATGTGATTATCTATTTCATCGTCGTCTCCACATAACATACACTTGCTATTCTGTCACGTATTATCAAGTTTCACTCTAATGTAATTGGTCCCTATAGCATTATTTTTTGCTGCTATTAGAAGTGATTCAGTCTCTCTTGAAGTTTCCTTATCTTCTCGTGTGAAATTTTGTTCGTTTTTCATTTGAAATATCCATACAGTTGTTTTTCTTCCCATTTTTATTTCCTAGTTTTTGTTGTTCTCTCTGGTTGGCATTGCTTTTCTCGATACATATAGTCTGTGTATGTCACCTGTCAGATGTAAGGCCTTGTGCGTAGTTATCAATTTCATTATCATATTTACCAACCCCTCCGCTCGGGCTGGATATGACACAAAGTCAATTTTTAGGTGCAGTTTAAAAGGTTTGAATTCAGAGTTTTCCTTCTCCTAGACTAGTTGCCTCACCAAGGCTGAAGAACCTAGTCAGTCCATAGCTGGAGGGAGAATAATTGGATTCATACCTTTCCCAATTAGTGCTATGTGAAATGCAATTAGCCTGGTCCAGGATTTGAACTCGTGTCACCGAGTCCATTTCCTACGACGATAACCATTACACCACGGGCACCTCCTTCAATTTCATTATTATTACTTTCTTTTTACACCAGAAATAACTCATGGGTATCATTGAAGTCTGAGGGACAATAAGTCTCCCGAAATCTTTTGTTGTTTTCCCAGTATTTAAACTGATCTCATCTGTGCAGCAATTTATACAGTCTCAATTATATCTTTTCTCTCTAGTTCATCCAGTCTCTATGTTAGTTTTTTTCCGGATTGTTCCAAGAGCTCCAACTATAACTTGTATTACTGTTACTTTCATGTTCCATATTTTTCTTTAAATTTCTGGCTCGGTATTATTATCATTATTATTATTTACTCATTAGAGTTTTTCATATCAGCGTTAGCTGATGGTCTTTCACTTGAGTTTGAGTGGCAGCAAGTCTCACCAAGTCTCCAGGACTCTTCTCAGTATTCTGGCCGTTCTCAATAATGTAGTAGTTTGGATGGTCTCCACTCGTCCGCCAACTTCCAAGTCCTCCAGTCCCTTTAGTAATCCTTTAGTTACTGTTCCAAATGCACCAATTACAATTAGTATAATTGTCACCTTCATGTTCCATAGTTTTTTTCTATTCCCTAGCAAGGTCGAGGTACTTATGCTTCTTTTCACAATCTATCAGTTTTATTCTGTGATCAGCCTGACAGCAAAGTCAACAAATTTGCAAATTCTCTCTTTTTGTTGTTGTTGATCATTATTAGGTTTGGTCTTCTGGCCGAGATTAGGTGATCTGTGTGTATGTTAAAGTCTCATAGGAGTTTATGTGTGTTATTTTCTAGGACAGATGCTGGGTTGTGTATATACCATTTGTTCGTTGATTGTTTGTCATGTCTTCTTGGGCATCTTTACTTAACTATCTTCTCACGTAATCTTTAAAAAAGGGAAAAAAAGAATGTTTTTGCAGAACATATACACTATTAATACAATATTTATATATAGATCAAATCCTGTTTAGTAATTCATCTATATATACCTATATAAATATATATACGCACATATATGTACAAACGTATTTGAATATGTATATATATATATATATATTGGGAGTGACACATCTGGACATGGTCTAGACATCAAGGCAACATTACTTTAAGTTACTCAGCAGTACACATGTTGTCATATATTGCCATTATATATATATATATATATATATATATATATATATATATATAAATTGTTGGTACAGACTGATTGCATTTCACATAGCACTAATACCCTTGGGAAAGGTATGAATCCAATTATTATCCCTCCAGCTATAGGTAAATAGTAGGACAGACTAGGTTCTTCAGCCTTGGTTAGGCAACTAGTCTAGGAGAAGGAAAACTCTGAATTCCAGCCTGTTAAACTCCGCTTAAAAAATTGACCTTGTGTCATATCCTGCCCGAGCGGAGGGGTTGGTAAATAGGATAAATTGTTGGTACATGTATATTTAAAAAGACAAATGCTTAGAGACATATGCAGCATTAGGAGATTTGCAATATGAAAAAAATTGTTGAAATCGCAAGGGCCCTTTTATCTGAGATTTGTCAAGCAACAGCCTTCAGAAGTCGTTTAAAAACAATGTAAATAAGATTAAGTAAAAAGGGAGTTGAAAATGAAAAATTATTGCAAAACAAAGGTTAAAGAAAAAAAAATTAAAACCACCCTAAGTCAAGCACGAGGTATCTCCTAATAAATTCAAAGAGTATTTCAGGTTTTGTTTGCATAGAGAAAGCCTATTGAATGGCCTCTTAGATGATAATAAGATGTTGTTTGGTCGTAGCTCTATGCAAGACCACAAAATGCTCATCGCTGTAATTAACCACACGTCTATTTAAGGCATTCAAATGCTCACAGATGGCAGAATCGAGCAATTTTGAATGCCTTGATGTTGTGTGGTTACGAATATCTATTGGAACATGCTGTTTAACTCTAACCTCAAGGTGGTGGGAAGTACGCCCAATTTATGTGGCATTACAGCGACATTGAAATTTATAAATCAAATTACTTTGTTGAAAGATAGGGAGCACATCCTTATGAATAGAGCGAAATGCAGATCGAGTAATAGATATGGTTCGAACCATAGCTGCATTATAACAGCATTTAACAGAGGAAGAAACCTTATCGGCAATCAACTGGCAAGAAGATGCAATCCAAGGAAGTCTAACATAAACTAGACATTTAGAAGGGCCAAGTGGTCTGATATTATTCCTAAACTTATTTACAGTTTTGTTAATGACGTCAACAATGACTTCCTCAGGATACTCGTTACCCAAGAATAAATTTTTAATCTGTTCAAATTCGCTTTTAATCTTGTAATCCGAATAAATCTTAAGAGTCCTGAATGTGAGACAGGTTAATCTTCCTGGACTTAGGAGCAAAAGCATCCCAACTCAAATACAGACCGGTGAACTTAGGATTTCTACACATACAAATTACGAAAGCAAACGAACATCCAAGAATGGTAATTTGTTATCCTTCTCTTCATCCATAGTGAAGATTAAAGAAGAATGTCAATCATTTGAACAATGGAAGAATGATAAAGCTTCATTACGTGAACTAAAACAAGCGAAGGTGTCATCCACGTAACGTAAATAAATATAAGGCTTGGGGAACCTGTCGAAGAGTAGTTTCTCACAAGACCCAACAAAAATATTAGCAAGAATAGGGCCCAAGGGAGAACCCATCGAAATACCGTCTACCTGATAGTATATGGTGTTATAAGAAGTGAAGGAAACTGACTTGGTTGCCAATTCCATCAATTCCACGAAAACACTTTCAGGAAAAGAAGGAACAGAAGTTAACGGACTGCGATATAAAAAGTCCGCTCAAATAGAAATTACTTCATCTAGAAGAACCTTAGTAAACAGTGAAGCAATATCAAAGGACATTATGAATTGAGAGTCAACACAAGGAGAGAGTTGACGAATAATGGAAGAAAAAATAAATGGATTGTCCACACAAAATCCTGTGTAAAATGCTGAAACAGGATTAAGTAATTTAATTAACCATTTCGTCAATGAATGTTGTACGGAATGGCATATGGACAAAATAGGTCGCAAAGGAATATCAGATTTATGAATTTAAGGTAATCCATGTATTCTCGGCCTTTGTGAACCTATTGGATGAATTAACTCATAGACTTCTCTAGAGGTAAAATGTTTTTCTTGAACAATTCAAGAAACCGCTTCTGTAACTTAATTTCCAATTTATGGGTGTCATCAAAGGATAAATCACCAATTTTTAGAAATTTGGTAGTATCATCCAAAATGGTTGCCATTTTGGTAATATAATCAGTACGATTCAGGATCACAACGCCAGCACCTTTATCTGCAATCAGAGTTCAAATCCTGGCTGAATCTGTTTGTCTTTCACTTTGCATTAATGCCCTTGAGTAAGGTATAAATCCATCCGTTTTCCCTGAAGCTATAGGTAAATAAGGCTGACTGGGTTCTTTAGCTTTGGTAAGGCAACCAGTCAAGGAGAAGGAAAACTCTGAATTCAGACTAATTGTGTTCTGGTTAAAAATAGACCTATTGTCAGAACCTGCTTACAGTGGAATGGTTGGGTAAATATGCACGATCCAAAAGTATCGAGACTGGAGCTGAAATCTTTTTTATTTCTAAAATTTAAATGATAACATGTGAACTGCTAAGTAACTTAAAACGATGTTGTCTAGATGTCTAGACTTTGAAACACTGGCAGCTTTTAAAAAATTATTTGGTCAGTCACAACACTTTTTGAACAAAATATTTTTTGTAGAAAACATGATTGTACACGTGTATCACCTTCTATAATCATTTACCTCAGACTGCTTCTTGTTTCCTAAACAAAGGTATTATCCGAGGATGTATATACGACGCAGCTTCATACCATAGCCAACGAGAAGTTTCAAAGGTGATTCAACCAATGGAAAACTCACTGGAATAAATTTATTGAATGACAAGAAGACAATTTTGAAAAAAAAATTAACATTTCATTTATTATCCATTCTTGCTTTGGTAAATACAACTCGCCTTGATACTTTTTGAAAATACTTCATTCATACAATAATTGGATCATTATAATAAAGACTTGCTTAAAGGCCGCCTTTGCCTGTCATTAAGCTGGATATGGAGTTACAACATATTCATAGAATTTATATAATAATCAATAGCAAGTAAATGAATATGGAGAAGAATTTTATTATCAACAAATAATAATAAAGGGCTTGAAAATTTTATCATTCTAAGAAAATTATAATGATCAAATGAACATGAACGCAGACAACACACTATTTCTATTAAGATGCAAAATGAAAATTACTTTATTCTGTCAATTATAGCACTTTAATACTATTGCCCTAACAAATATATTATTATTATGTTCCATTTTTATTGTATTAAGGTGACATATACTGAGAAAATTTGAAGTATTATAATATTTCCGAGGAAACCACGACAGAAAAGATAAGGAACACAATAACACTGCCAGATTTTCAGCTACCCAAAACAATTTTTCCTGCTAAATATCTATCAATGTTCACGCGTGTTCACCCAGTGATGAACCAGAACCTGTATGCTGTTTTGTAAAAAAAAAATTGATAAAATCTGCACTTGTGGGGGTGATATACTTTTACTTAGCAGCAAAGCTAACATCTTTGTCAAAAAAAGTTTCTCAACATCGTCTTTTATTGGCCTACTTCACCTGGATGAGCTGAACGGAGTGCTCTTCATCTCGTGTGCTAACAGCAGTATTGAACATGGATTATCATCCACATTAGTGCTTCTACTGCAGAAACACGTTACCCACCGCCCAACTATGCTCATATACACCTTTTGATCAGTATAAACATATAGCATGAGTCAGTGAACACCAGGGGTATTTTTTCGCATAAAGGAATTCAGTGACACACTTTTAATATCAGATGCCATTTGTCAGACATTGCTCTCAGCTGCTATCTATGATAAGACAAAAATATAGACTTCTACTGCCATATCACCAACATCTGCTTCTGACATTGTCGGACATCATTATAAAATAGAAGATATTGATTTTGGATGGACCTTTTAAAAAGTATGGTATTCAGGCTTTTGTTCATCGCTGGTGAAGTTGTATAGCCAATGGCGATCATTATTTGGAAAAATGGCTGAAAACTTGCTCTATCCAATGTTGTTAAGGGGTAGCATCGATCAAAAAGCGAAATCTATGAGCACTTGTGAAGGAGTTAGATATTCCTGAATGACCAAAAAACTGTAGCAAAATATCCCATGTTTTGAGCACCTGTTGAACCCTTTTTACAAGCTTTTCCAATTTTGTACTTGCTAGAACCAGCATTTAGCCATGTGCATTATTTATTAAGCAAACAGAGAAAAACTTTGAATACAGAACGTGGTGATTTGCGGCTCAAATTCACAAATCTATAATCAAATATTCGTGATTTCCTCAGTGTTTACCAAAACCCATCCTTTCCATGAAAAAATAATTCAAGAATTAAAGTTGTTTCCTTTTAAAGTTTACTTATTCTTTTCTCATGTAAATTGTATTAAACACTTGTAAATTTACTTGTTTTGTAATTCCCTATTCAATTAACTTATTTACAGGTGAAATGTAGAAAAAGTTTATGTGGAAAAATAGCATTTAGTAACAAAAAAACTTATTCTATCCAAAGGTGTTGTTATTATATTCCCTTTATCTGTAGTAAGGATTAGTCTCTTTAGAGATATATAGGAACCATTACTTTCGAAGCATGCCTTGTGTGTTTTTAAAACTTATTCTTTTTTATTCGTGCATCTAAGTTTACATTTTTATTCTGGGCAGTATTAGACATATGAGATATTCTCGACATTTTTAACTGTTTCAAAAACAGGTCTAATAGACTAAGCTGCATTTTGTTTGTCTTTTTGGATGAAATGCTTTCATTGAGGACGCTCTCAAACATTTTGAGGATAATGAATATCATAAAAAAGACATTGGCCATGAAATAAATCTTGCCAATAATTGGTGAGACGCTGACCAGTTCAGAAAATTTGTTTTTACCAAGAATCAACAAAAAGATTGTCACCAGAGAGGATAGGTAGGAACGGTAGGAGTAGGTTGTTGGAAAAGAGAGATTACCTACTATAACGAAGGCGGTTGTGTAGATTGAGAAAATTAAAGAAACTCCGACTAGCTCTCGTACACAGCGTTTTATCAAAGTCGCTATCTCTGACATTCTCTGGCTGATCCCAAGAATGCAAGTGATTCGGATAATGGTGAAGAAAATCTGAAACGCCAGATTGTAGGTGATGATTTGGTTCCACAAAACAATGCGGTAAAAGTTGACAAACACACGTGGGTCTTCGCGAAACTGTTCTAGAACTGACTGCGTCCCGAAGTATTGCATTGCGTACGCCACGGAGACGGAACTGGTCGTGAAGAAGGCGCAAAGATCTATGAGGTTCCAAAAGTTTTTGAAGAATTTTGTTTGTTCTTTCAGCAGGTTGTAGGCATTTTTTATCATAAACATCACAAAACAGAGTCCAAATGTGACCAGACAGGTGACAGTGTACGGATCAAAATCGTTGTAAGCCGTAATGACATTGATTTGGTAATAAGGAATGGCACCACCACTCTCAGGAAATTCCACCAGAAAGAAGAAATTAGCAAACTGGTTAGAATTTGCATTGTAAAGAGTAAATTCCAGAAAAACAGCCCGAGTTTTTCTATCAATCCACAAACCACGGAACAATTCATTTTGGATTTCGCGGGAAATATTATTGTTTACCTAAAAAAGAAAAAAAGAAACGCAAAAAGATTAAAACAAAACAGTATTTGATTGATTGATGAATTGATTGATTATAACGGTATGTCAACTTTTCTAGGATTGTTTTATGCCTTGAGGTTAGGGAATCGCATTCATTGTACGTTTATATTTACTTTTTTATTTATTTGTTTCTAAAAAGGTGAACCTGAGAGTAATGGTAATGAAAGCGTATTCCACTCTCCTCAGACCTCTAGAAATAGAACATCACTATCAGATGTAATTTAGTGTCCTACTCAGACTCCCTCTCGCTCTTTTTTTTTTTTTTTTGGATTGCCCAGTCGGTTGGGGCTGTAGAATACACCGACTGCATCTCTGCAGAGGGGTAAGACCCCCAATGAGTGTCCTAGATCTGACACTAAACAATCTGATGGTGATGTTCCAGTGATGCTGGAGCTTTGGGGAATGTTGAGTACCACTGTATTGCCATTGCTCCCAGGTCCTCTCTAGCCCGGAATGGTTGCACCTGATAGGGCCCTATCTATGGGTGAAATAGATCTAACTGCATACTTATGCTAAACTGAATTGTTTGAATTAGAACTGTTTGACTAAACTGAATAGCTTTTTGACAATTAAACTGTGTACTTACATTTAAACTGCGTGCTTATGCTAAACTGAATTGTTTGAAATGGAACTGTTTTTGAAATTGTACTTACACGAAACTGAATCTTTTAATACAGAACTATTTTGACATTTAACTGTGTGTAAGCAAAATCTGTACTTATACTAAACTGAATTAGCTGAATTAGATCTGTTTGAATAAACTGAATAACTTGAAATAGAAATGTTTTTGACATATAAACTGTGTACTCATGCTAAACTGAATTGTTTGAAATAGAATTATTTACATAAAAATGGATTTGGCGTTAAATCTTTTACAAAGGTTGATATGCCATAAAACCCAACCAACCAGCTTTTTCGGAGATGGGTCTTACCCCTCTGCCAGCGATACAGTCAGCGTTTTGTAAGCCCTAATGACAGGGCGAAGTATCGTGTTTAGAATTTGATTAAAGCCACAGTCCCAACCAAACGGTGCCCCTTGTCTCCCCTGATAACAACTTGATATAAATTTTCTGCCTTTGATTTCATAACACAATGCAATCACATAGTTAAAAATATCAACTTCTTTGTAACGATCCCTAATTCACTTGTTTAAACAACTCTAAAAGTAGAAAGTTAGTTAGTTGGTTGGTTGGTTGTGTTTTACGGCATGTCAACCATTGTGGGTTATTCATACCAAATCCTGCTTAGACATATTAAATATATATGATTTGTAAACGAATAATTTGTTAGAAATTTTTTTTCAACGAGCCTAAGCTCATCTGTTTGCACATAGTTAAATGGTTTCAAGTATTCCTATTGTTGCATTCTGGTTAGTGAACGCTTGTAATATTAAATAAAGGACAAACCACGATATGAAAGGAAATAGAGATATATTCTCAGGAAAAAGTATATACAATAGAAAGACTATTAGTAGACAAGAATATAGGATTAGTGAACCCTTGTAATATTAAATAAAGGACAAATCACGATATGAGAGGAAATAGAGATATATTCTCAGGAAAAAGCATATAAAATAGAGAGACTATTAGTAGACAAGAACATAGGATTAGTGAATACAGATTAAAGATATAATCCAATATATATATTGGCTTCCGTTATTACGGTAGCAAGTAAGGTGATCTAGTGCGATCTCCAGTATCCAACGCTCTAATACTATTCCTATAAGAAGCTGCTCTTCACCTTCTAGTCTACCCTGGTATTAGTAGCTACTGCTATATATGGCAGATGGACTAGTTCATTGTGTGGGAAAAGGTGGGTGATACCCAACACATATGTAATACTAATGCCTCAATTCAACAGTCATTTGTTTGCTTGCAGTTAAATAGTTTCAAGTAGAGAAAAGTATTAAATATTTCTATTTGACCCATAGATGGAATCCTAGTAGATACTACCACACCGGGTCAGAGTGGACCTATAAGTAATTGCAATGAAGAGGTACTCCACATCCTCGAAAATTCCAGGCTTAGTACTTCACCATCAGATAGCTGAGTTTCATATTCAGGACATTCATTGGGAGATTCTTACCCCTCTGCAGAAATGTACTTGGCGTATTCTACAGCCCCAGCTCACTGGGCAGCTAAAAACAGAAAAAGACTCACATGTATCATAAATTCTAAAAATAACTTTTCCAGATTTTGCCACCAAAATCTAGTGGGTCTGAATACCAGCTATCCACTGTAATGGCCAGTTGCATTCAAGAAAGAAAAAATATGACGCTTTCTTCCTATTTGGTGTCCCAAGCACATGCTTATTTGTTTAATGGTTTCCAATATTACCTACCCTTAATTCATGCACACACACATAAGGGACAATTAAAGTTCCTCTGACCATTAGTATCGCGGGTAATATCAAAGCTCTTAGATGCCAACCGTTCTCTCTCTTTCATTTCGACTCATAACAGAACACGGATGCCCTGCACACAGGCACTCATATCTCAGCAATACACTCGTGTTCGCATTTTCGCCACTTAAACCTTAATCAGAATTATACAACTTCATAACTTCTAAAGTATTTTTTTTCCATTCCACACTTCTTCAAGCTACAACCGAAAACAATTTCGGAGAACTTTATCCCAGGGATATATTTCATTACAATCGACACACACCTACATAGATACCGTCATAAGACACAGTTTCTAGCAGACACAACTTTCCACTGTTTCCCTTGGTTTCCTCACTACAATAGATAATGTTATTTTGTTATAATTGTGTTATTTCTGTCGTTGTTTCCATTCAAAATATATTGCAACACTAACCAGGCGTAAATAATAGGTTAATCCAGCCCTGATTATGTTGGATATATTAAGTATGTACCAAAATTTAAGGCAGCCTCTTTTGAAAAAATAGACTATATACACTGTTAACAAGTGTTTTTTTTTTAGATAGATAGATAGATAGATAGATAGAAGGCTCAAATATTTTGGATATCAATATTGGAAAGGGGCGGGATATTGGAAAAAGGGGGATATTGGAAAAAGAGGAGATATTGGAAAGAAGGGATTATAGAAAAAGGGGAATAGGAAGATTTTGAGAACTTAGGACACTGGATGCTTTAGTTATTAGGTTTAATGGCATATCAACTCTTGATGGTTAATTGATGCCAAATTTTGTTTATCCTTATATCGTATATGATTTCTAAGAGAATAGTTTGTTGATAACTTTAATTTTAAACGAGCCAGAGATCATTTGTTTATGCACAGTTTCTACACAGTTTGCACACAGTTTCAAGTACTCCTATTTATTGTTTGCACATAGTTAAATGGTTTCAAGTATTGCTATTCAACACTAATAATACTATTTAATATCAATAATAATTCCCAGTAAAAGATTGAACTGTTAAATTTGACCGAAAGATGAGACCATAAAAAGTACTATGACTACGAGTCAGAGTAGACCTGGGAGTAATGGCAATGAAGGAGTAATCCACATTACCCAAACTCCAAGACCGAAGCCTCACCATCAGATGGTTTTGTGCCATAACAAGGACATTCAGAGGCAGGGTCTCATCCCTCTGCAGAAATGCAGTCGGCGTATTCCAAAGCCCCAGGTAACGGAACAATGAAAATAATTGGTATGTAATTCAATTATATATATATATATATATATATAACAAAAAATAAGATAACTAATGTCAATTTATTCTAGGCTAACAGGACATTGTTAGTGGATTTCATTTTCAATGGGTGTTCCCAACTTCTGATATCTAGTCACAGTTAAGTTAAACTTAGTAATTAACTACGTGTCAATTTATTTCACGAGAGAGAGAGAGAGAGAGAGAGAGAGAGAGAGAGAGAGAGAGAGAGATCAACAAAGAAAGCAAGGGAAGTAATCCTAATAACTTTTTTGAGATCACATAAAAATAAGAGTTATTCCCCTGGAACTTATTTAGACCATTGAAATTTATTTTTAGATCAAGAATTAAAAGCTGTAAGTGATAATCATTTATATATGGATCAGTACTCAATCTCTTTCACTTTCTTTCTTTCTTTTTTTCTTTCTTTCATTCTTTCTTTCTTTCTTTATTTATTTATTTCTCCTTCATTCGAATAATGTCTTGCATAACTATAACATCAGAATTTCTGATTACATTCTTGTGAGAACAGGTTTGGTCACCCACCCACATGTATGTATGTGTGCATATAAGATGGACAAAAGTGATAAGATAGATAGGGTTATTTCTTTTGTGTTATGTATTTTTTGTCTATTCTTAATTAGTTTCGACCTTAGGTCATCAGTAGCGTAAAATATTTTGTGAAGCAAAGTTTTTAAACAGTTTTAAAAAGTGTTCATATACTATCGAAGCAGCGACGAAAATACAATGTTATTTTATTTCCGAACGATGCTACCGGTGAACTGTGAAGGATTCTGGAGGCTAAGCAGTCTGTGAACCCGCAACCAGAGTGAACATATGACTTACAACACTCCACTTAGGCCTTTATTGGCCAAAACAATCGGTCGGAGAGACCTAATCTGACCAATCGGCTGGTCATATCAAGCTCTTGTACAAATGATTGCCCAAGACGTATTCTTCACATGATATTGTAACAAACAACCCTGTTTTATTTCAAAGGTGCTAGAAGACGGTGTCTGAAGATCAACTTAGCTGAGATACCAATATTTAAAACTGTAGGGATTAAATAAATAAATAAATTCAAAGCTAACTCTTTTCTCTGGAGGCCTCTGACAGGATGCGAAATCGGCGTATGCCAAAAAGAGGGACTTCCTCGCACCAAAATAGAAATGTTCTTATTAAGCTGATACCACTGCAATTAAAAAGACCTCTTTCTCTCAGCTGCTAGCAAGGTAGCACACGTGCTCACTAAATCTCAGGCTTGATACTAACCGTGTCTCCTGCTAGTAGTCGCCTCTGGTAACCATGCCTTATTAGACATACCTTCTGGACACATGAACTTCAAAGTTTTAATACCGATGATGACTGTAATATGTTTTAACGTCTTGTCTTGGAGACGCGACCACTTCTACTGATTTATGAAAATATACCACAACATAGAATAGTCATTGAACCCTTAAATAAAGTTTGAGTATAAAAGTATTCTTCCGTCTTTAATTCTTTTGCAACTCCCCTCAGACAAAGAATACCACAAGTGAATGAGACGAGGTGAAAAAGAAGTCAAATACGAAACTCATAATCATCCTAACAGAACCTAACAAATCACCGATCACCGACCACCTACATCAATAGAAAATAAAATTCATCTTGTTCCCCATAAAACCATTTAAATTGTGTGCAAACAAATGATTTATATTGAATAGACATATTGGCGTTAAGTAACAATACCGAAAACCATTTAATTAAGTGTAAGCAAATGATTGATATTATATAGAATTATTCGTATAAGATAGAATAATACTTGAAATCGTGTCCTGGGTATGATACGAAACTGTATCTGATGATGAGGCTCCAGTCTTGGAGTTTGGGAAATGTGGAATAGTTCTTTATAACCATTACTCTCCTGTACACTCTGACCCAGAGTGGTAGTACCTGTTAGGGTCCCATCTATGGGTCAAATGGATCTGTTTAGTCATCTACTAAGGATCATTAAATTTATTAGTTTTTTGATACCATACAGGTTTATGTGAATTGTTTGTATTAGGTGGAAATACTTGACAAATTGAATTACTAATGTCAAGTAGCAATACTTGAAATCCTTTAACTGTATGAAAACAAATGATTTATATTAAATAGAATTATCAATGTTGGGTAACAATATTTAAAAATATTGAACTGTGTGTAAACAAATGAGCTCTGGCTCATTTAAAAATAATGTTACCCGCAAAATATTTGCTTACAAATCATATATATATATATGTGTGTGTGTGTGTGATTTGGCATTAAATAACTCTCAAAAGGTGATATGCCATAAAACACAATCAAAATATCCAGTACTTAAGATGTAATAGAAAATATCTGGGTAAAATTTAAAAAAAACGAATTTCCTAACATACGAGAGACATGAACATTGGTGACAAAAAAAGATGCGTTTGTAAAACATCAGTAAAGTTAACGTGGGTTTCTCTTCCCAGTATCTACACCATCTTGATACAATCACAGCTTCGTTGGGCTGGTCACGTTGTCTGCATGAAAGAAGACCGCCTCCCTAAGAAAATGCTCTCCGGCGAACTGTCCCAGGGCAAGCGTTCCCAAGGGTGTCAGAAAAAACGCTTCAAAGACACACTGAAAGTCTCCATAAAATCTTTTGGTATCGCTTGCGTGGAATATCTGGCGCAGGACCGAGACAAGTGGCATCAAGTTGTCAAATGTGGAGTGAAAGTCTGTGAAACAAATGCAGTAACTGAGCTGAGCAGGAAATTTAGAAAATTCACTGCCACATCAGCCACAGCTGCCACCATTCCTTGTTCCCACTGCCCAAGATTCTTTCGTGTACAGATTGGTCTCATTAGCCACCTGTACACTCACGGATGCCTTCGTCAATCTTAAGGTTGATCAGATGGTCCTCATCGATTACGATGAACAAAGAAGAAGTAAAGTTAAAATTGTGATTAGCTTTAAAAGTATCTTTTGAAATTAATCACAATTCTTATTTTAAAGATTTCAAAGTTTTCGTTTATCTACATAATAAATAGCGTAGATAATTGAATCTAACGTTATTTCAAATTATGATACTATCAAAGAAAGACCTTTTTTTCTAAGTTATCTCCTTACTTAGTTAAATTAATGCTAAAAAGCAACAAAATTTCTCATTTGAATCAGTTCAAGATCATAAGTTATTTATATTTACACATTTTAAATTTTTTCAAAAGTACCTCTAATCATAATTCTTCATTGGATAGAGTAATCGCCAGTGGACCGGGAGACTGGGGTTCAATCCCAGGTCGAGTCATACCAAAGACTCAAAAATGGTACTTAATATCTCCTAGCTTAACACTCAGCATTATAAGGTAAGGATTAAGAGTAAAGTGGAGCAAACCAGGGAAAGAAGCAGCGCTCACCCCTACCACTCGATGTCGTAGCTAATGAAAAGGGAGCCTTCGAGTCAACCTTGACTACGGTCGCCAACTTTACTTTTATATATATATATATATATATACGTGTGTGTGTGTGTGTGAGAGAGAGAGAGAGAGAGAAATTTCCATGGTATTTTTGCATACATATATGTTTTAAAAGACATATTACTGCGTCTTTTAGGGGACAAAATCATACCTGAGAGAGAAGAACAGATATTGATATAGTTATTGAAGATTTCATATCCAAGACAAAAGTTCCGAAAGACATCCTTTGATCCTTAGCCATGTACAAATGCCGAAATGCCAATTCATTCAGAAAGCCACCATTTTGAATACAAACAATCAATCGATTAATTTCAACAACTATCCAAGTTAGACGAACCAGATATGCAGGACACTGCTGGAGAAGCAGGGACGAGCTCATAAGTGATGTACTCCTATGGACCCCCACATATGGCCGAGCGGAAGCAGGATGACTAGCTCGAACATACATACAGCAGCTATGTGAGGATACGGGATGTAGCCCTGAAGACCTGCCAGAGGCGATGAACTATAGGGAGAAGTAGTGAGAGAGGGTCAGGGAAATCCGTGCTGGCGGCACGATATGATGATGATGATGACGATATTTACAAATGAATGAAAGAGAAAGTTTGTATTTGTACCAGACAATGTGCGCGTAGAACATACGGCGTGTGATCAAAAATTACTGAGACAAAAAGATTTATTTATTTACTTAGATTTTTAAGTTTAGCATTTAAGATTTAAATGAAGATAATTGCACACCTGAGCAATTTATATGATAAGATAATATCTAAACGTCTAGATTGTTGTCAAATTCTCGAGAATCTTTGGTCCGTAGTTTTTGAGCCAGAAGAGTGTGCAAGTGTAACCCCCTTCAATACTCACTAGACTTAACTCTATACGTCTTTTCTTGTTTCGTAAACTGAAAAACAACCCCGAAGATCAGATTTGAGGACGTGGAGGACGTTAAAAGAAACATTAATTCAGTACAACTTGACATTATATCATAAGAGGCGTTTCAGAAGTACTTCGACCACAGGAATAAGTGCATTGACTGAGTATAACAAGGGGTCTCTTTTGAAGAAAATTAATGCTTCATTCATTGTTAATTTCAGCCTTGGTAAATACTGCTTTTGTATTTTTAAACATATCTCGTATTTTGATGGAAATTGACGCTGCATTCATTGTTCATTTCTGTCTTGGTAAATACAGCTTCTGTCTCAATACTTTTTGAACGCACATTATATTTTGATGAAAATTAACGTTTCATTCATTGTTCATTTCTATCTTGGTAAATACAGCTTTAGTCTCGATACTTTTTGAATACACATGGTATTTTGATGAAAATTAATGTTTCATTTATCATTTGCGTTTGTCTTGGTAGATATTACTTCAGTATTGATGTGACCCAATAGATCGGAAATCCAAGACGAATAAAAATTACTAACCAGAAAATAAGAATTGACGGAAATAGATTTTAGAATTACAAAAATGAAATAGATTTTAGAAGTATAATCCAGTACATCCCTAGAGAACAAATCGAGGATATGTCTTAATCTTTTGATGAGGCTAGAACAGGTCGAAAACATGCTATTTTTGATGAGAAAAAAACGGGAAAAAATTTTTTGACTGAAAGAAGAAGAAGAAGAAGAAGAAGAAGAAGAAGAAGAAGAAGAAGAAGAAGAAGAAGAAGTAAAATCTACGGTGAATTTGACTGTGAGGGTCACGGCCTGTCAGTTGGAAACGAAAAATTCTGAATAACATTTTTTTTTCATAAATTCGAAGGGTGGAAAATTTTAGTTGATCCTTATGATTCGATCGTTTACTGACATCATTAGGAAAAGGGGAAAGACCGGACCTTTGGGTAGGGAGAGGAGGAAATCAAGTATTGAACGGGCGAAATTAATTACTGAAATCCAAATTTGAAGAAAATTGATATGATCAATAACTTCGCCAACCACCACTCCTCGGATGAGAGAAAATATATAGAAGTAAGAGTTTCGTCTCTCTCGAGAGACCAGTTCGATGCGGCAAAGAAATTCTATGATTTTCTGAGTCTCGACCTTTTACTAGACTCCCTAAAACAGAGAAGAGAAGCCAGAGTCTGAGAAAAGCGAACATAACACACTACTTGAAATTGCCTTTTACCAGACTATAAAGAAACCGAGAGAAGCTGGGAGTTAAAGACTGAGAAAGGCGAACATAGTCGCTATTTGAGATCGCCTTAAAATAAACAATAGAAAGCGAGAAGAGAAAAATCTAAAACTTATAGGATTCTTAGAGAGGCCTTGTGCCTGATTTTGAATGCCAAGAAATTGACTGAGTGTTAATTCGTGAATTAAGTCTTCGTTCTATTACAACCATCTACCGGGAAGAGTGAATGTATGTATCATTTTAAAGGCACTTGTTTATTTTTTAACTAAATATTATCAATGTTACAAAGCCGTGCCCTGTTCTCTGTTTGTTGGCGTTCAACATTTTTTTTCTTTTTTGATTATCCAGTCTTATCCATCCACTCATCGACTGGAGACTCCAATTTGAGATTGATCTGCTGTCTGGATAAAAAAAAACACAACGTGGGCAGATAAATGGATCGATCGTACCATCCGATGACATAACTAGCCAAGCGGAACCGTCAGCTGATTGAAAGCGGAATCACCCGGTGTTTGGGGAAGGTGGGTGTACTATTACATTGATATTTTTTTAACACACCTTGTATTTTGAAAAAAAAATCAACATTTCGTTTATTGTTTGTTTCTTTCTTGGTTAATACATCTTCAATCGCGATACTTTTTAAACATATTAATATATTTTGAAGAAAATGAAGTTTTCATTCATTGCTCATTTCTAGCTTGGTCAATACTTTTACAGTTTCGATTCTTTTTGAATACACGACATATTCAAATGTCTCATTCATTTTTCTTGTCTTGGTAAATACTGTTTCAGCCACGATACTTTTTGAACATACTTTGTATTTTTACCTGAACGGACAGTACTTATTTTGATAGGCGTATGGTTTTTGTTGATGTGTTGGTGAACGTTTTAGCACGAAGCTGTTACGGGACGTAAAACAATGATTCCTTTTAACATTACTACGCAAGTGAGCGCGTCTGCACATTTCTTCACTCCAAGTGTGGATCTTGCTTTTTATTTGATCAAACGCAAAACATGAAAGTGATCGCTAAATTCATCTCCAAAGCATCAGACGCATGTATTAGATTAAAACAAGTGGGCTGCACTTTGTAGACTCAACAGATTCCTGTACTCATCCATCGCCTCCACCCCTCGGAGAGTTTTTTTTTTGTCTCTACTGCAATCATTAATAAAGGAAATCCTCCACCCTTTTCTTTATTCGCGTGGATTACTGATTGCATGAAATGAAACGTGAGCTTTTATTATTGTCGAGATGGGAAAAAATTCTATATTTTTCTGAATGGATCAATAATATTTCTTCTTCTTCTTCTTCTTCTTCTTCTTCTTCTTCTTCTTCTTCTTCTTCTTCTTCTTCTTCTTCTTCTTCTTCTTCTTCTTCTTCTTCTTCAACAACAACAATGAAGGAATTTATTATTATTATTATTTTACTCTTTCGAGAGTTTTTCACACCATCGTTAGCTGATGGTTTTCCCCTGGAGTTTGACTCACAACAAGTCTCCAGGACTCTTCTCAGTATTCTGGCCGATCTCAACAATGCTGTAGTTTGGATTATTCCTCTTATTTTCAAGTCCACCAGTCCCTGTACCAATTCTTTTATGACTGTACTGAGTGCACCAATAACAGTTGGTATCACCTTCACTTTCATGTTCCATTGTGTTTTCAATTCTCAAGCAAGGTCTGGGTACTTATCTGTCTTTTCGCTTTCTTTCAATTTTTCCATGTTGTCAGCCTGACAACATGGAAAAATTGACAAAGTTCACAACTGGCAAAGTACACAATTGGCAAAGTTCACAACTCAGCAGGTTCTCTTTCTTTTTTTTGTTGCCAAGAACTACTAGTTGTAGAATTTTTTTCGTTGTTTTGAAATGTCCTGTTTTATATCTATTGCTTGGTCCTGTCTAGTCGTCTGGCCGAGATTTAATGATTCTTTGAATTCCCAAATACCAGAGAACTTTGTGCATCTCATTTTCTAGGACGGATTATGGGTTATGTTAATACCGTTTGTTCGATTGGTCAAACTTATACTTCTTGCACAATTCCCCGTTGATTACCTTGCCCACTCAGTTGTATCTAGTCTTATACTCCTTTGGCGTTAATTTACTTTATTCGCTTATTATGTGATTGATCGTTTCATCTTAATCACCACATAATCTACATCTGCTATTTTGTTAAGTCTTGTCTATTCTTGCTCTGACATAGTCCTTATGGTGCTGTTTTGAACTGCTATCAGAAGAAATTCGGTTTCTCTTTTAAGGTTTCCCTTTCTTAGCCTTGTCTAAGTTTTCTCGTGCGAGATTTTGCTTGTTTGTCGCTTGAAATGTTCATAGAGTTGTTTTTCTTCCCATTTTAGTTTTCTGGTTATAGATGCTTGTGTTGTCTGTATTGTTTCTGGTCGCTGTAAACAGTCTACCTCCGCGCTTTTTTTATGTTGTCTTCAAGTCGTTAAATCGATGTATCGATGCTATCTTGAATGATAGTAAGAACTCTTCCTGATATTAAGGCCTCATACGTCTTTTTTTATTGTTCTTTGGTCCATTTGTTGGAGTTCTTCTCTCGTCCATTTCAATAATGGTCCCAAGTTTCTTACAAGGGTAACAGCCCAGGTGTTTATCCTTTTGAAGACGGTTCAGCGATGTAGTTTAGTTTCGAGTAGTTTTCTCGTTCTCCTTAGGCATTTTTTCTTTCATCTCCACTCGTTTGATAGTGCCCGCTTCCAATATTCCCAAGTATTTGTCAGTTTCTTTTTCTTCAAGCGCTCTGATTCTTCTTTGATTTAGTAGTTCAATTCCAACCGTTACATGTCGTTTTCAGTTTTTTTATTATTAGCATGCTAAATTCCATCCCAATATCTTTACTGCATATCCTCACTGCCTGTTTTAGGGTTTCCAATTCTTTTTCATTTTTGGCAAACAGTTTGATATCGTCCATGTAAATTTGGTAGTAATTTCTTGTGATTCATGAAGTTTGTATCTGCCTGTGCATTTCCTAAGTATGTGTCTCAGTGGTATCATCGCTATTACAAATAGTAATGGTGACAGGGCATCTCTCTGGAAGATTTCTCCCTGGATTTTCACCTCAGCTAAGATTTTTCCTCTTGTTGTCAGTTCGACTCACCAGTTTTCCATAGTATTCTCGATAAACTTTATGACTTCACCGGATATCTTGTACATTTTGAGACAGTCTATTATCCAGCTTTGCAGGAACATATCGTTGCTTTTTTTGTGGTCAATCGACGACATGGCTATAATTGTTCGTCTCGTTTTGCTCACATTGAGGATGTTTTAATCAATGTAGAGTAGCTCTTTTGTTCCTCTGGTCCCTTCGCGGCATCCTTTTTGTTCCTCGGGGAACACTCACTCGGTGGCTTATTAGCGAATAGCTAATCTCCTCCTTTATTTGTGGTGTTAGTATTCTCCACATCATCAGTAGGCAAGTTATGGATCAGTAGTTGTTGAGAGCGCTTCCTTTTGGTGAGTCTTTTTGATCAGGGAGGTCTTTCCTTTTGTTATCCATTCAGGTTTGTTTCTTCTAAGCATCTATTCATTTCAATAGCCAGTCTGTCGTGGATGGAAATGAATTTTTAAAACCAGTATCATTGTATACCATCTTGACCGGGCATTTTCCAATTTGGTAATTTTTTGAGTGTTGCTCTGAGTAAATCAAGTTGTATTTTCGCATTGGGTCTTTTTTCGAGTCCCTGTAACTCTTTTCCCAAGTTGCTTATCCATTCGGCTTTTCTGTTATGTTCTCTTCGTTCCCATATTTTTTCCCAAAATTGTTTTGTTTTCTTCTGGTAAAATTTTTTCGTTATTTTGAAATGTCCTATTTTGAAATGTCCTGTTTTGTCTCTACTGCCTGGTCCTGTCTCGATATATCTTAAGTTTTCCTTCTTTCTGATTTATCTCCTTGTTGCGTTCTGGTTAGTGAACGCTTGTAATATTAAATAAAAGACAAATCACGATCTGAGAGGAAATAGAGATATATTCTCAGGAAAAAGTATATAAAATAGAGAGACTATTAGTAGACAAGAAAATAGGATTAGTGAATACAGAATAAAGATATAGTCCAACGATAGTACTGCCTTCCGTTATTACGGTAGCAAGTAAGGTGATCTAGTGCGATCTCCAGTATCCAACGCTCTAATACTATTCCTATAAGAAGCTACTCTTCACCTTCTAGTCTACCCTGGTATTAGTAGCTACTGCTATATATGGCAGATGGACTAGTTCAATGTGTGGAAAAAGGTGGGTGATACCCAACACTCCTCAAGTTGTATTTTTGTTTTAAATGTTGTGTTGCTTATCTCTTTTCATTCCAACATATTCCAGCGTATTTTCCATCTCGTCATTGTTGTTTATCATGGTAGATTTCTTATCTGCATTTCCAGCCAAATTTCCTATCCAGGTTTTGAGTTTCTATTTATATTATTTTGGAACCCCCCAATTTTATCACAGACTAATTTCGCTTCTGCATACATTAGTTTGTTTAATTTCGTGAAGTCAGTTGATATGTGTTAATAATTCGTTTATTCTTTCAGTCTTGGTTTCTTACCGATGTTAATGTAGTCTTCTTTTCAGACATAATTCTTTTTATAATCTCTATAATCATTTTTTCTTCTTGTGCTAGTGTTTGTTTTGTGTAGTTTTGGTGTATTGGTGTTTCGATTATTATTACTTTGCGGTTCAGTTCGGTTAGAGTGTTCTTGTTTTTCATTATTTAGTGTGTCGATTATTTCATTAGGGTCTTGTTTTCTTGATTCCCTATTTATTTGTTGGTGTATTTCTAATATTTCAAGGTCAGAAAACCAACCATTCTTTATTATCGTCCTAACTTTGTCTTGGGTTTGTTGTCTTGAATCTTGTACATTCTTGCCAGATTTCTATCATTCTTTTTTTTACATTCCCTTTTTGTGAAGGATCGCTCCTAAACTGACAGTGACGTACAAGTTTGTTGTCTTTCCTCGTCCATTTTCTGTGTTGGTGTCTCTGATTTGTGTGGTGACTTAGGTCGTCGTTCGGGTACCAGAAAAAAGTATCATTATTATCACTATTATTATTCACACCAGCGTTAGCAGATGGTTTTCACTGGAGTCTGACTGACAGCAAGTCTCCGTAAGTGTCCGGGATTCTTCTCAGTATTCTGGCCGATCTTAATAATACTGTCATTTGGATGGTCTCTCCCTGTCTTCTTATTATCAAGTCTTCCAGACCCTTTACCAATCCTTTGGTGACTGTAAGAGCGAACCAATTACAATTGGAATCACTATCACTTTCATGTTCCATAGATTTTCAGCTCTTTAGCAAGGTCCAGGTACTTATTATTATTATTATTACTTCTGGTCGATCTCAGTAATGCGGTAGTTTGGATGGTCTCCACTCGTCTCTAATTTCCAACTCCTCCAGTCCCTTTATTAATCCTTCGTGACTGTTCCAAGAGCATCAATTATAATTGGTATAAACGTCACTTTCATGTTCCACAGTTTTTCAGTTCCCTGTGTATTATTATTATTATTATTATTATTTACTCATTAGAGTTTTTCACATGAGCGTTGGCTGATGGTTTTTCACTCGAGTCTGAATGATAGCAAGTCTCCTCAAGTCTCCAGGACTCGTCTCAGGATTCTGGCTGTTCTCAGCAATGCTGTCGTTTGGATAGTCTCTACCCGTCCGCCAACTTCCAAGTCCTCCAGGCCTTTTAATAATCCTTTAGTTATTGTGCCAAAAGCACCAATCACAATTGGTACAATGATCTCTTTCATGTTCCACAGCTTTTTCAATTCTCTTGCAATCCTTCTTTTCCCATTCCTTCAGATTTAATCTGTGGTCCTCCGGAACAGCAAAGTCCACAATTTTGCAAATGCTTTTTTTGTTGTTGATTATTATAAGGTCTGGTCTTCTGGCCATGATAAGGTGATCCGTTTGTATGTTAAAGTCCCATAAGAGTTTATGCGTGTCATTTTCTAGTACAGGTGCTGGGTTGTGCATATACCATTTGTTTGTATGGTCAAATTTAAACTTCTTGCACATTTCCAAGTGGATCACCTTGCCCACCCAGTCGTTTCTCGCCTTATACTCCTTCTGTATTAATTTGCTGCATTCGCTTATTATGTGATTGATTGTTTCGTCTCTGTCACTTCATAGCCTATGTTTACTGTTTTGTTGTGTCTTATCTATTCTTGCTTTGATATGATTGGTCCTTAAGACGTTGTCGTCTGCTGCTATTAGAATAGATTCCGTTTCTCTCTTAAGGTTTCCTTTTCTTAGCCAGGTCCAGGTTTTCTGGTGTGAGATGTTGTTTTTTAGACGTTTAAAGCGGCCATAGAGTTGGTTTTTTCTCCCATTTTTGTTTCCTAGTTGTTGTCATTCTATCCTCTATCGTGTAGTCCGTATCGTTTCTGATGGCTGTAATTAGTCCTCGTTCGTGTTTTTCTATGTAGTCTTCGAGCCGTTGTATCGATGCGTCAACGCTGTATTCGATGCTGGCAAGTCCTCTTCCTTCCTCCTTTCTAGATACATATAGTCCGTCAACGTCGTCTCTGGGATGTAATGCCTTTATTATTATTATTATTATTATTATATAATACTCCCAGCGAGTATCTAAGTTGATTTTAGTAGTGTTCTGGTCTGGATAGCATCGATTGTTCGTCTGGTCTCCAGTTCTCCAAGTCTCTTTTCTATGTATTTGAGATCCATTCCAAGTTTTCCAATTAAGTTTGGTATCTCTGTCACCTTCATGCTTCACATTCTTTTCAGCCCTCTGACAAGATCCAATAAATTTGTCCAGCTTTTCGCCTTTCTTCACTTTCACTCTGTGGTCCGCTGCAACTGCAATATCTACTCGATGATAAGTTCTTTTCTTCTTGTTAATTAATACTTGGCCTACTTTTATTGCCAGGATTGGATGATTTGTTTGGATCTCAAAGTCACAGTCCTATTCTATTATGCCCTTCTTTATAATCAAGCGGTGTTAGAATTGGGCAACAAGATATTAAGTGGTCTATTGGGTCAGGGTTTTTTTTCGCTTAGTCTATATATTGGATTTGATCTGGGTTTTTTCTTTTAGATAATGTTTGCCTGACAGTTTCTTGTTGGTAAATTCTTGTCCTTTGCTGCTTTTATTAACCTCTTCGTCACCGTCTCTAGTCCAGTTCTTTTCAGCCATTGTTTAGTTTTTACAATATCTATGTCAGCGTTTCTAATTCTTTGTACGCAACGTCCATGTTGGAATTTTTTTCCAGGTATTTTTTAATCAATATGCTCCTTCTGGTTTTGTTTGTTTCTTTATCCATTTTACTGCCTCAATTGCTCTATTTTTATTCTTATTTCTTTCGGCGTGAAGAGGAGATGTTTAGCAAATTTATTGCTTTCTTTACGAAATGAATATTTTTCTTTTGCTTTTCGTGTGCTTTGACTAACGGTAGAAAGCAATCTGTTCTCGTGTCTAAGCATTTCTTTATTCCTATAGAGGTTGTTTTGTCAGCTGATTTTATTTGGATTCAGCCTCTTCAGCCATTTTCTCTCGTGACGCGGAGACATTCTATTTCTTGGGTAATGAATTATGTGGCAGATTATTAGTTTCTTAGCTTTCGTATCCATCTTTTTTTCTTTAAATTTCAGCAAATGTCCAGTTTATTAATAATAAAAAAATTGATGTCATTACTGGTATAACTTTTTTTTTTTCTAGATTTAATTCTGTTCTTATTCTGTTAATTCTGGCTCTTATTTTCCTATAGAATCAAAAAAATGTTTTTCTATATCGTATGATTGATACAATTCACTTCATTGATTCTGAAATACTTTTTGAGTTTATTATGTTTTAACAAGGTAATTTCTGTGTTGGATGCTGTCTAGAGGATCTTCCAAGGGATAATGGACGAAGGGGACAGATTGCGAAAGAGTGAGGTGGGGAGGAATTCCGTGCTATCAGCTCGACTTAATGATAATGATATCTACTTGAAGTTTTTGGACTTGCGAGCTATTCTTAAATAGGACTTTCCCTCATTTGTCCTGACCAAATTGCCTACTTATTTCGTTGCTAAATCTTTTATTAGACCTTCAAAATCGCCATCATTTTTTTTTACGTAGAACTTTAAATCGTCCGCATAGAATAGGTGTTTTATGTTTTTAGAAATAGTTTTATATTCATAGTCAGCGTTTTAAGTTTTGTGGAGAGATATTAGAGCGATTCAAAAAAAGAAGAGGTGAAAGTGTAAGATTCCATTTTTGATATTCAAAATATTAGTTTTGAGCAAGCATTTTTCGGGAATAAACCTTTCCATGTTGTATTTTAGGAATGTTATTAAAACTGAAGATAACTTTAAAATGATTGGAACGTTTAGAATCCATTTGTGGAGTACGCTGTCAAAAGCTTTTTTGGAGTGATTCTAAGCCATACTTTGCTTTTCTGTTTGAATCGACAATTCTTTATAATCACCGTGTTTATGAGGGAATTATATTTGCAGACACATAGTTCTTCTTTGTATCTCTTTTGTTTTAAAGGGAAGATCTCCTTACATTCTATGAATTTGACTATTCTCTCCTTTACCACCGAAGGGATTATTTTACATGTTATAGAAAACATGTGATTGGTCGGTAGTTGTTTTGCGTTTGTTGTTTCTTTTGTTTTTGGTAGTTGGTATGTTGCTCCTTCAGTGAACCAATCTAGTATTTTTTCAGGTTGTTTAATTTACTCATTGAGAGTTTTTCACATCAGTTTTTGCTGATGGTCTTTCACTGGAGCCTGAGTGACAGCATGTCTCCTCAAGTCTCCAGGACTCTTCTCAGTATTCTGTCCGCTATCAATAGTGAAGTAGTTTGGATGGTCTCCACTCGTCCTCCAGCCTCCAAGTCCTCCATTCGCTTTAATAATCATTTAGTTATTGTAATAAAAGTACCAATCACCATCGGTAAAATTGTTACCTTCACGTTCCACAGTTTTTTTCAATTCCCTAACAAGGTCGAGGTACTTATTCTTCTTTTCACATTCTTTCAGTTTTATTCTGTGGTCAGCCGGGACAGCAAAGTCGACAATTTTGCAAATTCACTTTTTTTTGTTGATTATTATAAGGTCTGGTTTTCTGGTCGAGATTAGGTGATCCGTTTGCATGTTAAAGTCTCATAAGAGTTTATGTGTGTCATTCTCTAGGACAGATACTGGGTTGAGCATATACCATTTATTATTATGGTCCAATTTAAATTTCTTGGACATTTCCCAGTGGATCACCTTGCCCACTCCGTTGTGTCTAGTCTTATACTCCTTCTGTACTAATTTGCTGCTTATTATGTGATTGATGGTTTCATCTTTGTCACTGCATAGCCTACATTTGCTATTTTGTTGTTTCTTATTTATTCTCGCTTTGATATGATTGGTTCTTATGGCGTTGTTTTGAGAGAGATTCTTCTGTTAGGAGAGATTCTGTTTCTCTCTTAAGATTTCCTTTTCTTAGCCAGGTCCAGGTTTTCTGGCATGAGATGTTGTTTATTAGTCGTTTAAAAGGCCCATAGCGTTGTTTTTCTTCCCATTTTTGTTTCCTAGTTATTGTCATTCTGTTGTCCATCTTGTTGTCAGTATCGTTTCTGATGGCTGTATATTATTATTATTATTATTATTATTATTATTATTTTCAGTTTTTATATTCGGCTTCTTACAATTCTTCCTTGGGTCTTTACGCTTGATCTAACGTGAGGTAACGTTGTGATTATATACATTTTCTGTATTTATGTTTTTTGCTGCCATTTTTGGGTGATATTCTTTCAGTCACATTGATGATAATACTCTCTTAAGGAAATGATCATTTCCGCAAAGTGCCAGTTTTCATGTTGATAAATTATTATTATTATTTTACTCCTTTGTGAGTTTCTCACACCAGCGTTAGCTGATAGTTTTTCACTGGGGTTTGAGTAACAGCAAGTCTTCTCAAGGACCCCTCTCAGTATTCTGGCTAATCTTAATAATACTATAGTTCGGATGGTCTCGACTTGTCCTCTTATTTCCAAGTCTTTCAGTCTCTTTACCAATCCTTCGGGGATTATTCCGAGCGCACCAGTTACAATTGGTATCATCATCCCTTTCATGTTCCATAGTTATTTTTTCTAGTTCTCTAGCAAGGTCTAGATATCTATCCCTCTTTTCCCTTTCTTTTGATTTTACTTTGTGTTCTACTGGGACGTCAAAATCTTCTTTTGTGGACTATCAGTAGGTTTAGTTATCAAGCCGAGATTGGGAATGTATCAAATAAGAGAATATAGCTCATGATAGAAAGTGGTGATATTCGTTTCATCACCGGCATTGATGGGACTGTAGCAGTAGACGATCGTTGTACAAGGGTTACCAGTAAATGTAGCCCATATCATTCTCGCTTCGATTTTCTTTATGCTATTTAGTGATTTTAAGGCATGAGGACTGAGATGCATTCCTACTTCTCCTATAACGGCATTGACGGAGACAAACGTCCATCCACTATCATGTGGAGGTGCCCATGGTGTAATGGTTATCGTCGTAGGAAATGGACACGGCGACACGAGTTCTAATCCTGGACGAGGCTGATTGCATTTCACATAGCACTAATACCCTTGGGAAAGGCATGAATCCAATTATTCTTCCACCAGCTATGGGTAAATAGTAGGACAGACTGGGTTCTTCCGCCTTGGTGAGGCAACTAGTCTAGGAGAAGGAAAACTCTGAATTCAAACCTGTTAAACTCCGCTTAAAAATTTGACCATGTGTCATATCCTGCCCGAGCGGAGGGGTAAATAGGATCCACTATCAGTATCATGATATTTTAGTTCTAGTTTGCTGTGGTAATATCTATATTTTTGCACGCATATTATGGTCGGCTTCTATATTATGTTTAAAGTCCTAACGTTCAATATTGCTATGTTAACAATGATTTTGCGTCTAAGCTTGATTTGGGCTCTGTAGCTGAACCCGCCCCTTATTTATCCGCGTGAAGGGCGATATGGTCTGGTTTGATGTAGAGTCATGGTAAAAATTCAGTGCCAATTTTCCCCATCAGTGTCTTCCATCCTTATAAATGAGTAACAGTAGTTTCCAGACTGAACTATTTGTTCCGTGCCATTGATCTAAGAGGTTCCTCCGCCCTGCATCAGGTGAAGTGAAACATTGACCCAGACTTAGATTCATCCATCTTATTTCACATTCACCATGCTGCATCCCATAACCTCCATTGCTATATGCTTGTATAGCTCTTATAATACACCCCTACCAAAGATTGTGTTATCCAGTGACAAGCCGGTGCTGGACAACTGAATGGTTATGGAGCTAACATATTAAGTATCTCGGTGTTTGGCCTTTCCTGCTTGACTGAAGTCGTATTGCCAGTAATAGATATGCTCTTGTAGGGTTTGGATAATATAAGTTTTCCGACTTAAAAATAAAAAAAAGATAAAATAAGCAAACAAACAAAAAACAGAAGCTTCCCTCACCTTTTTCTTAAGTTTTAACTTTGGTAATGTCCAATTATATTAAGTTATATCATTCTGTCGATGTAAGTTTACGTTATTCTTTCATTTTTCGAATAGACCACATTATTTTGGGGCATTGGATTTGGAATTCCCTTATATTTTTTTTTTTTGTATTAATATGATTGTATATATATCCTGATTAAGTAAAACAGTTAATACTCTCTGATTCCATTTCAAAGTCTAGGGAGGTACGCTCTGATCTGAGACAGGAGAACCAAGAGAAGCGACAATTTGATCCAAGACAAAGCGCACAGATGCTAAACGGATCCTAGACAGAAGTGCCGATCTATTTGTAAATAATCTTGTCATATCAACAGAAATTATGCTATTTTATATCTTAGCAATGATGTCGTTTGGATGGTCTCCATTCTTCTAATTTCCAATTCTTCTAGTCCCTTTTCCAAGCCTTCAGGGCCAGTTCCAAGTGCACCAATTACTATTGGTATCACCGTCATGCTCATGTTCAACATTTTTCTTTGTTCTCTGGTAAGTTCCAGGTATTTGTTTATCTTTTTGCTTTCTATTTCTCGTGGTGTAATAGTTAAAGCGATGGACTGCGGAATCTTAGTAAGCGAGTTCGTATTCCAGTCGCGCAATTACGTTCACTTTCGGGCAAATACCCTTGGGAAAGGTATGAACCCCCTTATCCTCCCAGCTATGGGTTAAATAGTACTACTACTGTTCTTCTAGGAGAATGGCCTTGGCATTAAATAACCTACAAAGGTTGATATGCCATTAAACAAAGAAACCAAACCAAATCTATTATTTCCACTCTGAGGTCTGCTGGAATAGTAAATTCCATTAGATCGCAAGTTCTTTATTGCTTATTAATTAACGCTTGGTCTGGTCTTCTGACCGGGATTAGGCGGTCTGTTTGTATTTCAAGATCCCAGAGATTATTTTCAAGAACGGATTCTGATTTGTGCATGCACCATTTGGTAGTTTGCTCAAATTTCAACTTCTTGCACAATTTGGACCACATTTTGTCAAAATAATTCTAATTTTATAATAAAATAAATATTACCATATTTAATGATCTATAAAATATGCTTTTTTTCAAAAGATATGTCCCAGAAAATCACCCTGAACCTTGTAAGGTCTAGGGTAAGCTTTGGCCAACTGGCTAGTGGTGCTCTAGGGCTGCAATGGCTCTTAAATCAAACCACAAAAATTTAAATACATTTAAAACTTTGATATTGACCAAAGAGTGGAGAGCGCAACGAATATCAGGCACAAACCTAATATTTGGAATTTAAACGCGTTTACTTATGCTTACCCTAATTGAGGTGGGACGTAGAAACCGTCAAATAACATATATTTTTTATTATATTTTTTATTCTTATATCAAATAGTTTACTAAATAATCGTAAAATTTCAATGGGCACAGATACTACACTCTGATCTAAGACTGGCTCAGTCGGCTGGGGCAGGGACTAGAAAATAAGCCGACTGTATCTCTTCAAAGGGTTAAGACACCCCCAACACTTAACAATCGGATGGAGACGCTCCAGTAATGCTGGAGCTTTGGGAAATGCAGAGTAACCCTTCATTGCCATCTCTCCTAACTCCTCTCTTGCTTAGAGTGGTATCACCAGAAAGGGTCCTATCTATGGGTCAAATAGAACTGTTTGACAATTAGACTGTCTACTTCGACATTTAAACTGAGTGCAAACATATGACTTATGCTAAAATGAATTGCTTGAAATAGAACTGTTTGATCGTTTTAACTGCGTAAGCAAATGACTTATGTTTAATTGAATTTTTAGTGATATATAACAATACTTGAAACCCTCTAATTTTGTTGGTTTGTGCTAAACTGAATTATTTGAAATAGAGCTGTTGATGATTTAACTGTGTGTAAACAAATGACTGATGTTTAATTGAATTGTTAATGATACATAACAATACTTGAAACCCTCTAATTTTGTTGGTTTATGCTAAACTGAATTATTTGAAATAGAACTGTTTTTACATTTAACTGTGTGTAAACAAATGACTGATGTTTAATTGAATTGTTAGTGTTAAATTACAATACTTGAAAACACTTAACTGTGTACAAACAAATGATTAATAGTTAATATAATTAGCCTAGGAAAAGCCCCAATACAGCCAAAAAAAAAAAAAAGCGAAAATCAGTACCAGTGAAAGTCATACGAAAGTACCTTAATGTTGGACTTTAACTAAGTTAAAACTTAAACCAAAATTACCCCCCCTTTTTTTTCGTACACATGGGAAGCAGCATGATGTACGTAAAGGTATTTGAATAAACCCATGGACGACCAAACTCAATACCTAAACGGGTCCTGGACGTGAGTTTGACGACTTTACGCTCAGGATCGTTAGTTCGATCGGGGAACCACTGCTGCTCCTCTATAAGAGTGGCTTCTATAGAAGAGAATAAAACAGCCATCGAAAGATAACCATGACCCACACTCAAACCACTTACACAAACCGCATTGCTCTTCGCGCGGGTAAAAAAGGGGCGCGTCCTACTGAGGTTGGAGCCCTGGC
This sequence comes from Sepioteuthis lessoniana, assembly GCA_963585895.1. NCBI lineage: Eukaryota > Metazoa > Mollusca > Cephalopoda > Myopsida > Loliginidae > Sepioteuthis > Sepioteuthis lessoniana. The sequence goes on from OY757937.1 coordinate 68,728,115, forward strand.
CTCAGTGTTCGAAAAATCAGCTACAGAGCTCAAACAATCAAAACTACTAAAATGTAAGCAAACACTACAAATAGCCACATTTAACGTAAGAACCTTAAATAGAATAGGACAACTCCCAGAGCTAATCGCATCGGCCGAAGAACATAAGATAGACATAATATGCATACAAGAACACAGATACACGCACTCCGAAGATATCAAATATCACGAAACTGGCAATGGCTGGTCGCTCGCCACTGTATCCGCATGGAAAAACTCTGTCAACGCCGCAGTAGGAGGGGTAGGATTACTTATAGGACCTAGAGCATTAAAAACGCTTAATAGCGTTGAGAAAATACAACCTAGAATGATGGCAGCTACATTTAACGGAAACCCCAGAGCAACAATCATCTCATGCTACAGCCCCACCAATGTTAGTGAAGAAACTGAACTAGTCACCTTCTACGATGAGTTATCCTCATTAGTGCGTAGCATCCCGAAACACAACATGTTAGTCATTGGCGGAGACATGAATGCACAAATCGGGAAAAACGGAAACAACAAATACAGCCTCAACAACACGTCAAATAGGAATGGGCAACATCTAACAGATTTCATGATAGAAAATAGATTAGCATGCTTCAATACAAACTACCAAAAAAGAGAGGGCAAACTATGGACATACACGTACGCAAACAATACTAAAGCTCAGATAGACTACGTCCTTATAAACAAGAAATGGAAAAATAGTGCACTGAATTGCGAGGCATACTCCTCTTTTGAGGGTGTGTCCACCGATCACCGAATAGTCACGGCGAAAATACGGTTAAGCCTACGAAAAAACACCAAACGAACAGCGACCACCAAACACTATGACTGGGCCCTATTAAACAACAAAGATATAAGAGATAAATACGTACTAGAATTAAGAAACAGATTCGAAACACTACAAGAAAAGACGGAAAAAAGTACACCAAACAACGAATACGAAAATTTCGTCAATGCACACCTCGAGGCAGCAGCAAAATACGTTCCAACAAAAATTAAAACTAAATATAGAGTACCATGGGAAACTTTAGCGGTGAGAGAAAAACGTGCACTAGTGAAAACAGCCTCCAAAAACTATCGAAAAAACCCAACAAACACAAATGCCCTAAAACTAAAAACGGCACAATATCAATTAGCAGGCATATATATAAAGGAACAGACAGAATACATTCAAAATCAGATAGATAAGATTAGAGACTCGGTTGAAGATAGACAATCTAGAATAGCCTGGCAAACAATAAACGAAGTGAGCAGAAGAAAGAACACAGCCAAAGCAAAACTTAAAGCAGCAAACCAACAAGAAAGAATAAAACTGTGGAAACAGCACTTCGAAAACTTACTTGGAAACCCACCAAAAATAACGCATGAACCAATCACCAGAATAATTAGCAAACAATTAGACATTAAACTAGGACCGTTCACACAAGAAGAACTCGACTCGGTTCTCAGAAAAATTAAAAATAGGAAAGCTGCAGGGCTGGACGAAATTCCCCCGGAAGTATGGAAGACCAGACAATTCGACGACATACTGCTCCGACACTGCAACGCAGTATACAATCAAAATCCGATAGATAGATGGATGAAGGGATGCATACTCCCCTTCCCTAAAAAGGGGGACCTCGGATTAGCCAAAAACTACCGAGGCATAACACTTACATCCATAGCTGCCAAAATCTACAACGCCCTAATACGAAACCGAATAGAACCCAAAATCGACAACATACTTAGAAAAAACCAAAATGGCTTCCGAAGAAATAGATCCACGACCTCACAAATATTAACCATCCGCAGAATCCTCGAAGGTGTACGGGCAAAGAACCTACAAGCGACATTAATATTTGTCGACTTTACCAAGGCTTTCGACTCCATTCACAGAGGAAAGTTGGAACAAATCCTACTAGCGTACGGCATACCTAAAGAAACCGTAGCGGCAATAATGATTCTCTATACTAAAGTAAAAGTACGATCACCGGATGGAGACACAGAATACTTTGACATTGTAGCAGGAGTACTACAAGGGGACACGCTGGCCCCGTACCTCTTTATCATTTGTCTAGACTACGTACTTAGAACATCGATTGACAAAATCAAAGAGAATGGCTTCGAACTGACGAAGAAAAGAAGTAGAAGATACCCCGCAACAACAATTACCGACGCCGACTACGCCGATGACATAGCGATACTGGCAAATACACCTGACCAAGCCGAAACACTTCTGCATAGTTTGGAACGAGCAGCAGCAAGCATAGGCCTCTATGTTAATGCACACAAAACGGAATATATGTGCTATAACCAAACGGGAGACATCTCCACTCTAGAAGGAACCCCACTTAAACTAGTAGACAAATTCACGTACCTAGGAAGCAGCGTCGAATCAACCGAAAAGGACATCGAAACGAGGTTAACGAAAGCATGGACAGCTATCAATAGGCTATCGATTATATGGAAATCAGACCTAACCGATAAAATGAAACGCTGTTTCTTCCAGGCAGCGGTCACATCGATACTGCTATATGGATGCACTACATGGACGCTAACAAAACGACTGGAGAAGAAGCTAGATGGCAATTACACAAGAATGCTGCGTGCAATCCTGAACAAGTCCTGGCAGCAACACCCCACAAGACACTAACTGTACGGCCACCTACCCCCTATCACGAAAACTATCCAAGTTAGACGAACCAGACATGCAGGACACTGCTGGAGAAGCAGAGATGAACTCATAAGAGATGTACTCTTATGGATCCCCACACATGGCCGCGCAAAAGCAAGACGTCCAGCTCGAACGTACATTCAGCAGCTATGTGAGGATACAGGATGTTGTCCTGAAGACCTACCTAGGGCGATGAACGATAGGGAGGAGTGGCGAGAGAGGGTCAGGGATATCCGTGCTACCAGCGCGATATGATGATGATAATTATTCGTATTTGTGAAACTATTTAACAGTTTGCAAAAAAAAAAAAAAAAGAAATGAGCACAGGCTTGTATAAAAATATTTTCTACAAAATGTGTTTATAAATCATATGTATTTAATATATATGGGTAAAAAGGATTTGGCATTGTATAGCCTACAATGGTTGATATGCCATAAAACCCAAACAAACAAATCATATTTAATATATATGTATAAAAAGGATTTGGCATTAAATAACCTATAATGGTTGATATGCCATAAAATCAAACCAAACCTGATCTACGGCAGGGTGGGAGCAGACTGAGGACTTTGATTCCAAGCAGAGCTTACGACCGTCTGATCCTGAAATATCGATCCATTGGTGTAAGAAAAGATGAACAAGGCAATCGATCAACTTAAGATTCATTCAGTATAATTTAATCGGGGTTCAGTTGACTTGAAGGTTTTTAATATTCAAAGTGAACTGATTCAGAGTAGAAACAACCATGTTTGACTTCATCACAATAAGTAAACAATAGAAATACTGGAAACTAGACAAGTAATGTGTTCGAAACAGGAAATATACTTTTAAGGGAGGTTTGGAATTTTTCACCGGATATAATTATAGAGATATCAGCGAATTAGTTCAGACCAAACAGGGATCAAATCCTGGAATGTGAGTTTTTTTCTTCATATTCTTTATCATTATTATTGTTGTAATTATCTCCGCCCCACCCCTAGGCATTATAGCGACCCTCCCTCACGTGACATCTGAATGTCTCCACAAACTCTTTTCACAATTATCGACAAGTTCTTTGCTGTCGTTTCTTCCGCAGGAACTTCATAGAATCAGAAACGTGATGAGGACTTTTGGACTACAAATGCCAGAAAATAGAATGATATTTGCGAAATGTCAAAGGCTTTTTGAAACTGAAATTACTATCCCAAAGGACATGGATGTCAAAACAAAGAGCGTCTCTTTCCCCTTAAGGCTCTTTGCACAAACCCAAGTGAATTCAACTGTTCAGCCTGTTTATTAATTCATAGAAAAATAAGAAACGTTAGATGCAAAGCAGACATTTTTTAAACGGAAACAAAAGCCAAAAACGAGCAATTAAAAAAATTATGATACCTTATTTGACAACATATACTGCGCACATTTTTTTTACTAAAAATATCTTTTAAAATTCCCTTGCGTCTTATATACTATGTGTAGGTTTAAAATTCGTGATAGTCGGTCGAAATTAGCTATTGAGCAACTTCTATTAGCTTAGACTTTAAAGTAACTTTCATATACCTATTGTCATTATTTAAAAGGCTATTAGGCAGATAAAAGTGTGATCATCGATTATATATATTCATTATATCAATTTTATCACGTTTATTATTAGTACTTTGTTTATTTTCTTGATTTGCCCAGTTGAAATTGGAGCAAGTTTTATACACCAGTGCATGTTAAATGCCGTTAAATACGGTGATTATAAAAAAAGGAATGTTTTGCATGTTCCTATTAAGTTTTCTATCCCAGCTAATCTGCCTATTTTTTTTCTTCTTTTATATATTTTTTTTTATAGTAGTTGTATTCCAAAGCTTTCTTCATGTTGACATATACATATTTACCAATACCTCTGCTCGGGCAGGATATGACACAAGGTCAATTTTTAAGCAGAGTTTAACAGGTTTGAATTCAGAGTTTTCCTTCTCCTAGACTAGTTGCCTCACCAAGAAGAACCTAGTCTGCCCTACTACTTATCCATAATTGGAGGGAGAATAATTGGATTCATACCTTTCCCAAGGGTATTAGTGCTATGTGAAATGCAATCAGCCACGTCCGGGATTTGAACTCGTGTCGCCGTGTCCATTTCCTACGACGATAACCATTACACCACAGGCACTTCCATGTTGACATATAAGGACTCCATTATTATTATTTTCACTCAATGTTAGTTTTTCACACCAACGTTTGCTGGTAGTCTGAATGACAAGTCTCCTTAGCTCTCCACGACTCTTCTCAGTATTCTAGCCAATCCTAACAACCCTGTGGTCTGGAAGGTCTCGATCCTTCCTTTGATCTCCACTTCCTCCAGTCTTTTATCTAAGCTCAACAACCTCAATTGCTATCACAGTCACCTTAATGTTCCACAATTATTTTAAGTGTTTTTTTTTATTTAACCCTCTAGCAAAATACAAGTATTTTTTTTAATCTCGCATTCTTTTATTTTCACTCTGTGATCCACTAAAATAGAAAAATCCACTTAATAACAAATTCTTTTTTTCTTGTTAGTTTGTAGTGAACAAAAAAAGAAAATTAAAATAAATTAAAATAAAATGAATTCAAAAGTGTAGCGGTTCCCAGGAAGCCAAATCCTCGCATGCCTGGAAGACAGATTTATTGACGCCAAACAGAAATCCGTCCTCACGTAAGCCTACACTGTAGTACTGAAAAGACCCCTTTTCACTCGGCCGCTAGCAGCGAACACATGTGCCGATAGGGTCTTGTGGCCTGATACTTAGTCATGTTTGCTGCTTGCAAGCTGACACCGCTGAAGAATATCTTGCTAAAACCCCAGTTGAACCCTTTGCTGAACATGTCTTCTTGAATCAAGATATAACCATAAATTTCAAACATTTACCACCAAAAATGATTCGTATAATTCAACGCCTTAATAAGGAGATACGACTGTTTTCTAATAATCCTGGAAATCATTTACTTACTACAGAATAGCCATTTTTAAATCCAAGAGAGAAAAAAAAGCTGAAAGTTAAAAAGTATCTCTTTGTCTTTCTTTCCTTCCTCAATTAAAAAGTAAGTAAAAGTAAAGTTGGCGACCGAAGTCGAGGGCGAACCGAAGGCTCCCTTTTCATTAGTTTCTACACCAAGGTATAGGGGAGGGCGCAACTGCGTTCCTTTGACTGCTCCACTTTACCCTCGATACGTACCTCATAATGCTGAGTGTTCAGCAAGGAGGTATCAAGTACCATTTTTGAGTCTTTGGTATGACTCGACATAGGATTAAAACCTTAGCGAATACTCTATCCCCAAGATCAATGGGAAGTCTCCATAAATTAACATCAGGTCAGATGCGGATTGGTTTATATCTCAAAATTTTGAATATTATTTTCTAGGATGGATTCTGGTTTGTGCATTTGCCATTTAGTGGTATAACCAAATTTTAATCTCCGGCACAATTCTTATTGGTTTACCTTCCCCATTTATGCTTTGTCTTGTACTCCTTTTGTGTCAGTTTGCAGCATTCACGTCTTATGTGATTAACTGTTGCATCTCTTTCTCCACATAACCTATATTTGCTATTGTTCATCGATTTTCGTTTTCATAAAATTAGTCCTTATAGCGTTGTTTTATGTTGTTGTTCGAAGAGATTCTGTTTCTATAGTGAGATTTCTCCTCCGTAGCCATATCTAGCTCTTCTCGTGAGCAATCTCGCCAGTTTGTCTCTTGAAACATTCATTTTTTTCCCCATTTCCGCTTCAGAGTATTTTATGTCGTATATTAGACCGCTTGGCAAACAACGAAAGACTTGTAGATATATAAAGATATAATTTATATTTTTTTTCTTCGACGGCGACGATTGTGTGCAGTAGGAATACAGAGAGAGTTCATACTTATCTTTCTTCTGTGGCGGGGGGCCTTTTTGTAAAGTAGTGCGACGGCCGGAGAACACACATAGGGAGCTGACAGGTCTGCTTGAGTGACCAGCGGATCACTCCCTTCGCTTGAGAGACCAGTAGATCTCTGCCTTCAGTTCAAAATTACAGACCTTATATTGTCTTTCAAGTCCCAAGTATTTTCTGTTTATGGCTGGTTATCGGAACTTACATACGTTTTTTCTGGTAATCTGTTGATCTGCGAACGGAAATATCTGTCATTCTATCCTCAGGTAAGAAATTACATTTTTCTTTTTCCCGTGAAACCACTTTGTTGATGTTATCTTGCGACCGCATTGAATTTGCTAAGTTCATCGTCGCCAACTAAGCCAGTATAATATACTTACTAGAGGGGCTGCCCAGGTATTTATTCATTTGATAAGATTTCTGCTTTAGAGCTTTGTTTTGAGAAGCTTTTTCGTTGTTGTTGTTGTTGTTGTTGTTCTTCTTCTTCTTCTTCTTCTTCTTCTTCTTCTTCTTCTTATTATTATTATTATTATTATTATTATTATTGTGTCACTCATTGTGAGTTTTTCTTACCAGTGTTAAATGGTCGTCGTCACACTGGAGTCTGAGTGACAACAAGTCTCTTCAGGTCTCCAGGACTTTCTGAGTATTCTGGCCGATCTAAATAATGCCGCGGCGTTGGATACTGACTGGAAGATCCGCTTGACATACCGCATAAGATGCGTGGGTAGGATCACTGGAAGGTTTTAAGGGAGTTCAGGTAGAGATTCCATCGGAAGAAGCCAGCACTCTTCAAATCGGCTCAGTGGCATTTTCAGCAGGACAATGCACCAGTCTACAACTTCATCCTGGTCAGAGACTATTTAACCAAGATGGGCATCAAGACAGTTCCTCAGTCTCCCATAGTCCAGACCTTGCTCCCTGTGACTTTTGCTTATTCCCTAAGCTCACAGGCCGTCGTTATTAGACAACTGAGGAGATGAAAGAAGCTGCGACGAAGGTCATTGACACGCTCACACAAGAGAACTTGCATGGGGCCTTCCAGAAGTTGTTGGAACGGTACAACACGTGCATTGCAGCTGGAGGTGATTACTTCGAAGGGGACTAGAGTTTCATGTGTGTTCTATCAATAAAAGTGCCCATACAAAAAAAGGCTGGAAACTTATTTAATGATCCTCTTAGCTTTATTCAACGTAAAAATTGACTTTGTATTATTTCCTGCTCTGCGGGGAAAGCGTTGAGGAATTCAGATCTGGCAACCCTCCCATCAAATAAGGAAGAATGTCTTACCTGGAAATTAATTACGTACCCTCCTCCACCATACGTGTTGTAGATGCCGATAATTGGTAATTCATCAATCTGATTAACTTGTGTGTAACTCCAGGCCACTAGGGTTTCGTTGTAGACATCTTGTAATTCACATGGGAAAGTTTGCTTCCATTGTAAACAATGAGGAGATTTTTCCTCTTGAGCAAAGCTATAAGCTGGGTAACAATCACGTATTCCTGTTAAATGGTAAGTACTGCAATTTTCTGTGTATATATATAAAAAAAAGAAAAAGAATTTAATTAACATCGAATATCAGCAGCATATATAGGAGTAGGGGTCCGCTCAGGGAGACATGTAAATGGGGGTGGAACTTTTGGGTCTGCTGTTTAAATTCGTCTCGGCTGTATTGAAATAAAAGAGGAAAAAACTCTCTACCACGGAATTAGACTCCCAAATAGAGAGTTACTTCTAGAAGAACTCGAGCTTGATGGAACTCCTCCTCACTACCCAACAAGATTTCAGATAGAAAAAAACTATACATCATCAAGTCGAACTGACAGGCATACCAAAATCAAAGTGTTCAGTCTGCCCTACTATTTAACCATAGCTGGAAGGTGAAGAGTAGGATTCATACCTTTCCCAAGGGTATTAGTGCTATGTGAAATGCAAATAGCCGCATCCAGGATTTGAACTTGCGTTGCTGTATCCATTTCAAATGATGATAACCACTACACCACGAACGCATATTATTTGATTATTCTGTTATCAATATATATAAGACGAACAAAACAGCAGCTGTACGGCCACATATCTCCTATCGCTAAAACCATCCAAATAAGACAGACAAGACATACAGGACACTGCTGGAGGAGTAAAGACGAACTCATAAGCGACGTTCTCCAATTACCCCTCCACACGGACGTGAAAGTGCTGGACAACCGACTCAAACCTATTTACAACAGCTCTGTACGGACACAGGATGTTGTCTAAAAGACCTACCAGGAGCGATAAATGACAGAGCCGAATGGCGAGAGAGAAAAAGAGAGAGAGAGCGAGAGAGAGAGAGAGAGAGAGAGTCAAGGAAATCCGTGCTAGCAGCACGACATGATATATATATATATATATATCCTGTCGTGCTGCTAGCACTGATTTCCCTGACTATATATATACTGGGCTTCATAGAACACACCTACCGCTACTTCTGTCTCGGGTAGAGGATATCTTCTCGCACTCGTCAAAACTTGATGCGCTGGTCAGTGAGTGCAAGATCAAGTGTATCATATAACTAAAGAATGGTAAACTTCATCTTCTCGTCTTTTTTCGGCTGCATTTTTTTTTTTTTTTTTGCTAACTCGGTATCATTTGCCTATAAAACTACACTGGCTGAAGTATCTGCTCTCGCTTGTTAAGAAGTTTTTCTCTTTTGAATGAAAGCATAGATAACTGCATCATAGAAGCTTCTTGGCTATGTTCGTATTACTTCCTTTATCTCATTCATATACCTTGGTAGCAGTATCTCATCAATAGAAAGAGATGTCAACATAAGCATAAGTAAAACCCGGACTTTTACTAACTGGTTATCGATCATATGGATACCTGATGTCTTAGATTAAATAAAACAGGAATTCTTCCAAGTTGTAGCCATGTAAGTACAATCGTATGGTTGCTCCTACTAGACTAACGAAACGCTTTGATAAAAAGTTAAATACTGCGTGCTGTTTTGAACAAATCCTGGATGCAACACTCCACAAAAAGCAGCAGTCACTAACCTCTCATCTTACAAACCATCCAAGAAACACGAAAAAATCCGAAGCACTGATGGAGAAGAAAGGATGAACTCATGTGACGTTCTGTTATGGACTCGTACAGATGGGCACACAAGTGTTAGCCGACCAGCAAAAACTTACATTCTCTCGTTCTGTGCAAACAATGGATGCAGTCATGAGGACTAATCAAGTGCAATGGCGGATAGGGATTAATGACGAGAGAGAGAAAGAGGAAATAGGTGCTGTCGGCGTGCTTTCATGAAGATGATGACGCTGACATTTTGTTTGATTCATTCAACTAACGTCTTAAATGGTTAACATCAGTCGAAACAAAGAGTTAATTTGAAACACCACGAAGAAGATTGATGGATTTAATTGCATATCAAACCTTGTTGGGTTACCTAATGCCGAAGTCAATCCTTATTTTTTGGGCAGATAATTATATAGTTTCAAGTAATTCTTCCTATTTGTTAATATAAATTCAATATCTTCAAATAACTATTTCCGTCTCATACTAATAAAAAGTGAGTCAACATTTTTGCAATATTTTGTTGACGTGAATCGCAATTCGGCATGACCGGTTGCTTTTGCTGATGCCGTGAAGATGACAAACCTCACTGGAGTGTGAGATGCTGAGCTCGCCTGATACACTCCCAGTATTACTCGCCGGATTTGTCTCAATGGCTTGGAGCACAGCCTCAGAACCCTATCTTTTAAGCCAACCTAACATTGCCTGATCGTCAAATTTCTTGCAACTCTTGCAAAATTTATTGAACCATATTGTTGCCGTTCTGTGATTAATTGTGTCTTCAACACTCACGCGGCAAATGTTTTTGGTTTCTTCCGGGGTGTTATGACCCAGTTAGAGTTCGTAAAGTATAAGTTTCTAAATCATATACTAAATTGTGCAGCTTTCAAATCCCATGTGACCGAGTGAAGTAATGTATAACGTGTGAGCGCACAAACTACTAGTATATTACCAATTACGGTGAGTATCTACCAGGGCTTGATCTGCTTAGATATACGTGCTGCAAACTACTAAAATACTGCTGAATCTTTAACTTAGACTCGTAAAAATTTAATCCGGTAAACGTTTTCTACTTAATTACTAGTATTCATATAAACATACGAAAAGAAATAAAGTATATATTATGAAGCAATATAACAATGGCCAAAAGAATTAGAGGAGAAAATGATGGAATCTTAGATTGTCCATGTAGAATGGCTTTGTAAGGATTTGTTGAAGGGTATCAATTTGTATGGCTATAGCGACTACTCTTAGAGAGGTAGACTTTATGACGCTATGGCTAAAGTACTTGACTGTGATATCGTAGTAAGAGAGTTCGAATTCCAGTCGCATTCGCCAATGGTCCGGGAGACCGGAGTTCAATACCAAGTCGAGTCATACCAAAAACTCAAAAAATGGTACTTGATGCCGCCTTGCTTAGCACTCAGCATTATAAGGTACGTATCAAGGGTAAAGTGGAGCAATCCAGGGAAAGGAGTAGCGCCCTCCCGTACAGATCGGTGTTGTAGCTATTGAAAAGGGAACCTTCGGGTCACCCTCGACTAAGGTCACCAACTTTACTTATATATGGAAGTAAATATGGAAATAAATCTGACAGTATGATGAAAGTAGAAAAAAACAGAATAGTCCAAATTGGATAAAGTTATTATGAATATTTGATGAAATATATATTTTATCTCCTGCTATTTCATCAAATATCCATCGCTATTTTTACAACATTTTCATGAATCTAAAATGTGGAAGAAGGTTATTACAACCAAAACGTTTAACGTCAACTGTCAGAATACATTCATCAAATTTGGATTATTCTATTTTTTCGACTTTCCTTGATATATATATATATATATATATATATATATATATACAAAATATAAAAATGAAATATTTTAAAAAATCAGTCAGTCATAAATGCTAATACTGGCTTACCTGGATTTTGTATCCTCAACTGACGCATTCGCAGTGGACCTATTTTCATATTAACTCCATCATTGATAAATTTTTTATCAATCCAACGTAATCGACTTCCCGCGTTATCATTCTCTGGAAAAAGAGCTGGATATACAATGTTGGTTGTCCACTTGTAGAAAGAAGTCACATCGGTTATCTGAATAATAATAATAATAATAATATCTTCTAAAAGAGGGATCAAGAAGAATAAATGACTGGAATACATATCAGTACTTTCCCCCCACCCCAGTTCTTGAGTAAAGACTTGATTAAGAATCATAAAAAAACTTATAATAATACTTTAATTTTAACACTGGATAGAGAGGAAACGGTCAATCACATAATAAGTGAATGCTGTAAAAAGAGTATAAGAATGGGTGGGCAAGTTGATCCACCAGAAATTGTGCAAGAAGCTTACATTCGACCATACAAACAAATGGTTTATGCACAACCCAAAATCCGTCCTAGAAAAGGAGACGCACAAAATTATCTGGGATTTTGAGATACAAACAGATCACCTAATCTTGGCTAGACGACCAGACCTTGTTATGGTCAACAACAAAAAAGAGAACCTTGCGCATTGTGGACTTTGCCGTCCCAGCTGAAAACTGAAAGAGAAATATGTACCAAGATCTTGCTAGAGAATTGAAAAAAACTATAGAAAATGAAAGTGACGGTGATATTAATTGTAATTGGCGCGCTCGGTAGTCACCAAAGAATTGGTGCAGGGATTGGAGGACTTGGAAATTAGAGGACGAGTGAATACCATCCAAACTACAGCATTGTTGTGATCGGTCAGATTACTAAGAAGGGTACTGGAGATTTGAAGAGACTTGCCGTCATTCAAACTCCAGTGGAAAACTATCAGTTAACGCTGGTGTGAAGAACTTTCAAATGAGTAAAATAATAATAATAATAATAATAATAGTAATTCAAGCTAGTGGTATATATATATATATATATATATATGCATAACCCAGAATCCGTCCTGGAGAATGATACGCACAAAATTATCTGTAATTTTGAGATACAGTCGGATCTCGTGATCTCCGCCAGATGACTAGAAAATGGAAATAGATAAAATATATAAAATCACTACCTTCCCTCACGCTAGGTCATGGGTAAAGGCTTGGTAAAGGACTGTAAGAAACTAAAACTAAAAATGAAAATTAGATAATCACAGTAATGATTATATATTCCACATATATTATTGGGAGGGGGAGAAAGGAAGAGAAGGAGAAAAATGCTGGCAAAATGAAGAAAGTAATGACAACAATTGAAGAGTTCTTTCCCCTTTCCCAAGTCACGTGACTTGAACTCTTTTGATCAAAAAGATTAGAAAATTTCATTTACTCAAAGGACGAGAGAGAGACTGCGGAACTGAAAGGAAAAAGCCAAAAGTAAATAGGTGCTTCTACTTTATCTTTGACTTCATTAAAATGCTGAGAAATATCGCCGTAGTAAAAAAAACTATTTTTGAGTTTTCTGCTGTACTATCGAAGTAAGATTTTTATGCTTTGCTTTTTAAATGTAAAACGTAAATTTCTTATGTGTCATTGGGAGTGGGGAAGAAAAGGAAGGCGGAAAATGCTAGCAAAAAAGGAAGTAATGGTAGCTATAGAAGAGTTCTATCTCTTTTCCCAAGTCACATGACTTGGACCTTTTTTTTTCTAAAAAAACCGATAATCAGTTGCAGATAGGGATGATATAAATGATGTTAAATACTTGAAATGCTGAGCAAAGATCAAAATAAATGCCACAAAGTTGCTCGGGGCATAAACAACTAAAGAATATCGGTTATAAACCATTGTAACGGTTTTAATAACAAACAAAGATATAAAACGAATAGTTATAAAAATTTGACAGTTTAACTTTAACTAAGTTAAAACTTAGCAAATTTAAGACGGTTTTAATGTTCGTGACCTACTTAAGCGTCCTTTTCTTTTTGGGAGTACATGGTCACATCTTTGACCAAAGCGCAAATAATAAACGACCTATGGGTCTGGTATAACCACTGTAAACTACCCATGAAAAAATTCCAAATCGAAACATAATTCAACGTGGGACCCACAGGTCTAGTGTCATAATTGGTTGGCGCTCCCTTGATAGCCAAAATAGGGAACTAAGTAGACATCCTGCGCATGTTGGTTATTCTAATTTCAAGTACACAAACAACGACCGAAGCAACTACTCAACTCAAAGACACCAACGGAGGAAACGGACAAAGAAAAAGAACAAAAATGTACTTCACTTTGATCTTAAGAGAAATCCTACATAAAAAGGGTATAGTAAAAGAATGATGGAAATTTAGGGAGAATCCGAAAAATTTAATACAGCAAGTCAAAAATTGCTGACCAAGAAAGGTTGGTTTTCTCACTTTGGGATACCAGAAATACATCAACTTGTAAATAAGAAAGAATATCAACAAGACCCCACAACGCGCACCGAAACGCTAAACACTAAAAAGCAAGAACCTCTAACCGAATTGAAGCGCAAAATAATGAAAATCAAAATACCACATACCCCAACACCACAAAACAAATCTTAACACAAGAAGACGAAATAAATGTAGAGTTAACAAAGAAAGTCATGACTGAAAAGAACACTACATTACCATAGGGGCTACAAATTTACTAAATCGCAAAAGATTAACCACCTAATGTACAGCATCAAACTGTTTGCAAAAAATAAAAAAAGAATTGGAGGCACTAACACAAGCAATAAGAATATACAATCAGGATATAGGAATGGAATTTATCATAGAAAGATATACCATGTTAATTATGAAAAGTGGACAAAGACAAGTAATGGAAGGAATAAAACTGCCAAACCAAGAAAAAAATCAGAACGCTCGGAGAAAAAGAAAATTACAAGTACTTACGAATATTGCAAATGGACACCATCAAACAAACGGAGATAAAAGAAAAAAGGAGTATTTTAGACGAAGGAAAAAAGTTTCTTGAAACAAAACTCAGCAGCAGGAATTTGATTAAAGGGATAAACACCTGGGCTATTCCCCTTAAAAGATACTCGGGACTATTCTTAAAATGAACAAGGGAGGAACTCAGACAAATGGACCAGATGACAAGAAAGTTGATGATATACAAGGCCTTACATTCGAGAGATAACATTGACTGGCTGTATGCGTCAAGAAAGGACGGAGGAAGAGGACTTGCCAGTATTGAAGACAGCGTGGATGCATCACTATGAGGACTCGAAGACTACATTAAAAAGAGCAAAGAAAGACTAATTACAGCTACCTGAAGCAGTTCAGAAAACATAAAGATCACCAGAATAACAAATAGGAAACAGAAATAGGAAGAAAAACAACTGTTTAGATATTTCAAGCGACAAACTGGCAAAATTTCACACAAGAAGACCTGGAAAAAAAAAAGAAACCTTGAAAAAGAAACTCTTTTCAAATAGAAGCAGAAAACAACGCCATAAGGACTAATCATATTAAAGCGAAAACTGACATAACGAAAAGGAATAGCAAGCATAAGATGATAGCATAAGAAGATAGAGATGCAGCCATTACTCACATAATAAGCGAATATAGCAAACACGCACAAAGGTAATACAAGACTAGACATGATTGGGTGGGGGAGGCAATCCACTAGAAATTGTGCAAGAAATTGAAATTTGACCATACAATCAAAGGGTATATGCACGAACCAGAATCTTTCTTGAAAAGTCAGATACATAAAATCTTTACGGTTTTGAGGTACAAACAGATCACTTAATCCCAGCCAGAAAACCGGACCTATTGATTATTGACAATTAAAGAGAACCTGCCAAACAGTGAACTTCGCCGTCCACGCAGATCATAGAGTGAAAATCAAAGAAAATGAAAAGAGAGACAAGTACTTTGACCTTGTCAGAAAAAAAACAGAATGCTGAAGAACATGAGGGTGACGGTGATACCAATTGTAATTAGCACTCACGGAACGGTCCCCAAAATCTTGGAAAAGAGGCTGGAAGATTTGGAAATTGGAAGACAAATCGAGACCATCCAAACCACAGTGTTGTTGAGATGAGCCAGAATACTGAGAAAAGTCCCGTTGACCTGAAGAGACTTGATGTCACTCAGACTCCAGTGAAAGAACATGTAATGTGAAAAACCCGCAAGAAGTTAAATACAATAATAAAATACTGGAGGAATCGATAATCAGATGAAGAATCTAAACTATATAGACCACAGCATTATTGAGCCAGAAAAAAAGAAAAGGAAAAACGAAAACGTAATTGACAAATAAATAAATGAAAACTAAGAAGAAGTAAACATTGTCGACAAATAAATTAAGGAAAGAAATTGTGGTTATCAAAGAAAAGAAAAGAAAAGAAAAAGAAGAGAAAAAAAAAAAAGAAAATGTGTTCGACTAGTAAGAAAAAGAAAAGAAAAAGAAAATCTGGTTGGCAAATAAAAGGAAGAAAATAAATGAAGTAATTGTGTTTAGTAAATAACTACCAATGTAATTGATATTAGATGGAGACCAGTTTTACTGAAGATTGATGAAAGAAAAGCACTGCTAATTCCTGATCGAAATAAGTGGCTTAGCAGTCAGTAACCCTGCAAGTAGTCAAGTGGTTTGCATCATTCCACTTTGGTCCTTACTAGGCAAGTCGGGCAGTCGGAGAGGTTCGACCAAATCAATCGGCTGATTATGTCAAGTCCTAGCACCGATATAATTGTCACAACCGTATTCTTTAAATTACCCTTGTGACGAATACCCAACCCTATTTTATCTTAAAGGTACTAGAAGGCACTGACTGAGGGTCAATTGAGCTGAGATTACATTACTTGAAACCATTCAAACTGGGCAAACAAAGGATTAACACTAAACAAAGTTATTTGTAATAAATATCAATACTAGAAATCATTAAATGTGTTGAAACAAATGATCTCTGGCTCATTTTAAAATAAAGCTACCAACAAACTATTACTTAATATATATATATATATATATATATATATATATATATATATATATATATATATATATATATATATAGTGTAATCGGATGGAAACTCAAACTTACTATATACGCTCTGAATGTGAATTTCGTTATATCCCAACGAATGAATAAGGGATCAACAATAGCCATACATTGAGCACTCACATAGATTTATATAATATTCCTCATATATTCTACAAAAAATAATCCACACCCACTGTTTTTGGACTCTGACTGGATATATATATATATATATATATATATATATATTATTATTATTATTATTAGCGAATAGATTGTTGGTAACTTTATATATATATATATATATATATATATATATATATATATCTCCAGGTAAATCTCGGTGTAGTAGCTATTAAAAAGGGACCCTTCGGATCGCCCCTGGCTACGGTCGGAAACTTATATATATAAACAGGATTTAGCATTAATTAACCCACTAGGGTTGATATGTCATTAAATCAAATAACTAAATAAAACCAGATGTATATTTTGTATGAATTTCTCAGTACTGAGATAAAAGTTTTTGTTGAAGCCAGAGCCGTTATGTACCCCACCCACCCCCAAAATATTAGTCAAATAAAAGTACATATAGATCGGTGCTTCACTTTGTCTTGGAGTTCATGATGGTGGCATCAGACTCAGTGGTGAGATTAGAACGCAGAAGCATCAATCAACTGAGGTTCTTGTCAATCATTCGAGTAAATAGAAAAAAAAGTATGGACAGAAGAAAGCTAAGTGAGAGTGAATTAAAAGGAAAGAGAAATTGTAAAAGCTAAAAAAGAATATGAAGCAACAGAAGGAGCGAAAGAAAAAAAATGAAGAAAATGAGAGAAAGAAAAAGAGAGAAAGTTGATTGGTTAGTTGGTTAGATTTTATGGCATATCAACCGTTGTAGGTTATTTAATGCCAAATCCATTTTTATACAAACAATCATTTCTATTTCAAATAATTCAGTTTAGCATGAGTACACAGTTTAATTGTCAAAAACATTTCTATTTCAGGCTATTCAGTTTAGTCAAACAGTTCTAATTCAAATAATTCACTTTAGAATAAGTATGGATTTTGTTGATACACAGTTAAATGTCAAAACAGTTCTATATTAAACAATTCAGTAAGCTCAGAATCGGAGTAAAGCTACCTTTCGTCAGCCTTCAAAATCGGTCAAAGTCGTTTGCGTCTTAATTGTCTGTTTTTAGTTTAATTTATGTATTTTTCATAGCTAGGTCAGGGATGAGTAGGGATTACTTCAAAAGCCCGTAATAAATCCCACACCAAGCTCTTGAGCTAAACATAGCTATAACAGTTTCTGATCAGTCAGTTAACTTCGGATGTCAACATTTCGTTTTCATGATTTCGTTTTTTTCATCAACCGAATTTTAAAATTTTTTGAAAACAAGAAAAAATGTTGTTTGTCACAGAATAACTCCGATGTTTGACAAGTTATTTTAAACAAGACACTTAAAACACCGATTTTGCTGCAGAAATTTTCATGAAAAAATAAACAATACGCTTCTTTCTACATGGTTCGTTCAAAAGGTATTACATATTTGCAATGTAATTACTCTAGTCTTCTAAAATCCACATTAACTTCGTTCCCTTTTTCTAGCTATTAAACTCCATCTGACAGTCTTTGAAATCACTATGTTACACAACTATAAAATCATGACTATCGATAATACCAAAACTTCAAACATAATTAATACCCTTGGGAAAAAAATCACCGAAATCGCTGATCCGTCCACCAATTACCAAAATAAACCCAGAATCTATTACCAACCTACGGCTGAAGAAAAGTGACTGAGACTATCAAAACCCTCATCATCTAAATCCAGAAAAAATGCAGCATAAAAAAAAACACGAACAAGAACTGAGAAACCAAAGATTTAAAAAAACCAAACAAACAAACGAAAATAATGTGACTCTCAAGGGTCAAAGGTCGATAAAACTAAAACCATGAAAAGATCCGAGAGTGTTGAAAGTATAGAAAGTATGGATATTGAAAAATTGACAGTGGAATATAACACACTTCAAATTAGTAGATATATAAAAAAATATATAAGATACATCTACAAAACACAACCATCAACTACGCGTGTTCCTGTAAAACCCCAAAAAATAAGTATACTAAGTTGGCTGACCGTAGTCAAGAGCGACCCGAAGGTTCCCTTTTCAATAGCAACTATACCGAGGTGTAGGGTAGGGCGCTACTCCTTTCCATAGTTTGGTTCACTTACCCTTGTTCTGCGCCTTTATAATGCTGAGTGTTAAGCAAGGAGGCATCAAGTACCATTTTTTTGGTATGACTCGACCTTGGATCGATAATGGTTTGAGTGTTCGCTAATGATCCGGGACAGTTTGGTTCAATCCCAAGTCGAGTTATACCAAAGACTCAAAAATGGTACTTAAAGCCTCCATGCTTAGCACTCAGCATTATAAAGTACGGATCAAAGCTAAGTGGACCAATAAAGGGAAAAAATAGCGCTCTTCCTGATACCTCGGTGAAGGAGTTATTGAAAAGGGTGCCTTCAGGTCGCTCTCGACAATGGTCGGCGAGCGTATTTTAAAATAATACTTACTTAAAATCTATCTGCTTACAAATCATATATGAAAATAATGAAAGAAGGACTTGGCATTAGATTAGCAATTAAACCCCTGTCAACCACACAAACTACCAACACACACACACATACGAGGATCATTAAATAAGTTTCCAGACTTTTTTCGTATGGGCACTTTTACTGACACTACACACATGAAACTCTAGTCCCCTTCAAAGTAATCTCCTCGGGCTACAATGCACTTGTTGTACCGTTCCAACAACTTCTGGAAGGCCCCATGGAAGTCCTCTTGTATGAGCGTGTCAATGACCTTCGTCACAGCCTCTTTCATTTCCTCAGTTGTCTCATAACGACAGCCTCTGAGCTTAAAGAATAGCCAAAAGTCACAGAGAGCAAGGGAGGGTGAGGAACTGTCTTGATGCCCATCTTGGTCAAATAGTCTGTGACAAGGATGGAGTTGTGGACTGGTGCATTGTCCTGCTGGAAATGCCACTGACCCGATTTGAAGAATGCCGGCCTCTTCCGACGAAATCTCTTCCTGAACTCCATTAAAACCTCAACATAGTAACCCTAACCCTAACCTTTTGGCCAATCAACTCTGGTGTATTGACTTCCTTACTCTTCCCACACCTCTCATCACCTCTCACAGACTCCCTGCTTTCCTTGAATCTCTTATGCCACTCAAAAACTGATGCTCGATTCATGCAAGATGGTCGAAAAGCAGTCTGAAGCATTCCATTAGTTTCTGTGGCAGTTTTTTCAAAATTTAAAACAGAATTTTATTGCATATCGTTCTTCTAAATTGTCCTCACGTCCAGATTGGATTTTTGAAATTCACCAGCTGTGACAATCAGGCTTTAGTAGAGTGTATTCGAATTGCTGCTGTAGCTGTTCATTTGAACCTGAAATCATAAGAATTGGTCAGTCATCCCATAAGATGTATAGCAATAACATACTGAATTTTCAAGAATCTACGACTAATTTAAATGCCTGTACAAAAAAGTCTGGAAGCTTATTGAATGAGCCTCGTATATAATTCATTTCTTTTCGAATGTTTATATGAATTCTAGTAATTAATTTGAAAATGTTTACATGATTAAAATACTTACGAGTCTAAGTTAAAGATTCAGCAGTATTTTAGTTGTTTGCAGCACGTATATCAAAGCAAATCAAGCCATGGTAGATACTCACCGTAACTGGTAATATACTATGATAGAGTGTGCTCTTTAACTTTAGTTTGGCAACTTATCTAGGAGAAGGAAAACTCTGAATTCAGACCTAATGAACTTCACTTGAAAATTAAACTTCAATCGAGCGGAGGAGTTAAGAATATATATATATATATATATGTGTGTGTGTGTGTGTGTGTGTGTGTGTGTGTGAGTGTGTGTGTGTATTACAAACATTTTCAGTAAGTTTATATATATATATATATATATATATATATATTTCCATACATGAGTCTAACATTTGGGTGACACTGGGTCACAAATGGCATTCGATGAATTATAAGACCTCTGAAGTGAAAATTCAGCCAAAAAATACATGCACAGATCAGAGAATTATTAATAGGGAAAGAGCATATTCACTTCAAGAGGAGGTTTTGTATAGAGTCGCTTTAAAACACTCCAATAGCGTAATTACTTGTGTATAATACGTTCTTTCCCGCCCCAGATGATTAATTTTTAAAGCTAGGGGACAGTATTATAGACGTGAACAAAATATTACCCGTGTTTTCACCCACGTGTGTCATCATATTCATGGTGTGGTGGATAATGTGCCGGACTGCGGCCTCAAAGTAAGCGAGCTCCAGTCCTGCTTTTGCGTTCACTTTTGGTTGAATACTATTGTGAAAGTTAGGATCCCCTTCCTCCCGTTAATGGGTTAAATAGTATCACTACTGTTCTTCTACAAGAATGGCTTTGACATTGAATAATTCACGAAGGTTGATATGCCATTAAACAAAGAAACCAAACCTTCATCATATTCTGGGTAGTATATGATCAAGAGTAAGTTATATCTATGGTCCAAACAGCCTAATGTGTATCGAACATTTCCATTTATACCGATGCAGAGAAATAACGACTGGAATGCGAATTTGTTTATAGTTTGTTTCTTCTTTTGAGAACTTAATTTTGTGTGAACATATCTTTACCTACGTTCTAAATATTGAGTTAATTTCGCGTTTCGAAACATAAAGTATATAAATTCTTATTTCCAGTCGATCACTTACTCCCTAATCTCGTCACCTGGTTTAGTTGTTGGGGCGCTATTAACGTAGCGTGTCTTGAGCAGAAGAAATCGAGCAAAGCCTATCCCTCTCCAAATTTACAACTGGTTTTAATTTAGTGTTTCCTTCTCCTAGACAGGTAGCCATACCAAGGTTAATGATCCCAGACTGCCCTTTAGCTTAAGGGATTTATACCTTTCCCAAGAGTATTAGCGCTATGTAAATTGCGAACAGCCTCGTTCATATAAATAATGACTACCGTTTTTATATGAGATATTTTCTTCTAATGTATACCAATTTTGAATAAATTTAGTTGCTTCAAATTCCAAAATGACAATGCAAAAGATTTTTTTTTTCAAAATTTCGTTGCTGAAACTTAGAAGTGCGTATTATTCACGAATGCATGTTATACACGGCTAATTATGGTATTGAGCACGTATTAATAAATTATTACCTTTGAAAATGCCGCAGAACTTTTGGGTGGGTCAGCGAAAGTTTTTTTCAGGTGATCTTTGAATAGACGAGCGTTTAGGTTTCGGTTAGTAAAAGCAAGACTGGATGCTGACCATAAAAGAAGAACGTACAGGACAAAATTTAGCAAGATGCTCTTCATCCAAATTTCATGTTCCACACGTTTCTGCCTTTTCAATCGTTCTCGTCTTCCCATTGGAGGAAAAATGGAAAACTTTGCCTGTTTATCTGTCAACAGAAACACAATTTGAAAAGACAATAATTTAAGGGATAAAAAAGAGCTGAATTGTCCCGTTTACCAGATCTAAGCAAATCTTATGATAATATGTAATTAGAAAGTATTGGCTTAGTTTGGTTTTAAGGCATATCAACCATTGTAGATTATTTAATACCAATTCTTGTTTATATATATACACACACACACACATACACATATATATATATATATATATAATTTGTAAATACATTTTGTAGATAACATTTTTAAATGAGCTTGAACTCTTTTTTGCATACAATTATATGGTTTCAAGTGTTGCTATAGAACAACCCCAATTAAACACCAGTCTTTTGCACACTGTTCTATTTGACTCATAGATAGGATCCTATCAGGTGCTACCAATTTAGATCAGAGTGGAACTTGGAGCAATGGCAATGAAGGGGCACTGCACATTCCGCGAATATCCAAGTCTGGAGTCTCGCCATCAGATGGTTTAATGATCTATATAGGATACTCGTTGTGGGTGGGTGGGATCTTACTCTTCTGCAAAAGATGCAGTCGGTGTATTCTACAGCACCAGCCGATTGGGCAACAGAAAGTATTAAGTTTTATGTTTTTAATTTTAGAGCTTAAAATTCAAATTAAGACTTATTAGCAACTTAGCAATTCATATAACATATTCACTGCGTAATTTGAAAAAAAATCTTCTAATTTATGGTAATGAAACTTAGATTCACCATCTTTATAAAATATTGATTACTGAAGAACTTTGGGGTATCCAACATTTCTCGTTTGAGCCCTGTCAACTGCGGCTGTAGAATACGCTGTCTGCATCTTTGCAGAGGGATGTGACTCCCTTCCTCAACATGAGCTCTGGGTACGACACTTAGCTGCGTCTGGTCTTGAGGCTCCAGTCCTGGAGCTTTGAGTAATGTGGAGTATCCTTTCCTAACCATTACTTCCAGGTCTACTTTGAATCTTGAGTGGTAGTACCTGTTAGGGTCAGATCTCTGGGTCAAATAGAACTGTTCAATCATTTACTAAGGATTATTAGTTATTTGAAACCATACAGCTGTATGCAAATAATTTATATTTAGTCGGAATACTTCATAAATAGAATTACTGATGCTAAATAGCAATACGAGAAAACATTTAACTATGCGCATACAAATGAGCTTTAGCAACTCGTTTAAAAACAAAGTTACCAACAAAGTATTCGCTTAAAATTCATACATGCATAAAAACAGGATTTAGCACTAAATAACTCACAAGTGTTGATATGCCCCCCTCCAAAAAACACACACAAAAAAACAAACTTATAGACAAAAACCAACCAACCAACTAACTATTTCTTGTTTGTTTTTTAGGAGCAAGGACGTTGAAAGTAAACGTCGGAATGAACAAAATATTTCCAGCGGACTCATCCTACGTTCGTGCCCGGTGGGTGAGATAGGATTAATTGCCAGGTTCCCGGTGACCTTCTCCCCAGGCACTATCATTTTAGCAGAACTAAATTTATCACTTCGTGCCTGAGGGTGCCTCTAAATTGAAATACCGAGAGATACCAAGCATTTTTTGTAAATTCGGTTCGTGCATGAATCCCCACTATAAAATGACTTCATGTTAAATCTGGTAAAGCTGGGTGTCGGATAAATCCCTTCTTCCAGTCTGTTGCCGTGTCAGTACTACTGTATGGTTGCACCATGTGGACTCAAAGGAAATGGTCGACGAAAGAGCTAGATGGGAACTATATAAGGATGTTTCGTGCCGAAAGTAGCATCCTACAAAACAGCTGTTGTACGGCCACTTACCTCCCATCTCACAAATTATCCATGTAAGACGAGCACTGCTGAAAAAGCAAGGACAAACATACAAGCAACGTTCTCCCATAGGCTCCTACACATGGACACACAAGTGATTGCCTCGTAGCAAAAACTTATTGTCATCAGCTCTGTGCTGACACTGGGTGACGTTTAGAGGACTTACCAAGAGAGACAGAGGAGATCAAGATTCTTACTTCAAATAAAGGGTGTCTATGACATAAATCTGCATTTGATGGTGAGGTACCGATTCTGGCAATCTAGGGAGTGTAGAATCCCCTTTTATTGCCATTACTCCCAGACACATTTCTCTTCGGGGTCCCATATATGGGTTAAATAAATCAGTTAAAAAATCATTCATATTCGATGGCACCGTGAGGAAATAAAAAAAAAACAAAAGATAAAACAAAAAAGAAAAACACAAAGCACAACTATGCAAAAAATGTAAATATGAAAGTACAATGAATGCGATTCCCGAACCTCTTGTCATAAAAATAACCCTAGACGGGTTGACGTGCCGTTATAATCAATCAATACTCAGATCTCCAGGATTCTTCAGTTATGTGACTCACTGCTCCATCTCAATCACTTCAGAGTCTACACTTGCTTTCGGCATATTATCAACTTTTCATTTGATATAACTAGTTTTTATGCCATTATTTTGTGCTGCTATTGCAGGTGGCATAAAATAACCCGATACGAGTTGATATGCCGTTAAGATCTATCAATCAATCTGTTGTAGATGAGTACCTCAATTAGTTCAAACTAATTCACATCTGATTTATATCTATCTTTCTAATATGAAATCATGGACGGAGTTCCCGTACCGGAGTTTTTGCGATATTGTGGTACACGAGTTCGAACTCCAGTCGTACTATTACGTTCATTTTCGGACAACTGACCTCGGAAAAGTATGAGCCCGATCCCTACCCCACTCAGATAGGGGTTAACTAGAATAACTATTGTCCTTCTTAGCCTAATCGGCTGGGGCTGTTGAATACACTGACTGCATCTCTGCAGAGGGGTAAGACTCCCCCAACGAGTGTCCTTGATATGACACTAAACAATCTGATGGTGATGCTCCAGTAATCCTGGAGAATGCGGAGTATCACTTTATTGCCATTGCTCCACTCCGGGCTGTTTACTAATGCTAATGTGAATAGTTAGAAATAGAACTGTTTTTAATATTGAAACTGTGTACTTATGTTAAACTGAATTGTTTGAAATTGAACTGGTTTTTTTTTACATTTCACAGTGTAAACAAAAACTGTACTTATACAAAACTGAATTGTTTGAAAAAGAAGTTTATATGTATAAAAATGGATTTGGCATTAAATAACCTACAATGGTGGATATGCCATAAAACAAAACAAATCCAAAATATTGTCCTTCTACAAGGGTGGCTTTGGCATTAGATAAGCCAAGAAGGTTGATATACCATGAAACGAAGAAACCGAACCAAACAAAATCATGACTCCTGTTCGCTCGAATACTTTCTATGGTACAACTTCATATTGTTTCGTTGTCAGGTAAAACATTTCTTGAGTTGTCTGCATTTAAACAATTGTGTGCGGTTTTTTTTATTTTGCATTATGTATGATTGAAGAAACCAGTTCATCCGACTGCGATAAAATTCATTTTTTTTTCTGTTTCTTTTCATTGATTCATCTTACATAACCACAACGACAGAAGACAGCACATCTATTAGAACAATTTTCTCAGGTATCTTTTTACAACTGACTACCATTTCCCTTTTACTTTATTTTAGACACACTAATATAGCAACTTGTGCAGATAGGATGTAACAATTACTATTTCTAGATATCTTAAGCAGCACTTTTCCTGCATGTCTTTCATATATATATATATATATATATGAGATAACAATCCCGACTGTTTAAAAACACATCACAGAAACCATAGGATAGTGAGGTAACATTGCGTCAGTTTCTATCTATCTATCTATCTATCTATCTATCTATCTCTTGAAAGAAAGAAAGAAAGAAAGAAAGAAAGAAAGAAATGTTGGTGGTATAATGGATATGATCGTAGAAAATGGACACGGTGACACAAGTTCAAACCTGGATGCGCAAATACCCTTGGGATAGGCATGACTCCAACTATTCTTCCTCAAGCTATGAACAGATAGTAAGACAGACTGGGCTCTCTAACCGTGGTATAGCAACCGGTCTAGAAGGAAATTTCTGAATTCAAACCTGTTGAACTCCACTTAAAAAATGACTTTGTGTCGCATCCTGCTCGTGCGAAGAGGTTGGTATATATATCCTCATCATCATCATCATCGAGCTGCTCGCACGGATTTCCCGAACTATCTCTCTCGCCATCCGTCTCTATCGTCCATCGCTTCCGTGAGGTTTTCCAAGCTACGTGGTGCATTCAATAAAATTTCCAGACTTTTTTGTACAGGCATTTAAAACTGTCGTTGACTCTTGAAAATTCAGTATGTTATTGCTATACATCTTATGAGATGACTGACCAATTTTGATTATTTCAGGTTCAAATGAACAATTATAGCAGCAATTGGAATACACCCTACTAAAGCCTGATTGTCACAGCTGGTGAATTTCAAAAATCCAATCTGACACTTTAGAAGAACGATATACAATAAAATTGTGTTTTAAACTTGGAAAAAATGCCACAGAAACGTATGGAAAACGTGGTGGAAATAATTTAGAGAGCAATACCCGTAAATTACGGACGCACATCTACTGAAATAACCAAATTACATACAACCCCCACATATTTCATATTTATAAACCTTAATAGGGTTGATTAGGTACATGTATTTATCTTCATTTTATTTTATTGTGTTATTTTATATGAAGTACCGGTAAGTTTCGACTTTTATACGTTGTTACCTTAGAAAATAGTTGCCGTTATTGATGTGGAAGCGGACGTTACCTTGTTTACATTTGCCGGGATGCTTGCGGTATAATTCAAGGGTCAAGTCATCCAAAACTGACCCTTGACCTTATAAGACTTGAGGTGAGTATGAGGTGCCCGTGGTGTAATGGTTATCGTCGTAGGAAATGAACACGGTGACACGAGTTCAAGTCCTGGATGAGACTGATTGCATTTCACATAGCACTAATACCCTTGGGAAAGCTATGAATCCAATTATTTTCCCTCCAGCTATGGGTAAATAGTAGGACAGACTGGGTTCTTCAGCCTTGGTAAGGCAACTAGTCTAGGAGAAGGAAAAGCTCTGAATTCAAACCTGTTAAACTCCGCTTAAAAATTGACCTTGTGTCATATCCTGCCCGAGCAGAGGGGTTGGGTAAATAGGATAAGACTTGAGATGATTTTCTGCGATATTTTTGGGGAAAAAGTGTCTTTTATAAGCCGTTAAATAAGGTATCTATCTATCTATCTATCTATCCACAACGGTGAGTCAAAAGTTTTGCAATGTTCTACTAATGTGAGGTACAATTCGGCTGCTTTAAATGTTTTTGTCAAGGTTTTGAAGGTGATGAACTACACTGGACTTTAGGTGTCAATCATGCTTGATACTCTCCCAATGCAACTCATCGGATTTGCTACTATTGCTTAAAGCACGGCCTCGGCATCCACTGTTTTAAGTCTACCTGACCCGAGATTTCTTCACCTATCTGGTTACTCTACTGTGATCAATTCCGTCTTCACCTTTTGCCAAAATGTTTTTGGCTGTTTCCGCAGGGTTATGACTAAGTTCGAACTCATAATGCCTAAATTACCGGATTAGACAACATTGCACGTTTATCACTGCAGATTTCAAATTTCAACTGACGGATTGAAGCAATGCAGAACATGCCAGCGCACCAATTACCATGATACTACCAATCACCATGGATACCTTTCACAACCTGTACTGCTTTGGTTATGTGATGTATGGGCCGCTAACTAGCACTGCCAAAATATAGCAAAACATTTTCCTCTCCCTAGTTTATATATATGTATGTATATATACATATACGTACATATAAACTAGGAAGAGGAAAATGTTTTGCTATATTTGGCAGGGTTTCGATCTCAGCATGAGGCATCTCGCGTGTCTAGCCACAGTGATGAGCTATGATACGATGAAACAGTCTGTCTGTGAATGACAATATATATGCTCCAACCACCGGGGGTTGAGCACTCTCGTAAACGAACTAACGGTCGCCACTCGCGTAATGCAAAGCTCATCAATGAATTGAGCTCTCTGGTTTCCGTTTGCGTAAACTGTAAACAAATTGAAACATATACGTTAAATTCTTTCGTTTACGTTGGGTTTGTTAATGTCTGTGAAGTTACGTTAGCAGGCTTACGTAAAGTTGGCCGGGTTTCGATCCCAGTTTTAAACATCTCGCGTGTTTAGCCACACAGATTCTTTGTGATATAACGAAACAATCGGTCCATGTATGACAATATATATTATGCACATGCTTTTAAAAACAATCTAACTTTTGTACCAACCACAAGATCTTCATATATACGTATATATATATATATATATATTTTTTTTTTTTTAATGAAAAAATAAAAATAAAAATTCACTTCTTTGGTGTCATTATAAATTTATTACAGATATATGATGATCCTCTTCAAACGTTAAATGAAACTATTTGGGCCAAATAATTTTTTCATTTAACATCTGAAGAGGATCATCATAGACCTGAAATAAAATTATAATGAATATGTAATGACATAGAGTAGTATTTTAATATGATATGAAAAAATTTATTTATAATAAATTTATAATTATATCAAAGAATTGAATTTTTTATCTTTTTATTTTTATATAATTTTTTTTTGACTCTGCTCGTTGAGTTTTGATGTAATCTTAATCCCAAATTAATTATACGTCGATAGCCGTTTTGAGCACTTAAATTGGAGACTCCTATCCCCTGGATTTTTGCCTCGGATTATATATATATATATATATATATATATATATATATATGTATATGTGTGTGTGTGTGTGTGTGTGTGTGTGTGTGTGTGCAATAAGTGTTTCTGTGTATGTTTGTCCGAGGATCACACATGAATGAAAAGTTTTAGAAGTTTGACAAGAAATCGCTTATCACCTGGACTATGCAGGGTTGATTTCTGAAGCTCACTGAAAAGCATCACAAAACAAAATATTTCTTCTCAAACCAGTGAGGTCGAACTCTTGATTTACAGAATGAAAATGTTTTTCATGCAATCAACTGTGGAACAGACGAACTAAAGCCCATGTTTCTTTAGTAAGAAACGAAAAAGGTTTATCCATTTTTACAAAGGTAGATTAAAAAGAAACATATGCAGTCTGTTATCATCCCATAATGGTATAATGGTTTGAATATGACCCGGAAGACGGAAGTGCGGAGAATCTAAAGGTAAGGGGCATGGAAAATGGAATCGGTAAAACGAGTTTTAACTTTGACAGGAAAATTATTATTTGGCTCCTCAATGCACGTGAAGAAAGCATATCGTTCTACTTCAACTTTCTCAGTCAGTATAATGGTTAGAGTATTCGTCAACGGTCTGGATGACCAGGGTTCAATCCCACGTCCAGTCACACCTAAACACTCAAAAAATGGTACTTGCTGCTTTCTTGCTTAACACTTAGCATTGTAAAGTATGGATCAATGGTAGGTGGAGTAATCCAGGGAAAGAAGTTTCGCACTCTTCTACACCTCGGTGTTGTAGCTAATGAAAAAGGAGCATTCGGGTTACCCTCGACTATGGCCAGCTAACTATTGAGACCTACTTTATTTCATTCTGTAAGTTTTTCTGCAAATTCAAACCCATTAAATCGTAGACTAGAGCTCGTTGAAATCAAAACTATAGTTTACTCTACTAATCAAAACTATATTTATCTTCCAGTAACATCAAAGTATTGTGTTTAAAAGCCGCTTCACTGATATCGTGGACTGTTATTGCCAAGAGTCTCTTCAAGGGGCCATCACAAAAATGCTTGATCTCCTTGGCATTCCCCATTTTTGTAGCGCCTTAGGCGTCAAGCGATAAGCTCAACCCTGCCAAGCAGGTAAAAAATTAATCAAGATCTAGCATTAGATTTAAGCCCTTTTAATGAGTATTTATATGTCCAGGGATCCTCGCTTATATCGCGATTATTATTGATTTTAACTAGCATTTTCTGTATAATTTTTGGTAGCAACGGACACCAGTAGTTATATATATATATATATATATATATGTAGCCCTGTGTGTGTGTCCAGTGTATGCTGAGAGGTTAGAAAATTGCGTTCACAGTACGTTCATTGGCCTAGTGAGTCGAGTGTCACCAATGGCCGGATGACTAGGATTCAATCCCAGGTCAAGTCATACCAAAAAATAAAAAAAATGGTACTTGATGCTCCCTTGGTTAATACTCAGCATTATAAAGTACGGGTCAAGGGTAAGTTGAGCAGTCCAGAAAAAAAGGTAGCACCTTCCTCTACACCTCGACGTAGTAGCTATCGAAAAGGGAGACTTCAAGTCGCCCTCGACAACGATCTCCAACTTTATTTATTTCTTAAGAATTTTTTTTGCACACAGTTCTTTGGAGGAGATGCAATTTTTGTATTCCACGCCACAACGACAGAATTCCAATAGTATCAAGGATTTTACGCGTAGATACAAAGATATACACATGGGATTGGATGTTAGCTTGGTCTCTTTGTTAAATGACATCTCAACCTTCGTGGGTTATTCAATGTCAAAGATATTCTTATTGAAGAACAGTAGTGGTACTATTTAACCCATAACTGGGAGGGTAAGTGGGTTCGAAGGGTATTTGTCTAAAAGTGAACGTAATAGCACGACTGAAGTTCGAATTCACAAAGATTTTGCAGTCCACCACGTTACCCACCACGCCACGGGGACTCTCCTTTCGCTAGTCTTGCAGTATATTTGATTTTCAATGATGTATAATTGTGCCATTTTACACGACTAAGCCAAATCTAGTAATTTATTCTAATTACATTTGAAAGGGGAGCTAAATTTTCTCTTCTCCTGTCACCGGGGCTCTGAATACGGTCACTATACTCCTTTTAGTGGATGAAAACCTCTCCCACTCAATAAAGGTAGAGTCCTGGGTATGACACTAAACTAAATCGTATAGTGAAACTCTAGCTTTGGAGCTCAGAGGAGTGTGGAGTAGCCCTTCATTGCCATTGCACTTAGGTCCACACTGACATAGATGGTTTAGTTTGGTTTGTTGGATTTTATGGCACATCAACCTTTGTAGGTTATTTAATGCCAAATACATTTTTATATGAATAATCATTTCTATTTCAAACAATTCAGTTTACCTTGAGTACACAGTTTAATTGTCAAAAACATTTCTATTCAAGCAGTTATATGTAACAATTCAGTTTAGTGTAAGTACAGTTTCAATGTAAAAAACAGCTCAATTTCAAATAATTCAGTTTAGCATTAGCACGCATTTTAAATGTAAGTCCAGTTTAATTGTGAAAAACATTTCTATTTCGAGCTATTCAGTTTAGTCAAGCAGTTCTAATTCAGCTAATTCAGTTTAGTATAAGTACAGATTTTGCTTGCACACAGTTACATGTCAAAACAGTTCTATGTTAAACAATTCAGTTTAGTGTAAATAGAATTTCAATGTCAAAAAACAGTTTTATTTGAAATAATTCAGTTTAGCATAAGCACGTAGTTTAAATGTAAGTACGGTTTAATTGTCAAAAACATTTCTATTTCAAGCTATTCAGTTTAATCAAACAATTCAGTTTAGCATAAGTATGCCGTTAGTTCTATTTAACCCATAGATAGGGCCCTATCAGGTGCTACCATGCCGGGCCAGAGTGGACCTGGGAGCAATGACAATGAAGGGGTGCTCCGTATTCCCCAAGGCCCCAGCATTACTCGGACCTCACCATCAGACAGTTTAGTGTCATATTCCGGACACTCATTGGAGGGGGGTCTTACCCCTCTGCAGAGGTGCAGTCAGTGTATTCTACAGCCCCAGCCGACTGGGCAAACTGACATAGAATGGTAGTACCTGTTATGGCTCCATCTATGGGACAAATAGCTCTGTTTGAAAATTATTTGTGTTTGACGTGAATACTTGATACCATAAAACTAAATTATTTGTCAAAAGAATATATACTTGAAGCTATAATTGTATACAGAGGAATATTATTTTCAGTCACCAGACATCTGTGCAAATTATTTGTACCCTTACTCTCCCATCAATAAGTTAAATAGTATGAATTTTTCTTCTATGAGGGTGGCTTTGGCATTAAATAACACACGAAGGTTGATATGCCATTAAACAAAGAAACCAAGCCAAAGCAAAACAAATAGTTTTATTAGATAGAAATACTTGACACAATATAACCTTAAAAAAAAAACCCTTAAGAAACAATTCCATAAAAATGTAAATATGAATGTACAATGAACGCGATTTCCTAACCTCTAAGCATAAAACAACCCTGAACGGGTTGAAATACCGTTAAAATCAATAAACCATTCAAAAGACTTTTTCATTGATCTACATTTTCTTTTTTAACCAGAAAATCCAACGAACACCTAGGTACGACATACGGAAACACTGGACAGGTAGTTAATTTGGCATCACCTGTGCGCGATATGGATTGTTGACTCAGTTATAGAGATTCGGTTTTCCAATCTGTGGTCGCTGGTTCGATCTCCAGTTGTGGAGTATACACTGCTGATTATAAGGTCGAAACAGCTTTCTAGCATTTCCGTATGTCGTGCGTCGGTGTTCGCCGGATTTTCTGGTCATATTAAATCGATTCACAACTTTTTCATTACTTATACTTTTTGAACTATTTGACGTACCTTTTTTCATGTAAATCAAGTTGTATATTTCGTGCATAATGCTCATATTGTCAAAGTAAGTGAGCTTCAGTTCTTGCTTTTCTTTCCTCAAAAAGGCGACGACAAAAGCAATTAGGAAAACCTGAAAAAGAAAATGACAATAAAAACTGATTTTAAAACGCTTAAACTGAAATCATTTTCAAATTGAATATCTTAAAATTATAGACGATAGACAAAAGAAACCAATTGAAATTATACAAAATTTACCAATTTATTGCTAGATCGGATTGACACATTATATATATATATATATATATATATTGTCACGTGGTCTACCACTGAGAGGAGAGAGATAAGGCATGTCCCTACCCCCCCGTGTTTGAATTAGCAGGCCGCCCAAAGAATGACCGTAAAGAGAGGAATAGGAATCTAGGTCAATTCCTCGCGGCCAAAGTAATAAATCCAGGTCAGAAAGAAAGCCAATAGATGTCTGCATTCTGTGACCGGGTGAAAGAGATAGTAGTCCTGAAGAATCGCCTGACAGGGGAAGGAAGAAGATAGAGGCGAAATGATTGGCCAGAACCCTAAGGCGGAAGTGGCGCCTTCTTCCGTCTGCGGAAATAGGGGTAAAGAATATCAGTTTGGTAGATAGATGTCGCCGTGAACAGATGGGGCAAGTCTCATGCCAATACTCCGGGTGAAGAAAGCGGAAAGAATCTTGGACAAGGAGTACCTATGACTTCAAGCCAGAGCTATATATATATATATATATATAAAATTCCGCCAGCCCGTAAAAGAGAAAATACTCTCCGAAGGAACCCGTCAAAAAGATAAGTAGACATTAAGACTCTTTCTCCCTACACCCTTCTTAAGCATTGCAATTACTCTCTCTCTCGCTCTCTCTCTCTCTCTCAATTTAAAGAAAGAAAAAAGAAAGGGAAAAAAGGAAGAAAGACATTTATACTTATGTATTATCCGCCGATAATATAGCCGACACGTTGAATATGTGTGTCTGCGTGTGTATTAAAAAGATTGTTATATTTTAATGTCCCCACGTGTTGAAGTTTGTTCATTATGTTGTCTACTGTCAAGTTGTCTGTTTCATGTTTGTTTTCAGCTTCTTTCGCCTTATGTTATTCTCACCTAAATTGTCCTATTCTTTCCTTTAAAAATATTATACGGGAAACTGGTATTGTCAATCACTATAGTTAATATTATTATATCAAAACCTAGAGGCTCATAGCTTCCTTTATCCTAGGGGTAGGAAGAGCTAGTGGCTTGGTGGGTGGGTGTGTTAACGTGAAGTTTGGAAACCCCTTGCCAGCGGCGGTCAGTCTAGCCCCAAATTAACCCCCACATAATATGCCAGTTCCTATATGCCCGAGAAAGGACTCTGAACAAGGACTTATTCTACGAGGGATCAAGTGCCAGACCGCCCCGTCTTCACACGTGTTAAAAATAAACTCCCGTTAGGTGATAACAATATTTAAATGCACCAGTTCCCATACGCTTTTAAATGGTTGCTCATCCGGGGATCTTTTTATAATTTTGCCGTCACAATATATATATATATATATATATATATATAACCTTTCTCAGATCTGGCGATTGTAATTTTAATAGTTACATAATGAAACGTAAAAATTAATGTGGCTGCCGAGGAGGGGGTAGGTGAACTTCGATCATATTAACATTTTACCTAGCTCTACCGGCCGGCTTTTGTTATATAGTCATCTACAGCGTCATGCAGCATCATAACGACACAATAATAGACAGACGCACGATGATAAAGACGCAGTAATAAACGACGCACACAGAAAGACGCAGGACGACTTCTTTATAAAATATTTTACCTCTCACTTTATTTGTAAGGTTTCGAAAAGGGTTACTCAAAGTTTGCGTGTGAGAGGGAGCTGGAGACCGAAGATAACTGAAATATTTTGACCCCGAAGTTTTGGCCGTCAGCGTTGTGTCTTTCTCGTTCTCCGTGGCTGCTCAACCGGAGCACTGGAGTTCGCTCTGCTAGGTGCTGGCTTTCCTTACTACATCTCGTTTTCCCCGCTCCAACACTGCTCAACTCACCTGTCTGCCTTCTGTTCAATTCGTCGGCCTTATATTACCTTCAAACCCCCACGCGGTTATGTGGACACGCCTCCACGCCTCCGCAACTTCTTCCGATATCTAGCGACCGGGATGTGTCACTTCCGCTACCTTTGGAATGGCCTGTGTGATCGTCATCGAGCGGAAATAACTATCATGCAGTTCAGAGTTCACTCTCCTCCGATGCGTCTGTCTATGAGAGTATAATGGGATTTTTTTTTTTACCTCGTCTCATTTCATCAGCCAATTTCCGTCCACGCGATTTCCTCTCATAACTGCCATTAGAATGTGTCAATTCCTTCCGGTGCATCACCTTGAATGGCATTTTTGGCCGGGTCAACAGGTCAAAACATAACACTTTGAGTACTTTCCCTAATTTTTTAAAAGTTTTTTTCCAATGCCATATTATCAGTGATGTAATCCTAGGTCCTTAAGAATACCTAGTCTTTCAACATCATTCTTCTTCCCACTGGTGACCCAGCGGATTTTGATCAAATACCAGCCAACGGTCAGTTAGCGAGATCACCAACTCAACCAAATTACCATGTACGATACTTAGGCTTTTATAATGTATTAAACCAGCGAATCCTCCAAACAAATGCGTATCCAGCCTCTCTCTTCCCTCTCCATAAGGAAGGAAGAATCCCAATGGCTGGTTTCTTCATAACTTCAGAAAAGTCGAGAATCCGAAAAAGGCATTTTGGCACTCAGAACGGATAAACTACACGCATGTCCTTTTCGTGATAAAGTTAACTGATAGTAATATAACAGGATTAACTTGGTTTGAGAATATAGATATGATATTCTTCACAGTTGTTTAGATTGAGTTAATGTGTAAAATCAAGTTTTTGTAGTTTTCTCAGAGAACAGGTGGATTATTGAAAAGACCAAGTGTGACTCCGTATGCCAAGAGGTCAAACAATGTTGTGGGTTTTGAAGTAGGCTAGTTAATAGCCAGATATGCTGACAATATTGGAATAGTGTTTTAAGTCAGTAAGTGTTGGGGAAATATCCTTTAAACTTTATTTGAACAATAGCTGATTTGGGATGTATTTTCAAGGTGGGAATAGATTTGGATTCTGAAGAAATGTTGGTCGACACAAGTTCAGTTGGCGTTTGGACAGCAGAGAGAACAAAGTGACTCGTATTGAGAGAGGCAAAGCACACACGCAATTATAAAAGTCGGCCAAGAGAAAAAACACCCGCTTATATACCTATGCACTCATCAGTGAATAAATCCAGCATTTCACTAAGTTTCTAAAGTTAACTTAAGACCGACACAAAAATAGCCAATCCAGACGTTGTAATATGTTTTGTATAATCATTGATGCTATACGATCATCATCATCATGTCGTGCTATCAGCACGGATATCCCTGACCCTTTCTCGCCACCTCTCCCAATTGTTCATCGCTTCTGGCAGGTCTTCAGGGCTACATCCTGTATCCTCACAGAGCTGCTGTATGTAGGTTCGAGCTGGTCGCCCTGCTTTCGCTCGGCCATGTGAAGGGGTCCACAGGAGTACATTACTTATGAGACGATAGTTGATTGTATTTCACTTGATTTACTGCAATTAAACAGTTAAAATTAATCACTGGCATCGT
This sequence comes from Sepioteuthis lessoniana, assembly GCA_963585895.1. Taxonomy (NCBI): domain Eukaryota; kingdom Metazoa; phylum Mollusca; class Cephalopoda; order Myopsida; family Loliginidae; genus Sepioteuthis; species Sepioteuthis lessoniana. Next base: position 68,764,423 of record OY757937.1, read on the forward strand.
TGTTCTTCCGATAAGGAAATCAATTTATCCTATTCAAAACATTTGTCACCAGAGAAGATTACCCCCGATTATCGATTTGGAAAACCCCCATTTCCTTGGCCTACAAATGGAATAAATCTCTGATTTAAAAAATAATACGTTTTACGTAAATAAAAATGAATGATAAAACGTCATAATAAAGTATCTATTCAGTCAAGAACAAGCTGAATTCAAATTTGGTTCAAGACTGATTTTATATATTTCGCACAAATGTACCTACGATGAAGATGAATAAATCTCTTCTCTTCATCCACCGTCGACAGGGGCTGTAGAATACACCAACTGTACCTCTGCAGAGGAGTACGACCCCCTTCTCCAAAGAGTATCCTTGATATAATACTAAAACCTTTGAAGGGGAGGCTCTAGTCTTAGAGTTTTGAGGAATGTTGATTACTCCTTCATTTCCATTACTTCTAGGTCAACTCTAATCCTTATTTGTAGTACCTGTTAGGATCTCATCTATGGGTCAAATAAAACTGCTTAATTTTTTATTGATCATGATTTTTATTAGTTATTTGAAACCATACAGTTATGTACAAATTATTTGTATTAGATAAGAATACTTGAAAAAGAGAATTATTTATGTTAAATTGCAATACTTAAAACCATTCAACGGTGGGAAAACAAAGGAATTTTAATTTGTTTAAAAACTTAGTAACTTACAAAAGTTTCGGTAACAATATATATATATATATATATATATATATATATATATATATATATATATGTGTGTATATAAACAAATAATGAATTGGTTTGGTTTGGTTTAATGGCATATCCACCATTGTTGGTTATTTAATGTCAAATCTTGGTTTTACATATATATCAAATATATGATTTGTGAAAACATTTTGTAGATACACTGTTAAATGATCTAACACTTCTATTTCTAACAATTATATTTAGCATAAGTCAACAATGTTAAATTGTTCACAATATTGCTATGTATAACAATTCAATTAAACATCTGTGGTTAAAATCTACACAGAATCAAATGATCAAACAGTTCTATTTCTAATAAGTCATTTATTTGCACTCATTTTAAATGTCAAAGAGTTCTATTTGACCCATACATAGGACCCTGTCAGGTACTTCCACTCCGAACAGAGTGGGCCTAGGAGTACTCAGCATTCCCCCAAACTCCAGCATTACTGGAACCTCACCTTGAGATTGTTTATTGTTATACCCGGGACACTCATTGGCGGGGATCCTACCGCTCCGCAGAGATGGCTATCAGAAGAATTGATATGCTATAAAATAGCAACCAACCAATCAACCATATTCTCTCTATTGTTAAGAGTAAATAAGTAGGGCAGAATATATATATATATATATATATATATATATATATATATATGTGTGTGTGTGTGAGTGAGTGGTTTGTTTTTTAATCAAATGGTATATCAAATTTCGTGGGTTATTTAATGCCAGTGACATCTATGAAGAACATTAATGGTAATATTTAACCTATAAATGGGGAGATAAGTGGGTTCATGCCTTTTACAAGGGTATTAATTCAGAAGTGAATGCAATACCGCGACTGGAGTTCGAACTCACTAGCTACTTCACTCTATATATGTTTATAGGAGAAAAATATATATTGGAGATAATATGTTTATAAGAGATAGTATATATATACATATATAATGAATGCACTGGCGGGAAACTGACAGTTGGCTAGCACTTTTGATTCTCTATCTTCGCTATTTTACCTTAAATATATACCCTGTGTCAATGATATTGAAGCTTTTTATATTTATAAATATATCAAAGCTCATTACGAATATATATATATATATATATATATATATATAAAGTAAATATGGACTGTGAATATCCCAAAAATGAGTGCTCAATGCGCGGCTATTTAAAACAAAATATACCTGCAAAGCAAAATATACATTTTTGTTTAAAAAACAAAAAAAATTTAGAAATAGTATTCCATTTCCATCAAATATATATATATATATATATATATATATATATATTTGATTGAACATAATAGACATTTTTTGTCTACATATTTTTTGTTAATCCTTTCGAATTACCATATTGATTGATCTTATGATATTTGGCGGGAATTGGTTGATCAACTTCCATAATTAGTTATTTCCCGAGTACTTTCTGCCCAACTTTGAGCCATCATCAGGGTAGGATGTGTTATAAAAGTGATGAAACTTTTGTATGTACATTACTATTTTGTAAGAATGAGCGTTTGTACTGTCGTATTGTGTAGCGTATACTTTTCGAATTTGTTTCTATAATTAGTGTCAGTAGCTAAATACATTTAAGTACATTAGCACTGGTTTGAAAATTAATTCTATTATGTTTGGGTTCTATGTTCCAAAAATGTAGTGCCTCGAGAATCTGTAGTCTTTGCTTGTTATTTTGATGTTCTAATATTGTTGTGTTTTCGGTAAGAATTTTCTGTAATTCTGTTGTTGGGCATGAATGTTTTTTTAAATGCTGTGCTATGGAACTTGTATCAGAAAGGTGCATTGTAAGTCTTCTCGATAAGGTAGTTGGGGTTATATATATATATATATATATATATATACCCAACTCTCATCAATTAGTACACTCCTAATTTTTTGAAATAAATAAATTAGTTTTCTTCTAAACTATAAGAACATGATACAAGATTATTCATTTGGTTTGGTTTGGTTTCTATGTTTAATGGAATATCAATCTTTGAGTGTTATTTTTTGTGAAAGTTATCTTTGTGGAACACCAATGATACTATTTAACCTATAGCTGGGAAAATAAGGAGGTTCATGCCTTTCCCAAGCGTATTAGTCCTAAAGCGGATCTAATAGGGTGATATAAGTAGGAACTGCTTACTTCAAAATCGCAGTCCCTTCTTTTAGCCACTACGCCACTTTTATTTTTAGTTTAGATCGAATAAGATAAGAAACAAAGAATCAATTTATAATATAATTGTTAGGCCATTTAATCGTCAAGTAAAGAATGTGGCAAATGTCCCGAATATTAATTGGTATTTTCTTATTGCTGAACTCGACAGCAGTAAAAAAATAAAATTGTAACATTTCTGTAACCAAAAGAAATCAATTTTTATAAATATATGTAAGGAATGTACCAAATTTTGGACTCCAGTGTATCCTTTTTTACTGTGTTTCAATGTCGAAGAGTTTGGTAATAAATAATACCTTTCAATATCTGTTTGGACCGAATAATTTTCTGCTAAAATGATAGAATCCTGGCATCTTTGGTTCAGAAGAAAATTGTCTAATTTTAAGTTTATTTTAATCAACTTATTTATGGGTGATACTATATTTTATGAATGTACAAAATGGAGAAACGGAGAAAGAATTAGACTTATATATATATATATATATATAAAACAGTATACCAAATGCGCAATGATTTTTTGTGTGTGTGTGTGTGTGTGTGTGTGTGTGTATGAGAGAGAGAGAGAGAGGTGGGGAAGAGAATATTTTCTGCTGTATCCATCAGATCACTTTGGGGTGAAAAAAAGCCGTCAATCTTTAGTTAACAATCGTTAACCGATAATGTACTCCGAGTTGAATAATATAAACCTGATTCTTCGTGAAAATGTGACTATCATCTAAGAAACATCAGCAATGCGTGAGACACGACGCTGTAAAAGCTGATATCTTCAACTGGTTGTGTCAGCCGACAAAATCTATCGATGCAATCTTCGTGCATATGTGTGGATGATGTTTAGAACGAAAAAAAGTATTTCCCAAGACGAATTTCACCTTCTTTTCGGATTCCATTTATCGACCAACAAAATTACCATGTTTACATTTTTTTTTTCAAGAGAAGCATGAAAAAAGTAGCAACCAAAGAAAATAGAAACGTTTGGTCACCGAAGAAAATGATTGAATATGCTAGCATTTGCAAGTCTCGCGAGACCATGAATCTAAGTATGTAAAATCTTGCTTCCTTTCCAGAGCCCACACATGGGCAAGATTGCATACAATACATTCATCCACCAAATATCTCCTCCTCACATCACCAACGTTCTTTAAGGGAAGTGAAAGGACCGATACAGCTTGACATCTGTGTGATCACAATAGTTTCCAAAATAAGTCTGAATATTTGATATGTGAATTTGTATTGTCCTTCTCCTAGACTAGTTGCCTACCAAAGCAAACACGGTCTCTTCTACTCTTCAATGGTATTAAATTAACTCAGTCTTATGGAAATTAGAATTCTATTTCCTGATTTCATTTCTTTCACCGGTGATCAACCACACTTTTTGATTGAATCTAAATATTTTATTGAATGTTTAATCTTTATTTTACGGGTTTCTCACAATACTGCAATAAATAAAAGTGATAGAACGAAGGTCAAGAAAAGAAATGTCAACGATTATGTGGTCCCAGTGTTGATCTACGGTAGTGAGATGATTAACCTGACCCCTGTCCACATGAAGGTACTTGAAATGGTATCGAGGAAGATAGAACGAATCGTGCAGGACATCAAACTCTGAACACAGATATATTGTTTGGCTCGGTTTTATTTATTTAACGGCAGATTAACTCTTTATTGGTTATTGGTTTGGGTTCTTTATTTTATGGCATGTCAAACTTCGTGGTTTATTAAATACCAAAGCCATTATTGTTGAAGAACGGCAGTAATAATATTTAACCCTTTGAGGAAAGGAACAAGAAAATTCATGCTTTTTCCAAATGGTATTAGTAATGGCGCAGCTTGAGTTCGAACTCACTAACTTTGTGGCTTTAGTCCAGCGTGTAAGCCATTACGCTACGGTAACTCCCTCTCTATGGATTACTTAATGCCGACAATTGATTCATTTGTAAATTTTTGTTTGTAATCACAACTATTTATATTTTTCAACGTATAATAATTGCAATCGTTTTTTAAATCATACATAAAGAGTCTAAAAATATACTTGATAATAAAAATGAATGGAATCTAATGTGGTCAAGAAATCAGGGATCAGTTTACAACTTGCTTAATATACTAAAATGGCTCATCACTTTACATGTAGAAAAACAAATGGCTAAAAACAGTTAAAGTATCTGGTTTGTTTTTTGTTTTGTTTTTAACGGCCGATCAATTATTCATGGATTATTTAAGACTTAAATTATACTACCAGTGAAAAGTATTTGGTCACCATCAGAAATGTTTATTTCCCATCCTAAAAGTGTTATTTTTAATGAAATAAGTTAAGCTTTACAATGATTTTATTTATGATACTAAATAGATGTTTTCCTGAGCCACATTAAATACAAAATATGCGAAAAACTAAAATTTTGATTCATCAAAATGATCCCTTTGGCCGTTGTTATTGCTTCACAGATTCTCGGCATTCTTTCCAACAAAGACAAGAAGTAGACTGAAGATAATTCAACCCAGCTTTCCTACAAGACGTGGGCTGCACTTGTGTGTTATTTAGCTCCGACTTTTCGCTCAAGTTCATCCCTCACCAGTTCAATGGGATTTAAGTCCGCTGATTGCACCGGCCAAAGCATCAGTTGTAGGACGCGCGGTTCCACTTAGCTTTTAATGTACCTCTGGCAGAGTTTACTCTTATACTTTTTTGCACACCGTTATATAGAAGAAAATTTGATAGATTTTTGGGGAAAAAAGTGTCGCTGAGATACCTTAATTAAAGTGTCTTACCTTCACTGGGTCAACAAGAAACAACGATTCGCTACTGGAAAGAATAAATGTCGTCATCCATTCTTCGGATTTGGTCTTGCCCCATTGCATACTAAAGAGAATAACGAAAAATCCTGATGCACATATAGCCAAAATGGCTAACAGCCAACCTATGTAAACACACCAATTAGGTAGAAATCCATTTCCCGGAAAATCCGAAGGACCATTGCTAATTATTTCATCGGCTTCTTTTTTCAACTTCTGATCGTTTTTCATATAGCGCGAAGGCTTATATGTGGACGGTTTGGAATTCTTGAAAAGCATCAACACCAAAAAAGTCGGTGGTAAGGTGATTGCAATACTTTGGAAAGAAATGGCGATTTGGGATAAGCTAAACCGTAAGGGTCCAAGGGTTATCTGGTTGGGTTTTAGAAGGTTCTCTCCCGAACGGTAAAACATCGCGTTGACTATCATTGTTAAGTAGAGAACAAGGACGCAGCAAGTGACTCTTTGTGCACGTGTAAACTGGCCGTAACAGGGTCGCTTGTATGCTGAGAACCACAAGTGACCATCTGTCAACGAGTTGAACATATTTTCTTTGAAACGATACGTAAAGGGCATTTGATCGTTGAATCTGTTACAAGGGAAAATGTGCAGTGATCGACCGTTTTCATCAGTTGTCAGCCATGAGTTGCACCGGAATAGGAACCTAAAAAAAGAAGAGAAAATAAAAAAAAAATTTTTAATAAAGAAACAGATGTCTCTCTGTGAAAACTGTCAAATCTATCACATTGTCGAATTTTGCGTCACTGAGATGGTCAATTTTTAAGATGTGCAAAACTAGCTTTTCATTTAAACTGTTTCCGCCATGAAGGGCTAAAAACCCAACCTGCCCTGATATTTAACTATAGTCGGAGGCGAACAGATAGATTCATGCTATTCCCAAGAGTATCAGCACAAAGTGAAACTTAAATAAGCTCATCCAGGGTTTGAAGTCTGAACACCAATTTCACATTTATATATAAGGGCCCTTCAAAATGTTCTAACCCTGATCCAGAAGAATTTGAAGAGTCAGAAGTCTAGAAATAACGGCTCTTCTCCGCTGGTGTCCTGGCGTTAGCATTATTCAGCTTGCTGATCCACAAGATCTCAGGTAAAAATGTTCAGCTAGGGCTCTTCTTTCTGCATGAGGCTTATAACATTTTGAACAGCCTTTGTATATATATTTATATATATATATATATATATATATATATATATGGAAAGAATAAATATAAAAATATATAAACAAAAAATTATTTAATCAAATATGTTTTAACGAAGAAATGCTGTTCAAACACACACACACACACACACACACACACATATATATATATATCATTCATATAAATTAAGTTCAAAATTTGACTTATATAAAATAATTTATTTATTGTATATATGACAAGAATTATCGATATAAATTTATAATGGCATAATATCTGTTAAGTTTTCTTATATATATATATATATATATATATATATATATATATATATATATATATATATAGTATTCTTGGTCCAGTTAAACCGGAGTTGGGAGTAATTCCATCAGGACAAGAAATTATTCATGAATGAATATTTAAAATTTTCCTGGTAAAGAGCTCAATGTACTAATAATACAGAGCAATAAATTCTTTAAGAAAAAACAACGAAACCGGTCACATAGGATTATAAATTTATTTCTCTCCAGTTACGCATTTTTGAAATTTCCAAAAACATAATACATACGTACTACGCATAAAAAATGGAACTGATTAATGCTTTCTAAATAGTTTTGAAATTTTAAAATATAGTAAATAAATTAAATATTTATTTTTGTTTTTAGTTTAATATATCTATTACTGTATCTTTACGTGAGGTTATTAATTAAAGTTTAAATCTAATTCAATAAAAAATCTGTAATTTAGGTCTAAATGTATTTAAAAAATTATTAATTAAAGAAAATCTTTTAAAAAATAATTTTACTACATTGCTAACCGAAATTTAAATTTAAAACGGAAGTGGGCTTAATGAAGAGGTAACTCTTCACCCCCTCTTCTATCCCCTCCCACTCTTATGTGTCTATTCTAGTTTTTTTATCCAAAAGATCTGAAGAAGTCCCATTAATTTTTTTCGTGTTTTTGGAAATTTCAAAAATGCGTAACAGGATTGAAATAAATTTATAATCCTATGTGACCGGTTTCGTTGTTTTTTCTTAAAGTATATATTGTGACGGCGAAATTGTCTAAAATCCCTAAACGGGACTTTATTTTCGCACGTGTGAAGACGGGGCAGGTTGGCACTTGATCCCCTACAGAAATAAGTCCTGTTCAGAGTTCTTTTCTCAGGCAGATAAGAACTGGCATATTACGTGAGGGAATAATTTAGGGCCAGACTGGCCACCGCTGGCAAAGGGGTCCAAAATTTCACACTATCACACACCCACCAGGCCACTAAACTTCTTTCCCTTAGATAATTGAAGAATACGGGCCTATAGGTCTTAGTTGTAATAATATTAATATTGCTATGGTCGGCAACTCCGGTTTCCCGTGTGATACTTTAGGAATTAAGAGGACCGTTCTAAGCAAGATAATGTAAGGCGAATAGAAGCTGAAAGGAAAGCATGGAATAATAACATAGACCACATGGTAAAATGAAAATACATAAGTTCTTTACTACGGTTATATATATATATATATACGTTCAAAATGTCAAACACATATAATAGGATAGTCCATGAATATAAATGTCTTTTCTTGGCTTTTATCCTTTTTTCCAAATTGAGAGAGAGTGGTAAAAAAATTTGGGTGTAAAGGGAAAATGTCCCAAAGTTACTTATCTTATTTTTTTGACGGGGTTCCACTGGAGAATTTCTCTTCTTTCACGGGCTAATAGACTTTGTACTGTTTTTAATGCTGGCTTGAGAGACTCAGGTCTCTCATGTCTCAGTCTTTTGTCCTTAGCCCGGAGTGAAAAATGGCTATCGTCCGTCTGCCACGAGACTTGTCCAAAAACTAACTTTTTTTGTATTTACTTCCGTTGAGGGGAAGGGGACCCCACTTCCGTTTGAGGCTCCCGCCAATCATTTGGCTTCATTTTTCTTTCCCCTTCCGATGTCCGGCGACCCAAGGTCACTTAAGTGCAAACATCTGTGTGACCCACAATCATTTCTAACGGTCACTTTTTGACTGCTAGATAATTTTAGTTCAACGGGGGGAGAGTATCATTCCCACCTCCTCGTCTCCGTGAGCCATCACGTGACACCTCCTCGCTTAAGAAAAGAAAGGGAGATGAATAGAAATACCATAGAAAAAAAAAGGCAATTCAATTCACTGTTCTTTCTCCTTTTCTTTCATTTTTTTTTTCTCACTTTACTTTTCTTTCATCCCCTTTCTTCTTCACGCTTTGATGAATTCTTTCCTTTTTCCTTTTTTCGTCCTTCCTAATTTTCACTATAGGGGAAAACAATTTCACTTCTCTTTCTCTCTCTCTCTCTCTTTTCTTTTTCTTTAATCTTGTTTTCCTTTCTTTCTTTTTCTCTCTCGGCTTTTGGCCGTATCATATTTCAAACCTTGAGGAGGTAACTCCCTCTTTCTTTCTTTCTTTCTTTCTTCGTCACTTTTGACGACTTTATAAGCTTAGTTATTAAGCTCTGGGGGAAGAAACTTCCTTTTCTTTTCTCTCTTTCCCCTATTCGTCACTTGTTGACGAACCACTTTCTCGTCCATCTCATATTTCAACATTGGGGACGAGAATTCCTCATTTCCTTTAGTTTTTCTCTCTCTCTCTTTCTTTCTCTCAACAACTACGAAAGAATATTCTGCTACTACATTTTCGTGGGGCGTTAGAGAAATAAACTTGGGTACTTTTTTATTAATTTTTCTAAGCCCTCTCTCTCTGAAACAGACAACTGGCCTAATTTTTCCTCGAATTTATTCGGCATTGCCGAGTTCTCAATTTTTCGAGGTTGGCCTTCTTGACGGACATATCTCTTCAATTTGTTTGTGTGACACACTTGTGTCTTCTTCTTTCCCTCGTTGGTATCAACTCTATATGTCCTCTTGTCTATTCTCTGTGATATTACGTAGGGACCTACATATTGTCCATCACAGTGTGGTCCTTTATTTGATGATAGTAGCAGGACTTCGTCGCCCTTCTTAAATTCTTCCTTCTTAGCCACTTGTGAGGGTCCTCTTATTTTCCTCTTATCCTCTCGATAAGTATTAGGGAATTTATTCCTAATATTCGTTAGACCTTCATCCTTTTTCCGACGACTGGTCCTTTTATCTTGTTTATTGAGGTGTGGAAGGTTCACTTCTTTTCTTTCCACCTTCTCACTTTGCGAGCGACTATGTCGTTTGTGCCGCCCACGTGGCTCAGCCGCCATCTTGTCTTCCTGTTTGGCGTTCATTCTGACCATCTTTTTTTCTTCATTTTTGGCGCTCCTTTTCGCCAACTTCTTTTCATGTTTGGCATTCATTCTCGCCATCTTTCTTTCTTCATTTATGGCGCTTATTTTCGCCATCTTTTTCGGGTGACACTTTTTAGTTTTTACTTCATTTCCCAGTATAAGGGAAATTCCTTTCATAGGTAGTTTGTCTACCACACCAACTTTAATAGGTCCATCTTTCCACTGGGACTTTAGGGTTATTTTACACAGCGGTATTTTTACCCTCTTTCCGCCGATACCCTCTATCATCACAGTCTCACGTGTTGCTTCTATTACCCTTTTAGGTAATTTATTTCGTAGAAGTAACGACTGAGATGCTCCGGTATCTCGTAAAATTGAGACTTCCACTGGTCCTCCGTGTGGGCCTCTTATCATCCCTTTTTTCGTCCAAGGTCGATAAGACTTGTCTACTCTAGCGGTCGTGACAGCTCCCTGTGGTTTTCTCGGCTGGGCCTGGTTTCTTTCAGGACCTTTTCCAAGCTGACACCTTATGGCTATGTGACCAGCCTTTCCGCATTTGAAGCAGACCACTGTTCTGCTGCTACTTTGGAAGGTCCTTCTATTTTCTTCCTTAGGTCTTAACTCAGCTTTAAACTTCACTCTGTTTCCCGTGAACGTTTTTTCCTTCGTCTTTCGGTGTGTGAGGATGTATTCGTCTGCTAGTACAGCCATTTCATAGGTCACGTCGGTTTTCCTTTCACTTAGGTGAACCCTGACTTCTTCTGGCACACAGTTTAAGAATTCTTCAGCTAATATTAGCTGCCGGAGTTTCTCAGCGTCTCCGTCTATCCTCTTAGAGTCACACCACTTATCCAGTGCATTCTCTTTTCCTCTCAGAAATTCCACATAAGACTGGTTTTCCGTTTTTCTCTGTGTTCTGAATTTCTGTCTATAAGCTTCTGGAACCAATTCGAAGCTTTTAAGAACCGCTGCTTTCACCAAATCATAGTCGGCGCAATTTTCTGTGGGCAGAGTTGCATATGCTCTCTGTGCTTTTCCTGTCAGCACAGTTTGGAGTAGCATCGACCAGCATTCTTTCGGCCATCCAAGATTTAGCGCGGTTCGCTCAAAATGTGCGAAGTATCCGTCCACGTTGGCTTCTTCAAATTTTGGGACTAGCCTCGCTTGCTTCGTTACTTCGAAACTGTCATGGCTTTCTTTGCGTCCTCTTATTGCCAAGTCGACTTCTCGCAGCCTTGTTTCTTGCTGAATTTTTATTTTCTCCAGTTCCATTTTATTTCTCTGTAGTTCCATTTGTGCTTGTATTTTAATTTTCTCCAGTTCAATTTCTTCTGGAGTCATTCTTATCATTTCCGTTGGTAGCTCTTCTAATACTGCTTCCTCGAACACATTTTCGTCGACCATGTGCCTTGCTATTTCTCTCACGAGTTCATGCTTTCTCATAGAATTCTGAACATTTAACTCAAGCTTCTCGCCAATTTTTATTATCTCGCTTTTTCTCAGCCTCTCCAACTTTTCCATGGAGGGTTCTTTTAAAAAGTTCTCTATTTTGTCCATTTTTTTTTTTTTTTTAATTTTTCCAAACAGTTATATCATCAAGTAATTTGACTGTTTCGACGATATTCCTTTTTTTCTTTCACGGTCTCCCAGGGTAGATTTAAACGGCAGGAATTGTCACACGACTACAAGCAATAAATATTATTAATAATAATCATTCCGGAAACGAGCCCCCATTTTAGGTCTGGGGTCAGGAATAAAAGATTAAAATATTCCCGGACGAGCCCCCATAAAAGGTCTGTGACGGCGAAATTGTCTAAAATCCCTAAACGGGACTTTATTTTCGCACGTGTGAAGACGGGGCAGGTTGGCACTTGATCCCCTACAGAAATAAGTCCTGTTCAGAGTTCTTTTCTCAGGCAGATAAGAACTGGCATATTACGTGAGGGAATAATTTAGGGCCAGACTGGCCACCGCTGGCAAAGGGGTCCAAAATTTCACACTATCACACACCCACCAGGCCACTAAACTTCTTTCCCTTAGATAATTGAAGAATACGGGCCTATAGGTCTTAGTTGTAATAATATTAATATTGCTATGGTCGGCAACTCCGGTTTCCCGTGTGATACTTTAGGAATTAAGAGGACCGTTCTAAGCAAGATAATGTAAGGCGAATAGAAGCTGAAAGGAAAGCATGGAATAATAACATAGACCACATGGTAAAATGAAAATACATAAGTTCTTTACTACGGTTATATATATATATATATACGTTCAAAATGTCAAACACATATAATAGGATAGTCCATGAATATAAATGTCTTTTCTTGGCTTTTATCCTTTTTTCCAAATTGAGAGAGAGTGGTAAAAAAATTTGGGTGTAAAGGGAAAATGTCCCAAAGTTACTTATCTTATTTTTTTGACGGGGTTCCACTGGAGAATTTCTCTTCTTTCACGGGCTAATAGACTTTGTACTGTTTTTAATGCTGGCTTGAGAGACTCAGGTCTCTCATGTCTCAGTCTTTTGTCCTTAGCCCGGAGTGAAAAATGGCTATCGTCCGTCTGCCACGAGACTTGTCCAAAAACTAACTTTTTTTGTATTTACTTCCGTTGAGGGGAAGGGGACCCCACTTCCGTTTGAGGCTCCCGCCAATCATTTGGCTTCATTTTTCTTTCCCCTTCCGATGTCCGGCGACCCAAGGTCACTTAAGTGCAAACATCTGTGTGACCCACAATCATTTCTAACGGTCACTTTTTGACTGCTAGATAATTTTAGTTCAACGGGGGGAGAGTATCATTCCCACCTCCTCGTCTCCGTGAGCCATCACGTGACAATATATATATATATATATATATATATATATATGTATTGTCATTAACTTTAGAAGCAGAGACGATCTCATAAGTGATGTACTCCTATGGACCGCCACATATGGCCGAGCAAAAGCAGGATGACCAGCTCGAACATACATACAACAGCTATGTGAGGATACGGGATGTAGCCCTGAAGACCTCCCAGAGGCGATGAACGATAGAGAAAAGTGGTGAGAGAGGGTCAGGGATATCCATGCTAGCGGCACGACACGATGATGATGATGATGATAATTTTCATCAACAGATTGACTGTTTCGTTGTATCGCATCTCTTCAGTGTGGATAGACACCTGTGACGTTCCAAGCCAGGATCGAAATTCACCAAACATTACGTTAAGCTGATGACATACCCCTGACCAAGTCTGCGACTCAAGATCAGCGCGGTAATTAACACACATGTATCAAATTATTTTCACTAAGGCCTTTCAAAAAGTTTTATATATATATATATATATATATATATATATATATATATATATATAAAGCTAAAAAAAATTAAGAAGTTGTCCACAAGTTTTACTCATCGTTTATTACTAAGAGTTCTACGTGTGCTGTGGTCATAGGATCTTTAGATATTTTGTAGTATCCCGTTTTTTATTGTTTTATATTGTTACTCAAACTGGGAGTGTATTAAGAGAAAAGTGAAGCTGGATTTCCGTGGACTAGTGATGATGTTGTTGTATCTCTCCTCCTTCTTTCACTCTTCATCCTCCCTTTAAAGGATAGAATCATGAAGCAACCGGTGAAACTCACAAACAATTACCAGCCAGCTTACCTCGCTAACCATTGCACTCCGCAAGGCGCTGGCACTTTTGGAGGCAATGGTAATTTACAGTATACTTATGAAATCCTGAAGTAATACAGTTGTTTATATTCTATTATCATCATCACTAAGGAGTGTTGAAAGTATGGATTAAGAATTTTTGTTTGACTTCTTGGTAATCGAAAAGATAGTCTTTCTGGTCGAAACTGTAACCAGCAATTGAGTATTAGAATATTTGAAGATAGTTCCAACTGATTTTTAATGCTTTCAGTCCTGGTTTCGGATTGGCCACTTTTTACCGGAATTGCCTGGTGCGGGGGGGGGGGGAGTTCATAAACATGAACGACAATCCTCTGGACAACTTATACCCTAAGATAATCCAACAATGGATTCCTTTGATTTCTCTCTCTCTCTCTCTCTCTCTCTCTCTCTCTCTCTCTCTCTTTCTCTCTCTCTCTCTCTCTCTCTCTATATATATATATATGTATATCACTTGTCATCCATCTCTAACTGACATCACTCTCGGCAAGTCTTCTAGACGGTGTCAAGTGTCTGCACAGAGATATTTTTTGCTGATTGGCCATAACTCGTGTGTCCATGTGTAGAAATCCATAAGAGAACGTCGTTTATGAGTTTGTACTTACTTCTTTGACAGTTCCAAGTATGTCTTGCTCAACTTTCTTGCATGGTTTCCAAGATGGGATGTAAGTGGCTGTACAACTGTTATTTTGTAGAGTGTTGCTTTCATGATTTGTTCAAAACAGTGCACAGCATTCTTGCTTAGTTCCCATCTAGGTTTTTTTTCTCCAAGTGTTTCTTTAGAGTCCGAGTGATGCAACTATACAATAGTTCTGACACGGTTACGTCTTGGAAGAACTCTAATTATTATCATTATTATAGCTAATTCAAAATTTTGTTAATATTGAAAATGTGTCTGGAAAATCGAATTAGTTATTAAAAGATTAATTAAAGTCACGAAATCGTTTTTTTTTAATTATGGGTCATACACGGCAAAATGAGTCAAGTAGTCGAGAGAACAGGTAACTGTTGCTTACTGCTACTTACTCCGGAGTTGTGAATCGTCTTTGTAACACTTTTTTTCTAATAATTCATCCCAACTTTATTCTATCGTCTAACCTCTTTGGGGATGTTGGTTTATTAGTCATTTATTAGGAAGGAGGAAAATATTTGCTAATCGGCTCATATTAACCCTGACTAGAACCCATATCCCTCCTTCATCGTTCTTTCTCCTCGCTCTCTTTCACTCTTTCTCTCTCCCCCTCTCTCTCTCTATCTATCTGAACGATCATATGGTTTACTCGTCTCTGTCGAGACTATGACTTTTTCCATGTCTCTGTATCTCTGTCTTTTCTCTCTAGTCCCAATCACGGAATATGTATTAATCAATTAGCCTCTTATCAGAATCCTACAACTCTGATTTCCTGTCCACGTATCTGATAGTTTGTTTGCTTTCGCAGGGGTCATCTCTAGATCTCCATATCACATAGTTAATTGCACGTAATGATACCGAGCTAGACGACACAGCCATCATTTCGTACATAACGCATAGAACTCACTTTTTTTCTGAGTCGACTTCCATCACTTCAAATCGATCAAGGAACCAGGAAGAGTCTTCTCCTTTTCCGGAACCGTCTGTCCAGATCTTCAGAAAAATCAAATCACCGAGGCAGCAAGGGGTACTCATTAAGAATTTTCGTACTGAACCAGACTTAAAACCCTGGAAAAGGATTGAAAAAATACACCCCCCCCAAAAAAACAAACAAACAAAAAATTCAACAAATGAAAAATAGAACAAACAAATAAATGTTAAATTCAAAGAAAACAAAGTACAACAATATTATATGAAATAATGAAAAGCTGTCCTTCTCCTATACTGCTTGTCTCCCAAGGCTAAGATATTTTAGTTTATCCTAATAGTTTACTTATAGTTATATTTTACTTATAGCTATATGTGCAGATGAATATGAATATATTTGTGTGTGGGGAGTCCCTAGGGCGTAATGGATAAAATACTGGACTACGGCCTCAAAGTAAGCGAGTTCGCACACCAGGAGTGTTCTTACATTCACTTTCAGACTATTATCCTTGGGTAAGGTATGAACCTCCTTATCTTCCCATCTATGGGTTAAATATTACCGTTCCTCTAAAAAGATTGCTTTGGCATTAAATACCCCACGAAGATTGATATGCTATTAAACAAAGAAACCAAACCAAACCAAACATTTGTGTGTGTTCATATATACCCAGGGTGAGTCACAACTTCTTCAAAATTTTGGTAACCTGAGGTACAACAAGACAGCTCCTGATGTTTTAAAAGATCTGGATTTTTCAAAAAAAATTATCTATTTTAGAAATTGTTAAACTCAAAAACAAAGCTTGCGTCAGATTCTGCTCGTTTGGAGGGGTTAGGGCGTAAATACAAAAAGTTAGGAAGAGTTTGTTTGTTTGCCCTCTATAAAGAGGCCCTGTCTGCTGGAGCCGTAGAATACAACGACTGCAACTCTGCAGAGGGGTAAGACTCTCCCAACGAGTATCCCGGATATGACACTAAACAATCTGATGGTGAGACTCCAGTAATGTTTTGGGGAATGCAAAGTACACATTCATTGCCATTACTCCCTGGTCCACTTTGGCCCGAAGTGGTAGCGCCTGATAGGGTCCTATCTAAAGGTCAAATAGAACTGCTTGACATTTAAACTGAATGAAAACAAATGACTTTTGCTATATTGAATTGTTTGAAATAGAACTGTTTGATCAGCAAACTGTATGTAAACAAATGACTGATATTTAATTGAATTGTTAGTGATAGATAGCAATACATGGAACCATTTAACTTTGTTGACATGATAAATTGAATTATTAGAAAAAGAACTGTTTGATCATTTAACTGAGTGTATCAACAAAATGAGTTCACAAATCATCTACTTAATATGTATGTATAAACAGGATTTGGCATTAAATAACCAGCAATGGAGGTGCCCGTGGTGTAATCGTTATCGTCGTAGGGAAATGAACACGGCGACTCGAGTTCAAATCCTGGACGAGACTGATTGCATTTCACATAGCACTAATACCCTTGGGAAAGGTATGAATCCAATTATTCTCTCTCCAGCTATGGGTAAATAGTAGGACAGACTAGGTTCTTCAGCCTTGGTCAGGCAACTAGTCTAGGAGAAGGAAAACTCTGAATTCAAACCTGTCAAACTCCGCTTAAAAATTGACCTTGTGTCATATCCTGCCCGAGCGGAGGGGTTGGGTAAATAGTACCAGCAATGGTTGATATGCCATAAAAACAAAGCAAACCAAACCAAATCTAATCAGTTTCGTATCTAGCAATCAAATTTTCTATGTTGCAGCCAGATATAATCAAGCGTACAGAATTTAAATTTCAAAATTTCAAAAGATAAATAAAATAACAATGAACTATTTGTCGTACCAAAATAATCATTCAAATTCAATTAAATATTACGATGAATAAAGT
Source organism: Sepioteuthis lessoniana (assembly GCA_963585895.1). NCBI lineage: Eukaryota > Metazoa > Mollusca > Cephalopoda > Myopsida > Loliginidae > Sepioteuthis > Sepioteuthis lessoniana. The sequence goes on from OY757937.1 coordinate 68,781,639, forward strand.
TCATATGCACTTTTTTTTTCATAAAATAATTTAAAAGATATAAATTCATGTGTAGGTCGAATTTTAAAGACACAATCTTAAAACAAAAAATGGTATAGACCAGTACATAAATGACAGCTTTGAAAAATTGAAATTCATTAATATTGGCATGATTAGGTGAAAGTTTGATTTCAAATAGTGAGGATTTTGTGATCATAAAGGGTCGACTTATACACGTCTAATGATTTTATAAGGTTGGAATTCAGACAAAATGGAAAGAATTTGGAGCAACGTCTGACTTCGAAGTTTAGCTCCATGCATTAAAAGTTTTTTTGTTTATGAAAGGTCGACTTATACACGAGTAAAAAATTTTAAAAAGTATAATATGAAGGAATTCCATTAATCGATAATTCTGTGATCGTAAATCAAGGGTCAACTTACACATGAGCAATTACTTTGTAAGGCTGAAATTCAACCCGTAGATTAAAAATTAAGGCTGAAATTCAACCCGTAGATTAAAAATTTAACTCCATTAATTGATTGTAGTATTCTATATAAATGAGAGATTGCTTTAAAAGCAGTATCACCTCAAGTAAAGTCAGTCACATTACAGTCTACGATTAATTGAGACAAGACAACGTCTATTTCCAATGACAACTTTACTTCATTATCCCATGAAATTAACAAAGAGTCTTGCTATGCATGAGATCGACTTATACACAGGTATATCGGGTAATTATATTTTTACTTGAAAACAAAAATTAGAAAAACATATTTTTCAAAAAAACATGGAATAAGTGGGATATTTGATATTTTCAAAGTCTTCCCCTCATTACCCGATGGCGGGGAGTCCCCGGGGTGCAATGGCTAAAGTGCTGGACAGCCACCTCAAAGTAAGCGAGTTTAAACTCCAGTCGCGCTATGACGTTCACTTTCAGTTTAATACCCTTGAAAAAGGCATGAATTCCCCCATCCTGACAGCTATTGATTAATTATTACTTCTATCCTCTTGAAAGGATAACTTCGGCATTAAATAAACCACGAAAATTGATATGGCATTAAACAAAGAAACCAAACCAAAGACAACTCGATGTTGATGGCTACTTCAGCTATCATTAGAAAACATTGCCTCATTTCAGAATTGTATTCCTAAATCATCAACTATAAAAGAGAAATCAATAGAAACGAATAAAATCGACGGTGGATCCAAGCATCGTTGTTCGGTCTTCCGACGATCTGGCCAGATACCGGTTGCTTTCGAACAAAGTATTTTTCGTACCAACTGTGGTTAAAACGTCCGCTATCTTGGCCCACGGACAGGCTCCCTACTCCGCTAGATTGGCTCTAAGACAGAGCTGGCAGTAGAAACAAAATCTGAGAGGTTGAGTAGCTATTTAAAAGAGTTTCAATGGTTATTCTTGGGGGAAACGAATTTTTGCTTGGATAGCAGATCGGAAGTATCTACCGTCTTTTAAAAAATAGCTTCATCATCTTAGAATGAAAATAGCTTCATAATCATGGAATAAAAAAGAAAAAGAAACAATAAAAAAACACAAAGGAACTTTAACCATAAGCAATAAGATTTTAAAGTAGCATATATAATTGTTAAATGGTCAATTTATTTTAAAGGCATGTCAACCCGTATAGTGTTATTTTATGCCTTGAGTTTTGTGAATCAATTCGTCGTACATTAATATTTACATTTTTTGTGTTGTTTCTTATGAAATTTTTGCTCTCAGTTACGATATCAAGTATTCCAATCTAATACCAATTATTTGCACCCAGTTATATGGTTTTAAGTATTCCTATCTAATACAAATAATTATATGGTTTAAAGTAATTATTACAATTTAATAGTAGTCATTAGTTTGCACACAGTTATATGGTATCAAGTAACCAATAACTAATACTTACTAAACAATTGCAACATAAAGTAAATATTCCTATTATATAAATAATTTACAATTATATAGTATTAAATATTCCTATTCAATACTAATAATTTTTAAACAGATATACTTGATCCATAGATAGAACCTAAACAGCTACTACCACTCCGGATCAGAATGGACCTGGAAGTAATGGCATCGAAAAGGTGCTCCACACTTTCCAGATCTCCAGAATACCAACGAACTAAATCAAAAACTAAGCTTGAAAATTTTAGCTTATTGGCTATGGAAAGCACTCGAAGAAGATCGGAAAATAGACCGACCAAAAATCTTATGACAATGAAACAAATGATATGAAAATATAAGTCCGAATATATCAATGTATAATACTCTTTATCCTTATTTTGCTTTAATATACACACAACGATTTTTAGAATACGTTTACAAGCGTATAATTCTGCCAAATATATTGAGTTTATTTATAATATAAAGTAAGTAAGTAAAGTTAGCGACCATAGTCGAGGGTGACCCGAAGGCTCCCTTTTCGATAGCTACTACACCAAGGTGTAGGGGAGGGCGCTACTCCATTCCCAGGATTGCTCCACTTTACCCTTGAACCGTACCTTATCTTATAATGCTGAGTGTTAAGCAAGGTGGTATCAAGTACCATTTTTAAAGTCTTTGGTATGACTCGACCTGGGATTGAACCCAGGTCTCCCGGGCCATTGGCGAACACTCTAACCGCTGGGATTCAAATAAAAACCCAGTTTTCTCATAGGACATTTAAGTTATGTGGAAGTAGCCATTGTGATATTTTTTTTTTATATTTCCATTATTCTATTTTGATCACATTTCCATCTCTATATTTGAACTTTTTTATGGGACTCAAAGTGTCCATTAATTCGACTGCATTCGTTATATCCTATAAACTGTTTCGCTTTCTTCAATCAATAACCAGTTTGGTACATTGATCAATATAGAACTCTATTGTCGCAATAGGGATAAATATTATAATAACCTATCCTTTTATTCTGCTTGTTCATATGTATGTATTTATTAACCCTTTCGCACAAATAGAATGTGACATAAGATCTACTTTTAAGCGGAGTTTATCAAAATCAAATTCAGAGTTTTCCTTATCCTAGACTGGTTCCCTGACCAAGGTTAAAGAGCACAGTCTGCCCTACTATTTACCCTTAGCTGGAGGGAGAATAGTTGGATGCATACCTTTCACAAAGGTATTAGCACTATATGAAATGCAAACAGCCGCGGGCAGGTTTTGAAATCGGGTCACCTTATTCATTTTCAATGGCGTTGTTTGCCTGATTGTTTGTATAATCTTTACGATATTCCATCTAGGATCAGAGTGTAGTATTAGCCCGATTTCTGATTCTCTTTATCTGAAATCAACTATGAAAAAACTGCATAAAGCAAAGAGGGAGAAATGAACCTAAACGAAAAAAAAAACAAAAATCAAAAAACACGTCCCCCCACAAAAAAAAAACAAAAAACAAAAAAAACGAGCGAAATGAAAATTAAATTTACATCTATATAAATAATTTAGAACACTTAGTCTGTCTTCTATAGATGAGTTGAGGGTCCTGTGGCGTATTGACTAACTTGTTGGACGGCGACCCCTTAGTAAGCAAGTTCGAATTCAACTCCCGCTATTACGTTCACTTTCGATCAGAGCCCCTTTATTCTACTCCCTCCCAACTATGGGTTAAATAGTACTACTACTGCCCTTCTACTAAGACGTCTTTGACATTAAATAACCCAGGAAGTTTTATTTGCCATTAAACAAAGAAACCAAACCAAACTAAACCAAAACAATCTATAGATGCCTAAATGTATTAAATGCAGAACTACCAAATTTGGTGAGAATAATTAGTGAACTCAAATGAATGTTTTTCGCCGACTTATGCGCATGTGCAGATTTGTTAAAGTGTTACGATTTTTATGTTGTACAACTTGTTGTATAGTGGCTCGTACTACTTTACTTCCGGAATCGCGGAAGTATAAAAGACGCCGTGTCTCTAGAAGCCAGAGATGAAGCTCGACAGAAGCGTGACAGAAGTAGAAACATAGACAAAAGTGTTCTGAAGGACGTTGGTTAATAGAAGACCAACTTCGGTCGTAACACCCACAGCGAGAGAATTATAATACTAGTCGTATTGTACCACTTGAGTTTATAAATAATTAACTCTGTTTCACTGTATATCGGTTCCTTACCACGATGCAACACAACTCTTCCGTAGTTTATGGATACTTAAAATGATTGATTTGAAATTGGCAGAGAAACCGACCAAAAATATCAAAGTGATTGGCGTATTAGTAATAGAAGTAAAAAAAAATCACGATTAGTCAAAGATTTTTATAGTCTATGTTTGTTTTGGTTTAATAACACATCAACCATTGTCAGATATTTAATGCCATATCCATTTTTATACATTGAAACAGTTCTATTATAAACAATTCAATTTAGCATGAGTACAATTTTTTGTTTACCCACAGTTAAATGTAAAAGCAGTTCTATATCAAACTATTCAGTTTAGCAAAAGTACGGTTTAGTTCTATTTGACCTATAGATAGGACCCTATCAGGTGCTACCACTCTGGGTTAGAATGGACCTGGGAGTAATAGCAATGAAGAGGTACTCCGTATTCCCCAAAGCATTACTGAAGCCTCACAATCAGATTGTTTAGTGTCATAAACAGGACACACGTTGGGGGAGTCTTAACCCTCAGCAGAGATGCAGTCGGTGTATTCTACAGCTCCAGCTGACTGGGCCAAATGCTTTTGGTGAAATCGTCAACAAATTTTAGGATCGGCCTCACCTACAAAATTGTGTAAGTCGAACATAATCTTGATTGAAACTAAAATTAACTCAAAACTAAATAAAGTAAAGTTTGATCAGTATACAAAAATGAAAGAGAACAGAAAGAAACTGGAATCTCAGTAAGCATATTTACAACAAAGGATTATTGTTAGATAATTGTGATCATCATCATGTCGTGCCGCTAGCACGGATATCCCTGACTCTCTCTCGCCACTTTTCCCTATCGTTCATCGCCTCTGGCATGTCTTCTGGGCTACATCCCGTATCTTCACATAGCTGCTGTGTGTATGTTCTTGCTGGTCGTCCTGCTTTTGCTCGGCCATATGCGGGGGTCCATAATAGTAAGGTCTATTATTTATAGTGGTGTAGCATGTTAATTAAGATCTTCACAGTTGAATGCATGGAAAAATACCGTGTCACTCAGTATGATTGAGAGCAGTTAAACCCGATTTAAATCTGAGACAATGGCTCTGATTGGATCATTTCAAGCAAGAGATCAAAATTGTTCTAAAGTTTAGAAAATTGTTTGAAAGGTTAATCTTTTGCTGAGTACTGCTCGAACAGAACAGTTGATTTTCACCATGTTCGTCACTCCCTGTAAATGTCACGCGGGTGAATGAATGTGTCGTAAAAAATAAAGTATGTGTACATAAGAATGGTAACCGCATTGTTGTTATCCATATTTACCAACCCCTCCACTCGGGCAGGATATGACACAAGGTCAATTTTTAGCGGAGTTTAACAGGTTTGAATTCAAAGTTTTCCTTCTCCTAGACTAGTTACCTTACCAAGGCTGAAGAACCTAGTCTGCCCTACTATTTACCCATACCTGGAGGGAGAATAATTGGATTCATACCTTTCCCAAGAGTATTAGTGCTATGTGAAATGCAATTAGTCTCGTCCAGGATTTGAACTCGTGTCGACATGTCCATTTTCCACGACGATAACCATTACACAACGGGCACCTCCTTTGATGCTTACAATGCCTGGTGTTTCCAAGCGGTCCCTTATCTAAGTACTAGTCAGGATCGACTCTGCTTAACTTCGGTGATCGAACGAGAACTGGTGTTTTCATTGTGATTTGACCGTAAGCCTCCGAGTTGTTGTTATCTCAGCTAAGAGTGGGGGTCAATATATTGCAGTTCTGTTCGGTCTCAAACTCCCTCTCACACACACAACCCTTTCAAATAAAGTGAGAGGTATATTTTTTCTTCGCTCGTCTTCTTCATTATGTCGTTATGATTTCTGCATACATCTGCATATGAGTATACAACAAATTCAATTAAACATCAGTCATAAGTTGACACACATCTAAATAATTAAACAATTCTATTTCAAACAGTTCACTTTAGCATTAGTCATTTGTTTGCTCTCAGTTTAAATGTCAAACAGTTCTGTTTGATTCATATATTGGGTCCTTTCAGGTGATACCACTCGGGGTAAGAGTGGACCGGGGAACCATGGCAACGAACGGGTACTCCACATTGCCCAAAGCTCTAGTATTACTACAGCCTCACTATCAGATTGTTCAGGACACTCGTTGGTGGTGGGTTTTACCTCTCTGCTGAGATATAATCGTTGTTTTTTTTATTGCTCTAGTCAGCTGGGCTGCGTAAAAGGTCTATAAAATGCGATTATTGTCGATTGAATTGAAGAGAAGAAAATTCTGAAACAGCCGTAAAAATATTATTTAAGGATTTAGAGATGGAATCAGAACAAGTAGGACAATTCTTGTTTCGAGATACTCCCGTGTAATATAATTAAGGGTGATAATTAATTATATTAGTCAATTACTTGATAAATTGTAAGTTAGCAAAAAACTTTAAATGAGTGCATAGGTCGCGAAGGTCATATACGTGGACATGTCGCACAAATGGTAGGATATCAAGTTGACAGGTTATTTTGGAAAGTTGACAGGTTGTTCTTTGAAATCAGGTTTGAAGGTCGGATATTAAAAAGGTAAATATTCAGTCAGCTCACTTAGGAAGATGACGTAACACTAAAAGTTAATGACGTGTTCTTATCATCAGTGGAGGATGAGATAATTAATATATATATTATATAAGCAGAGTTATTTAGTTCAGTTGGAGTAGTTTAGAGTTCAGAGTTGGAGACAGTCGGTTGAGTTCAGAGATTCGAGCCCTCTGGAGGGCAAAGGGACGAGAGAGGTAAAGAAATGGAAGATTTTGTTTTGTCTACCATCCACAAATTTTCCCGTCATGTAATAGCAAAATTCTTTCTTTCTTTCTCTATTGATTCAAAGGCTGACTGCTATAAAATGTGGCAGTCAGAAATAAATTTTTCGTATCTAAATAAACAACGTATCCGTCTTGTATTTCGTGTAATGTAACACCGATTGATGTTCGAGATGTTGCCGTATTAGTGAGGCAACATTACACCCGACTTTTCAAAAGTAAACCAAGTACTTCAAAAGATCTTGAAAACCACATTCAATTATCCTAGGATTTGTTCGGTAAAAAGAAAGAAATGCAATTTTGGGGAGGGTATTACAAAAGGAAAAAAATTGGTTTCTTTATTTAATGGCTTATCAACGTTCATGGTTTATTCAAAGCCAAAGTGATGTAAAAGAACAATAGTCGTACTATTTAGCCTTTAGGTGGAAGGACAAGGGGCTTCATACCATTCCCAAACGTTCGAAAGCGAACGAAATATCGTAACTGGAGTTCGAACTTGCTTACTACGGTGTTACAGTCCAGCATGTTTGCCCTGATAATGTGAAAAAAAAATGATAAAGAAAAATGGATTCATTGAGGGTACAAATAAAATTCAGTCGCCGGGAATAAAGTTTCCAATTTAATTTAATTAAGAATTATGTTGCCGTAAATGAAATCAGATTTTTACCGAATTGCCAGTTCACAATTTTTTCACACTGGATTTCTATTCTATTTTGTTTATTTTTCTTCTGTATTGAATATCTCACTTTGGGAATAATTTTTTTTATTTCTGTAACTAATAATTAAAAACCTCTTAGTTCTCTCATATAATGTATGTTTCCTACATTTTTGTTTTTAAAAAACTAACTTTTATTCAGGGTAAGGCAAAGGAAAAGTTTAAGGAAAAAAGATGGTTGCTTGAGATTTACTTTTGTTGTAGAATAACCGGCTTTAATGCTAATCTTGTTGAATTATTTACTTTGAAAATATCTTAGATTATCATGTATCAATTAATGTATGCATATAATATATTTTAAAAGATGTTTAATGTATTTTCAATTCATTGATGAATGGGTAGTTGCTGTGAATAAAAATTTCCCGCTATTTTGAGTAAATTGTCCTTCGACTTCTTGACTTTTTCCCATGTGCTTAATTTTTTTTTTTTTTTGCTTGTTTCTGGATTCACATTTTTTTCAATTGTTTTACTATTTCTACAATGTGTGGTATTGTGTTGTATCAATATAGATTATTATTGCTACATTTGTTTTTTATGGGAATAATGGTTTCGTTTCTATCACAACATAATGTATACTTGCTCTTCTGTTGCGTCTTATCGATTTTCGTTTCAATATAATTGATCCTTATGGCGTTATACTGCTATTAGAAGAGATGCAGTTTCTCTCAAAAGATGTCCAGGTCTGTCCGAATGAGATTTTGCCAATTTGTCGCTTGAAATATCCATACAGTTGTTTTTCTTCTCATTTCTGTTTCCAAGTTATTGTGGTTCTGTTTGTCCTTATATTGTCACTTCCCTTTCTAAAATTAGTCCTTTGATCTTTTTAATGTAGTCATCGAGTTCGCGTATGATGCATTCACGCTATCTTCAATACTGAAGAGTCCTCTTCCTGTATATATTACGGACGGGCGCTGTCGTCAATCAGTGAAGGTGTCACGAGACTAGCGCGTGCGGGCAGAATGACCTGCAAAGTTAGACATGATTTTAAAATAATCACAGATGTATTATCACGTGTTTTACTGGTGCCATCGAACATTCGAGGATCTTCGATTTGTTCGCCAAAACCTCTATATAAGAAAACAAGTAACGAAATTTTGGCAGAGTTGAAGGCAGTTGTCAAAACGGGTGCGTTAAAATTTCCGGAGGCTCCGACCCATCCTACCCCAGTCTGCTACGACCTATCTGTTAGGCGTGTGTCAAAGAGCCAGCTCTCACCCTCACCCCGTCATCCACGGAGAGGAAGGGAGAAGAAGGACTCAACTTAAATGAACTTTTCGAGTTGCAGCGATCATAGCTGAATAAAAAAACGACTGCTATATTTTCTTCCCTTACCTTCGAGTTTGAGTATTTCTTTTTCTGCGAACTTCTTTCTTTACAGCACAAAACGTTGGTCCTATGGTACATTCCTCCTTTTTTTTAACACATATACTTTGTCGATTTCATCTTTCGGTTGTTAAGCCTTGTGCATCATCATCAACTTTTTTGATGACATCATTTATTTTACAAGGAGGATAGCCCAGGAGTTTATCCCTTTTGATAAGTTTCATGCTGCAGAGTTTGTTTTCGAGAGGCTTTCTCGTTTCTCTGAGATTTCTTATTATTTCTTTCACCTACACTTGTTTTATGTTGTCCACATTCAATGTTCCCAAATACTTGTAATTTTCCTTTTCTTCGAGCGTTCTGATTCGTTCTTGATTTGGCAGTTCTATTTCTTACGTTATTTGTTTTTTCTGCTTCTTATGACCCATTTTCTATGCCAAATCTCATTCCTATATCCTGGCTGTATAGTTTTACTGTTTGTATAAGAGTCTCCAATCATTTTTTGTTAAATTTTGTTGATGTCATCAATGTACATTAGATTGTTATTTATTTTTGCGATGCAGTAAATTTTCAGCCCCGACTGCACTTCGTAAGAATGCAATTGAGGGGCATCACTGTAATTACAAATAGTAATGGCGACAGCACATCTCCCAGGAAGATGCCCCTCTGGATTTTCACCTTTGCTAAAGTTTTCACCTTGCAACCAGTGGCACTTTTATTCGTTTGATAAGATTTCTGCGGCAGAACTTTGTTTCGAGGTGTTTTCTCGGTCGTTTGAGGTAATCTTTTGTTATTTTTTCTTTTATCTCCACTTGTTTGTTGTTCGCTTTCAACATTTTCAAGTACTTGTAATTTTCCTTTTCTCCAAGCGTTCTGATTCTTTCTTGATCTGTCACTTCTATTCCTTCCATTATTTGTCTTTTTCCATTTTTCATTATGAGCATGGCTTATTTTCCGAGCTAAATTTCACCCCAATGTCCTGGCTGTATATTCTTATTGTTTATATCTGAGTCTCCAATTCAAAATAATTTTTGGCAAATACCTTGATATCAGTCATGTGCATAAGAAGATTAATCTTTTCTTGACATTCCGTAAATTTTCAGCCCCGACTGCACTTCATAAAAATGCAATTGAGGGTCATCACTGTTATGACTACTAGTAATGGTGACAGCACATCTCCCAGGAAGATGCCTCTCTGGATTTTCACCTTTGCTAAAGTTTTCCCTTTGCGACCAGTTGCACTTCCCCGTTTTTCATGACTTCTGTGAGGAATTTAATGACTTTGTCGGATATCTTGTATATTTTGAAACCATTTATTATCCAGTGATCCAGGACCATATTTATCGGTCTTTTTGTTGTCAATCCACACCATGGTTACATTTTCCGCCTCACTTTGCTCTCCTTGAGGAAATGCTGATAAATGTACAGTAATTCACCTGTTCTTCTTGTTTCCATTTAGCACCTTTTTTTTGTTCTTTGATAAACAGTCTGCGACATACTTGTAAGTAATTGATCTCCTTCGTAATCTGTGCCGGAAGGATTTTCCACATCATCAGTTGATAGTTCTTTTCAGATGAGTCGGGTATTTCTAGATCAGAGTTGTTTTCCACTAAGTCATACATTCGGATATTCTTGCTTCTTCTAGACATCATCTTAGTAGAAGACCTTGTCTATTGTGGATGGAGATGAATTTTTTAAAACCAGAATCCATGTATGCCATCAGAACCAGAAAGTTTCCTATTTGGTTCTTTTTTTTAGTGCTTCTCTGAGTGATTTTCGGTTTATGTCCACCTTTTTTTGATTCCTTGCAATTCTTCTTTTCTTATGTTATTCATCGACTCGACCTTTTTACTATGTTCTCTTTGTTCTCATATTTTAATCCAAAATTGTTGGTGTGTCCTCGTGGTGTAATGGTTAAAGCGACGGACTGCGGAATCGTAGAAAGCGAGTTCGAACTCCGGTTACGCTATTACGTTCGCTTTCGGGCAAATACCCTGGGAAAGGAATGAGCCCCCTTATCCTCCCAGCTATGGGTTAAATAGTACCTTCCGGGAGAATGGCTTTGGCATTAAATAACCTACAACGGTTGATATGCCATTAAACAAAGAAACCAAACCAAAATTGTTTTGCTTCCTATGTATTGGGGTCCCATTTTGTTTGTATTGCTTGGCCGTGTCTCGGTGTCTTTTAAGCCGCTTTCTTTCGCCAATATCTTTTAATTTATCTCTTTATTATTTTTTCTTCTTTTGAGAGTCCTTCACACCAGTGTTAGCCAATGGTTTCTCACTGGAGTCTAAGTTACAACAAGTCTCCTCAAGTCTCCAGGACCCTTCTCAGTACTAAGGCCGATCTCAATAATGCAGTAATTTGGATGGTTTCCACTCGTACTGTTATTTCCAAGTCCTCCAGTCCTTGTACTAATCTTTTGGTGACTGTACCAAGAGCACCAATTACAATTGGTATTATCGTCACTTTCATGTTCCACAGTTTTTTTCAATTCCCAAGCAAGGTCGAGGTACTTATCCTTCTTTTCACATTCTTTTAATTTTACTTTGTTGTCCGCTGGGACAACAAAGTCCACAATTCTGCAAATTCTCTTTTTTGTTGTTGATTATTATAAGATCTGGTCTGGCCGATATTTGGTGATCCGTTTGTATCTCGAAATCCCAGAGGAGTTTGTGTGTCTCCTTCTCTACGACAGATTCTTGATTGTGCATATACCATTTGTTCGTATGGTCAAAGTTCAACTTCTTGCACAATTCCCAGTGGATCACCTTGCCCACTCAGTCGTGCCTAGTCTTATATTCTTTCTGTGCTAATTTGCTGCATTCGCTTATTAGGTGATTGATCGTTTCTATTCCCTTTTGAGAATTTTTACAACAGCGTTAGCTGATGGTTTCTCGCTGGAGTTTAAGAGATAGCAAGTCTCTTCAAGTCTGTAGAACTCTACCCAGTATTCTAGCTGATCTCAACAATTTTGTTGTTTGGATGGTCTCATCACGTCCTCTTATGTCTAAGTCTTCCAGTCCCTGTACCCAACGAACCAGTCACAATTTCTGTCACCGTCACTCTCATGCTTCACGATTTTTTCAGTTCTCCTGCAAAGTCTAGGTATTTATGTCTCTTTTCGCTCTCATACAGTTTTACCACGTGGTCAGCCGACAGGTTCCCTTTTTTTTTGTTGGCTATCACTAGGTCTGGTCATCTGACCGAGATTAGGTTATTCGTTTGTATTTCAAAATATTAGAGAAGTTTGTGCATTTCCTTTTTCATTATAATTGTTATTGCTCATTAAAGTTTTTCACATCAGAAATTGAGAGACAGCAAGTCTCCAGGACTCTTCTCAGTATTCTGGCCGTTTTTAATAATGCTATTGTTTGGATGGTCTCCACTCGGCCGCCAACTTCCAAATCTTCCAGGCACTTTAATAATCCTTTAGTTACCGTGCCAAAAGCACCAATCACAATTGGCATAACTGTCACCTCCATGTTCCATAGTTTTTTCAATTCCAAGTTCGAGGTTATTACTATTATTATTATTATTATTTAGAAAGTCTGCTAAGTACTATGAAGCGATTTCAATTCCAAGGTCGAGGTTATTACTATTATTATTAAATGCTCTTTTAGAGTTTTTCACACCAGCATCAGCTGATGGTTTTTCACTGGAGTTTGAGGGATAACAAGTCTCCTCAAGTCTCCAGGACTCTTCTCAGTATTCTCGCCGTTTTCAATAATGCTATTGTTTGGATGGTCTCCACTCGGCCGCCAACTTCCAAATCTTCCAGGCCATTTAATAATCCTTTAGTTACCGTGCCAAAAGCACCAATCACAATTGGTATAATTGTCACCTTCATATTCCATAGTTTTTTCAATTCTCTAGCAAGGTTGAGGTACTTATCTCTCTTTTCACATTCTTTCAGTTTTATTCTGTGGTCAGCCGGGACAGCAAAGTCGACAATTTTGCAGATTTTCTTTTTTTTTTTTTTTTGTTGATTATTATAAGGTCTGGTCTTCTGGCAGAGATTGGGTGATCCGTTTGTATATCAAAGTCCCATAGGAGTTTGTGTGTGTCATTTTCTAGGACAGGTACTGGGTTGTGCATATACCATTTGTTGGCATGGTCAAATTTAAATTTCTTGCAGATTTCCCAATGGATCACCTTGCCCACCAAGTCGTGTCTCGCCTTGTATTCCTTCAGTGCCAATTTGCAGCATTCGCTTATTATGTGATTGATGGTTTCATCTCTGTTACCACATAGTCTACATTTGCTATTTTGTTGCGTCTTATCTATCCTCGCCTTGATATGATTGGTTCTTATGGCGCTGTTTTGAGCTGCCATTAGGAGAGATTCTGTTTCTCTCTTAAAGTTTCCATTTCTTAGCCATGTCCAGGTTTTGTCGTGTGAGATGTTGTTTATTAGTCGTTTAAAACGCCCATATTATTATTATTATTATTATTATTATTATTATTATTATTATTATTATCAAGAAATGTCTTATACTGATTAATTTATTGGTTTGAGCGGTATGTCAACCGATCGGGGTTATTTTATAACTAGGGATTAGGGAATCACGCTCGATATACATCTATATCTGCATATTTTTGTATAGTTCTTTCTTTAGAGTATTTGAACACGGTCCTATTGGGTAGGAATAATTTTCCAAAATATTTATTTGGCCCATAAAAGGGACCCTAACAGTTACTACCTTTCCGAGTCAGAGTGGATCTGGGAGTAATGGTAATTAAGAGGTACTCCTTCCTCAGATCTTCGGAACTGGAGTCTCACTATTATATGCAGTTTAGTATCAGACACCCTCTTTTTCGGGGGTACTCTTTTGCAGAGAATACGGTTAGCGTATTCTAAGCCTTGTCTACAGGGTGGATATGTTTTTGTGTGATTCGAATAAAATAAGATATAAACTGGAATCTGATATCGAATTTTTCTTGAGTCTTTATTATTTTTAATTCAACCTGCTCTGTAATCTCATTAGTCTTTAATATGGATTATTGATTTAATCATAGGCAATAACTCATTTATTTATTACACGCAAAATTAAATACCTTATGTACTTCGTCGCTCAGGGATCTGACACCACTGGTTGCCTTTTCTCCGGATAAAAGAAAACAAATATTCGACTGAGTGCCAGCACCAACTTTAAGTCCCGTGTAAACGAATAGGATGTAGTAAAAGTTGTCATGTTTATAGTTGTCGCTGAGAGATCGAAAATGACCCTGAAACATAACATTCACAATCATAGAAAAAAATTGAAAAAAGATACTTACAAAAAAATTAATAATTGAGAGAAAAAAAGACATATGGATAAAAAGTCAGTGCCACTGGGATTTCATATGATACTTAATAACCCTACATAGAAACAATAAAAATATGACTACCAGAAACACGTATGCATGCAAATAAACCTGAAAATAAATCGCTGTTTATTTAAAAGACCGCCTCTTGAAAATAACATAGTTAAAAATCCATTTAAAAAAGCAAACGAGACGGTTAAATCACGGCTAATTTGAAACACACTCTTCTCAAACCTACTCAAAAGACATTAAAGCAAGTGCCATCACAACAACGGAACTGATAGTAAGTCTAACATAAAGTTGGGCAGGTTTCGATCCCAGTTTCAAGAGTCCTACGTGTCTAGCCACACTGAAGAGTTGTGATACAACGAAACAGTCTGTCTGTGGATGACAATATATACGCTCCCCCATGGGGGTTGAGCACTCTGGCGAAGGAATTTTCGGCTGCCGCTCGCATAATGCAAAGCTCTTCGAACGAACTGAACACTCTGGTATCCGGTAAGGTATAAAATGTAAAAAAATGAACGCTGCTGCTGCTACATAATACCTTATAATTCTTTAGCCAACGTGGTATGCTTGTTGGCCGAGCGGTCTGATACTAAGTCTAACGTAAAGTTGGGCGGGTTTCGATCCCAGCTTCAAGCGTCCTACGTGTCTAGCCACACTGAAGAGTTGTGATACAACGAAACAGTCTGTCTGGGTATGACAATATATATATATATATATATATATATATATATATATATATATCCCTGGGGGAATATACTCAGTATAAATAAGACTCCACGCGAAGAATAAGTATAACAAGCTTATCGTTCGAAAGTACAACGTACAAATAATATATGGACACTCGATTGTATCTTGAATGCCAGAGTGGGTACTTTCACTTCTACCACTTGGTTACCACTTACTCACGTCTTTTATAGACCGAGTAATCCATTCTCAGGGGCTTCAGGATCTTCCACGATATCAATATATATATATATAAAGTAATTAAAGTTGACGATAGTAGTCGAGGGCGACCCGATGGCTCCCTTTTCATGAGCTATTACAGCAAGGTGTAGGGGAGGGCGCTACTTCTTTCTCTGGTTAGTTCCACTTTAACCTTGATCCTTGATGCTGAGCGTTAAGCAAGGCAGCGTCAAGTATCATTTTTTGAGTCTTTGGTATGACTCAACCCGGGATTGAAATCCGATATCCCGGGCCATTCGCGTCTGTAGTATAGCGGAGAAAGATGATAACGCTGATGTATAAAAATATAATCTCCTTTTCTTTTCCTTTCATTACCCAAAATGTACAGATGGTTAGAGTACTGGAGGGTCGAAGACGGCTGAGCTGCGCACACAGGAACCGATGTAAGAATCTTCGGTGAATCCCTTTTTCTTACTTCTCGGATCGATATCTTCCTGGTTATATAACATTCCAGACGACAACGCAGATTCTCATGGTTACACATCCTATCTCCACCCACTTAAACGTTGCATGTGAACATTCCTCTATCTGGCATGCCCCCTGCGCAAATTCTCGTGGTCACACTACCAACCTGCCACCTACACAATGCACATGGTCGGACTTCCTTCTAGCATGCCACCCACGCAATTTACGCGGCATTTCCGTTGAGAACAACTGCATCCTGTTTACTTTAGGCACCGGGAGCATTTCCTGTTATTTTCGTTCAACTAGGGTCCGACTTCCATTGCTACATCGACAGATGTCAAAGGGGCATTTAAGTCAATATCTAGCAATTCTTCATACAAATGGATTGTCTACGCCAACAGTACATTTTACATCGCTTTTTACAAAGCACATCAATTCATTAAAAATGTTTAGACAAATTCAAAATTAAAAACAAAGAACCTCAAAGCATTCTTAAAAAGTTTTTTTTTGTTGACCATAAAAAAAACGACATAAAAGTGATATTCCAATTTGTCTTATTGCTTTTGTTCATCTTTCATACACACACACACACATACACACATATATATATACATATTTGTGATATATAAACAGGGAAAGAGAGAGAAAGAGAGAGAGAGAGAGAGAGAGCGAAAACGAGAGAGAAAGCGAGAGAGAAAGAGATGTGTATGTGTGTGTGTGTGTAAATAAACAAATCGATTTAAAAATATACTCAAATACTGGCCAATAGGGCGTGATAAAACGGAAAATGAATTATTTCATCCACTCTTGTCGGCTACGTTACAAAGATTCTCATGTATTTTTCATGTACATGAAACTTTTAATAAAGAAACCGACCAGAGCAGGTGAGATGATTTATTTTAGGTTATACATCTTTTTATGAATGGAGGAATTGATATATTAAGTTAGAAATTACCATGACAATAAAATCCGGCACACACCTACACGTGACATACGGAGCACTGAACGGCTGTTTCGACCTTATTAGGTCTCATCAACTGTGCACACCGTGATCTCGACCACTGGAGATCGAACCAACAACCACAGTATGCAGGAGCCGAAACTCTACCACTGGGCCACTGGTTCATGACACGTATAAGCGATACCGAATTAACGAGTCATGATAAATTGCGCGACCACTTGACCTAATGTGTATATATATATTGGCCCAGTCGGCTGGAACTGAAGAATGTGCGCCTGCATTTCAGTTGAGTGGTAAAACTCCAGCCCAATGAGTGTCTTGGATATGACACGAAACCATCTGATAGTGAGGCTCCGGTTCTGGAGTTCTGAAGAATGCGAAATACCCCTTCATTGCAATTACTCCAAGGTTCACTTTGACACGGATTGGTAGTACTAACTGGGGTCCAATCTACGGATCAAGTAGAACTGTTCAATCTTTTGCAAGAGGTTATTATTAATATTAAAGAACAATATTCGGAGCCATTTAACTGTGAGAAAACATATGTTTAGTATTAAATTTAGTATTAAATTAGTATTAAATTCAATAGGAATACTTGATAGATAGAAATGATAGAAACTAACTTAATTGGCGTAAACAAATGAGCTTTGGCTTGCTTAAAGATAACGTGACTTACAACCTATTCGTAAACAAATCACACACACACATACACACATATTTATCTATATATCAATATATCTAAACAGGATTTGGTACTAAATAATCTCCAAGGTTTCACGTGCCATAAAATACAATTAACCAACTATATATATATATATATATATATGCATGTTTGTTTACGAATAAATTTATCTCAAGAATACATTTGAGAAGACGAACCGCAGATTCTTTGGCCAATAATTTAAGAAACGCATGTTGCCCATGATCAATAATAGGTTTATTGATCAATAAGTACCCAGTTCATAATAATTAGTCTAAACCGTCTCAAAACGATCAGCTGAAGTTGAAATTATGTAATAATCGAATTGAAGATCAATGAAAGTTGAAATTATTGAAAGACTCCTAGTTAAGAGTTCCAGAGTAAACACATTTATTTTTATGCATAGAAGTCTCAATAATAACAAATCAATAAAATGTTAAATTATCTGAACTGATTAGAGTATTTCCCGCGGATAGTCAATCAGTGGATGACAGCGATTCATATAGGCATGTCCTAATATTTTCGCAGGAAAATCGAAAGACTCTATTAAGAACGTAACAAGAAATTTCAAAATATTATTTAGCCTTCTCAGATTACGGAGTATTTTCTGTCGAGAATTCTTAATCCACAATTGATGTTGAAAATAGATAATTTTTGTAAGGATCTCAGGCAATGGGATTAAGCATTAATCTTACTCCAATTTATCTATAACTTTTTTTCAATAGCGAATGATTGGTGAATAAAACAGAAAATAAAAAGCGAGATATAGAGGCGCCGGTGGTGTACCGGTTATTTTCGTAGAAAGAGGAATCGGTTGCCAAAATTCAATTCCTGAACAAAACTATTTTCATTTCACTTCACGCTAGCCCCCTTGGGAAAGGCATGAATCCATCTGTTCTTCCACCACCATAATCATCTAAAGGTAAATCGTAAGGTAGTAATTTACTAAGCTTTTTGTTTATTTGTGGCACAAAGCTGTATGAATGGGGCACACTGAGAATCGAACTCACCCGTGAAGGTTTGCTTATCTAGCTTGTTAACCATTACACTACCCGAGGTAAAATGTCGAATAGATTGATTTCTTTAGCCTTGGTAAACCAACCATCCTAGAATAAAAATACAAAATCAAAACCAGGTGTACTCCGCCTAGAAATTGACCTTGTGTCACAACCTAATATAGCGGAAAGCTTGGCTAAATACATATATAGTAAAGTAAGTTGGCCGACCGTAGTTGAGTTCAATATGAGGCCTCCCTTTTCAATAGCTACTACACCGGATTGTAAAGGGTGCTACTACTTACCTTGTATTGCTTTATTTTACTCTTGATACGTACCATATAATACTAACTGTTAAGTAAGGAGGCATCAAGTACCATTTTTTGAGTCTTTGGTATGACTCGACCTGGGATTGAACACCGGTCTCCCAGGCCATTAACGATCACTCTTCCCACTAGACCAATGGGCCATATATATATATATATATATATAGAATTCGTTTATAGATGGTTTGTTGTTTGATACTTTTTCAATGGCATATCAGCTCTTGTGAGCTATTTAATGCCATATTGAGTTTATTTTTGTGTTAATTATTTCCTATCTAATGTGTATTAATATGTTAGTAAAAATAATTTTCATTAACTGCTTCTTTCGATGCGGTTGACCCCCAGCCACTAACCTTCTTGCATCTTTAGTATAAAAAGTGTTCAGTGCGTGTCATTAGAGAAATTTAAGACGATGGTCGGGATTTAATAAAATAGCTGCTAGGGTTTGACATGACCAGCCCAGTGATCGGATCGGGCATTTCCAACCGACCGTCTACCCAAGTAAAGGCCGATGTGCTTCGTATGTTGAATATGAAGATACATATAAAAGCCCATAAAGGATTCAAAACAATAACAACTACAATAACAACAGGAAAGAATGAAAGATAACATGACATGAATCTTTGAGATATAGAACAAGAAAGAAGGTGCGAGTTTCGTCCGTTTTTGCTCAGAGGACCGGAGGATTTTGCGTCACAATGTTACTTTACGCCCTCGCTCTTTACATAACTAAATAAATTTGTTTCTTTGTTCCCGTTTGGATACACATCAATAAAATGGTTACGTTATAAGAATTGTGTCTTGGATTTCTTCTCAAAGAGAACTTAATATTCTACTTGGATGAGTATTATCAGCTATAAGTAAGATAACCACAGCATATCTACACCTGAATTTCCCCTTGTTGATGTCACCTCCTGTCCGAATACTTTAACTAGGATATGCATTAATTTGGTATTTAATCCAATGGATCAGCTTTTGGACGTTTCTTTTTTTTTTCGCGAATTAAGTGTTAGCGCATATCTCTATATAGCACAATTTTCTTTTTCCTTTAGGGTCATAAAATGTTAGAGGAGACTTTCTTAATAAAATCAGTACTAACTCCCGATGAAAACCCTGAAGATTTTTAGCATTTTTTAAGACATCACATGAGCCAGATACAGTTGAAATTAAAAAAAAACATTTACCTGGTTAACAAATTGGATCGTATTTCATTTCCAAAACACACAAACTTTGTAGTCGCTAACGCACTAGACAGTGACATCGTAGTAAGCTGTAACGTGATCTGGTAGGTCCAAGTTAAAAAGGGAACGGTTAGGATCATTTCTGAGGACGAAGAAAGAGAGGAGAAAAAAGATGAAAAAAGCAGAGTCTACGGTACGGCCTGTTGACCTCTGAGTGACTCGTTGCAGGTCAGCCAGTCACAAATGAGTGTCTACGGTAATTAAAAATAACTAGAAAAAAAACCGGAGGTCCCAAATCTTCTGCCTTGGTATAGAACCACAGGAGGTGCCCATAGTGTAATGGTTATCGTCGTCGGAAATGGACACGGCCACACGAGTTCAAATCCTCGACGAGACTGATTGCATTTCACATAGCACTAACACCTTTAGGAAAGGTATGAATTATTCTCCCTCCAGCTATGGGTAAATAGTAGGACAGACTAGGTTCTTCAGCCTTGGTAAGGCAACTAGTCTAGGAGAAGGAAAACTCTGAATTCAAACCTATTAAACTCCGCTTAAAAAATTGACCTTGTGTCATATCCTGCCCGAGCAGAGGGGTTGGTAAATATGATAGAACCACAGGAAACGAATATATCCTCCCTTCGACACCAGGGAATGACTCGGGTTTGAAAGTTACTAGGCTAGGAGACACAACGAGGGAAAAGACAGCAGTTGAACACCAGCCTCGAAGATGTAAAAAGTCGAAAGTAGCACCCTCCATTTTGTGGTGAGCTCCGAAAGGGGGTCTTACACTAAACGCGAACCTGTGAAGACGAAACCAGCGAACAAGCATGTTAGAACTACAACAGAAAATCAGGATGAAAATTCGGGATCTGTCTCTGCTTTTTCTCTCCTTATGACATGGTTTTTCTCTTTGTCCAGCTAACGCGGGTGACTCAGTTTTTATACGTTGTTTCTTTATCCCGACGACTACTTTAAAAGTGTAGTAGCGAATGAACTTTTGTGTTAGTGAACTGAGACAGAGTTTTATGAGTTCATCCCCTTTTCCCACGGTGAGGTTACAACAGGGTTCGACACCTACTTGAGATATAGCAATGTTAATCTACAGTCCTTACATAAAGACAAAAAAGAAATAATACAAATCCGAGCGTACACCCGTATTGTCATCTTTATTCATCTTCGAAACAACCTTGGGGTGGGGGGGTGACAGCACGTGTGACACATGTGAATGAAGCAGCCCTAATTATAGCGATGTCGATGAGGACGAAACTTAGGAGCTGTTTAGATGGTTCCAAAATTTCACTCGACTTACAAGAACCTCGAAATCCTTCTTTTTCTAATTTATTGTTTTGTAAAATCTGCAATACACCCGTCATTTGTTTTGTTGCCATTTTAACAATATTATATTCACATATACATGGACATGTACATATATACATACACGCTACGTTTATGCTTATACTGGTTACGGAAGCAAAATATGAAATGATTTTTAAAACGTTTTTGTAGTCTGATTAGTCCGATTTTTAAAAAAAGCATGATAAATCTAAATTTTCATGATTAGCTTTATTATTCAAGCCCCTTTTTAAGATTAAAACTCAGCCCAATATAAGTGAGCAAGAAAAGAAACGACAAAGAATCTATGATTAGCTTAACGCTGAAACCAAGCCAAACTTTCTTTGGCTACCGTATACAAAGCAAAGAAATTTCTTTTTTTTTTTCTTTTTTTTTTTTTTTTTGTTACTGAAATAGAGCTTTTTAAGGAAAATGGAGAGTGGAGGTTTGAATAAAAACGAAAACAAGGCTTTTTAACTGCTCTTGCTACGGCGATTAAGAAGAAACCAATAACGCCAATAAGAAAGCACGCTAATGAATTGAAAGTCTACAAGAAAACAAGCAATTAAACAAGATTTAAGCCCTGACCATAACCCCTTTAATTACGCTGTATGGGACGGTTTAAAAAAACAAAATAAATGCAACTTTCCATACAAATATTGGTTCACTCAAGACTGCTACTAAGGAGGAATGTAATAAAATATCTAAAGAATTTCTTTTGAAGGCATGAAAATCATATCGAAGGCCTTTTGACACAATCGTTTTTAAAAATGGAGGCCATATTGAGGAAATCTACTGTTTTGTCTTAATAATTATTTTGTTGTTAAATTTTTTGAATTAAAATTAATCTTGTTTTATAATAGAGTTATATATATAAAATCATACAAGAATATTCCTAATTTTGTTTCCACACCCTGGATTTACATATACATGCACACGCACATGATAGATAGATAGATAGATAGATAGATAGATAGATAGATAGATAGATATAAAACACTGATAAAGATAGATCCGGCGAAGGGATTAACGGCCGCCACTCGCGTAATGCTAAGTTTTTCCAATGGATTGAGCACTCAGGTATCCGGTAAGGCAAAATGTAAACAAACGAAAGTTACTACACAATGCCTTAAAATTCCCGAGCTGACGCAGATCACCTGCTGGCTAAGCAGTATGATACTAAGTCAAACGTAAAATTGGGCGGGTTTCGATTCCAGCTTCCATCGTCCTACGTGTCTAGTTACACTGAAGAGTTGTGATACAACGAAACAGTCTGTCTGTGGATGACAATATATATATATATATATATATATATATATAGAGAGAGAGAGAGAGAGAGAGTGATAAAGAAATTTCTGAGTAAGGTAGATTGCTAGAAAAATACTGATAGATAGATAGAGAGATAGATATAAAATTCTGAGAATGATTGATTGATAGACAGAAATAATACTGATATATATATATATATATATATATATATATATATATATATATATATATATACACTCCATATTATACTGCACTTGGTTCGAGAGCACTCTCCATATTATATTGCACTTGGTTCGAATATATATATATATTATTATTATTATTATTATTATATAATAGCTCTATCCTAGATATTGAGCACTCTCCATATTATATTGCACTTGGTTTGACAGATATCCACATAGTGATTTAGTGACAACCAACACTTTTATAATATAAGATAGATAGATAGATAGATAGATTTTGTTTTCGCAAATACTTTAAGAATTCCATTCTACGTTTAAAACTCTTCATTAAATCGGTTGAGAAGTAATTAAAAATACTTTTAAATCAATAAACTATACATCAGATAATTTTGGCAGAGGAGGAATTAATCCGAAAAACACCTGGAAGCAAGCAAATTATCAGCCAGGAATGAACAAAAGATTCTGTTATTCTATCAGGAAAGTCAAAAATTCTTTATTTTACCATTTGTTCTTCCTTTCTGTCTTGCCTCAAAGCAATTACAAAGAGGATGACGAACAGTAAAAAGGTTCCCAGGACTACGGAGAATACTGTACTGTTGTTGATGATGTCAAATTTGCTAAACACTGTCGAGAAATCGATGACATTGGGTGGTACAAAAAACGT
Organism: Sepioteuthis lessoniana; assembly: GCA_963585895.1. Classification (NCBI taxonomy): domain Eukaryota; kingdom Metazoa; phylum Mollusca; class Cephalopoda; order Myopsida; family Loliginidae; genus Sepioteuthis; species Sepioteuthis lessoniana. The sequence continues at coordinate 68,804,878 of OY757937.1, forward strand.
GTTCGACAGTGTGAGTTCTTTATTTGAAGGACATTCACATGCGAAAAGATCCGTCCACTGTGGCTGTAATTAGAATAAAATCAAGATTAAAATTAAAACTAGCAAAAATAAACACGTTTATAGACAGAATGTTTCGAAATAAATTTTGATATCATTTGAAATGTACAATGTCATCACTCACTTCATGGCATATCAACCTTTGAAGGTTATTGAATGCCAAAGCTATTCTCCTAGAAGAACAGTATTGATACTATTTAACCCATAGATAGGAGGACAAGGGGATTCATACCTTTCCCAAGGGTATTTGCCCGAAAGTGAACGTAATAACGCGACTAGAGTGCGAACTCGCTTACTACGATTCCGTAGTCTATCGCTTTAACCATTACGCCACGAGGACACCCCGAAATGCTGTATGCGTTTCAGAAGAGACAAAATGTTTTAATGAAATAATTCTGATTATATATACATATATAATGTTCGAACGAATTTTAAGTCTCATTTTAGAAGACATATCATAAACGAAAAAAAATATGCTAAAAGAAATATTTAATGATCAACATAACATCCATTGTTTCTTAGAACGTCATTCAATCGGTCCATAAGCTTATAGATGCTATGCTTGTAAAATTCTTTAGGTTTTGATGTAAGATATAAGGCCAACTTGTGATCAAGGGAATCATCTTCCATCACGAATTTGCCCGTCCTCACAAAGTTCAATTGACAAAAGGTCTTTTCGAGGAGCCCAGTTGTGAACATTTTCCTTATCTGCCATATTCTCCTTACCTTGCTCCTTCTGATTATTACTTGGTAATGGGATTATCGAATCATTTGATGGTCTTAGATTGACATCTAGAGAAGTGGTTGAATACTTGTTGGTCTCATATATTTTGCATCAAAAACTAAAGAATTTTACAAGCATGGAATCTGTAAACTTTTTGACAGATAGAATGAAGTTCTTGGAACCAATGGAAATTAAGTCAATGATTAAATAAGTCTTTTTTTATTGATAAAATATATTTTAAAATCGGACATTATTTTCGTACGAAGCTATATGTTTCGCAAAATAAAGAGAATCTGTCAAGGTTCTTCAGCAAAGTTTGACAAAATCTTGATCATGATTATAAAATAATATTAATTTTGCTAAAAAGATTTTGGTTTTGACAAAAAGTTAATTTTGTGATTATCGTCAAATCATTTCTTCTCGAGTCATAATTAGAAAATTCCATTTGACCCATATCAGAAAACTCCCTTTGACTCCCTATCAGAGTGGACCTTGGAGCGATAGCAATGAAGAGGTACTCTGCATTCCCCAAAGCTCCAGCATTACTGAAACCTCACCATCAGATTTTGGAATGTCATATATCAGGACTCTCTTTGGGAGGGGGTGTCTTACCCCTCTTCAGAGATGCAGTCGGTGAATTATACGACTCTTGCCGACTCGGATGCAATAATCTTAAATAAACAATTACAGCTTTAAGTAACTATTCTTAATATAATTGATTTACGGTTATATGGTATCAAGTTTTCTATCTGATACAAATATTTTTCAAACAGTTCTGTTTGACCCATATATGGCACCCTAACAGGTACAATCAACTCGATTCAGAGTGGACATGAGAGTAATGTCAATGAAAGGGTTCTCCAGAACTATAGTTTAACCATTAGATGTACTTTAGTGTCATATCCTGGACAATACTTTCGTTAGTGGTGGTGGAGACATTTAGCCACACCGAATGAGCGGTCAGTAGATTCATATCAAACAAAAAAAAATGATCATATACGAATTGTGTTGAAAAAAGTATCGAGATTGAAGTTGTATTTATCATGAAAGAAACAAACAATGAATGAAACATTAATTTTTTTCAGAGAAGTCACCTTGGCTTTCAAAGCTTACTCCAATGAGTATTCCAGTGGTTGAGGTCTCACTGAAATTCTTCTTTTGATATGGTACGAAGAACTTTTTAATGTCATAGACGACCTCAAACCTTTCCGCTAAGATGAATTTACAGTTTAGGAAACGTTAAACGGAGATAGGGATCTGATGAGTATGAAAGGGACTGACTTGTACTATCGTGTGTTTAGCAAATAACATTTCATTTAAAAATTTCGAAAACAGTTTTATAATTCTTTTCCAAAATTCAATTTTAATTATCTCGTGCTTTTTTTATTTCTTACTATTTAATCTGATTTCTTAAGAAAATGCTTCCTTATACCAAAACGACTATAAATAAACATTTTAAAGCCAATTTTCTTCTAAACACGAAGATTTTATTATTTCTTGGGGAACAATATCCAATCAAAAGGTATATTATTGGGTAATACCGGCTCATTGGCCTAGTGGGTAAAGTGTTCGCCAATGGTCTGGGAGGCCTAGGTTCCATCGCGTCATACCAAAGACTTTAAAAATGGTACTTGATACCTCCTTGCTTAACACTCAGCAATATAAGGTATGTATCAAGGGTAAAGTTGAGCAATCCAGGGAAAGGAGTAGCGCCCTCCCCTACACCTCGGTGTAGTAGCAATCGAAACGGGAGCCTTCAGGTCGCCCTCGACTAAAGGGAGACAACTTTACTTACTTTATTTATTACCAAATTCTACTGCATCGAAACTCTCGAACCAAAAATATAAATACACAGCAATCCTACAAATAAGAACAGCAAGTATATGAAGTTACGCAATTTTATTTTTGATGACGCAAGTGTTGCAATTTCACTTGTGGCTACAGCGTTTCGATGCTTTAGAGTTTGGTAATGAATGATACCTAATAACATCTGTTTTGGTTATATAATGTTCTACTAGAAATAATAAAATCCTCGTATCTTTTGTTTAGAAGAAAACTTTTGATAAAATTGTAAGAGACGAAATTATTTATGGATGACACAGTCTAACCGTTTAAATATCATCTCTTTGTATTTTCTCAACTGTGAAGACGCCTAGATATAAAGATTTTAAAGTTCGAATTTCAATCTCAGTACTTTTAAACACGCCTCATGCAATAAAATATTATATATAACAGTGTTAGGCCAATCACTCTTTGTGCCATACAGTCCTTGGTAAAGGTATGAGTTCTGCGATAGAATACTTACTTTACAGAAATTATTTAACCAAAATGTCTTATTCCAGACCAGACAATTTACTGAGATGGCTTCAAATAGATATGGTGCCAATAAATCGTCGGCGTCACCAGACATTCCTGAAAAAGAAAACAAAATAATTTAACATAATCAACCAAACAACATACGTGTGTATATATAAGTGCGCTATGCATATGTGTGTGCTATATTTACGTGCGTTATATGGTTTCTGTTTGGTTTGGTTTTATGGCATATCTAACATTGTAGGTTATTCAATGCCAAATCCATTTTTATGCACATAAACAGTTCTATTTCAAACAATTCAGTTTAGCATAAGTACAGTTTCTTCTTCACACCCAGTCAAATATCAAAACTGTTCTATTTCAAACAATTCAATTAAGCACAAGTACAGTTTTTTCTTGACACACAGTAGAGTGTCAAAACAGTTCTATTTCAAACAATTCAGTTTAGCATAAGTACGCAGTTTAAATGTAAAAATAGTTCTATTTCAAATAATTTACTTGAGCATAAGAACACTGTTTACTTCTATATGACCAATTGATAGGACCCTATCAGATGCTACCACACTAGTAGACCTGGAAGCGACATCAATGAAGGGGTACTCTGCATTCCCCAAAGCTCCAGCATTACCGAATCCTCACCATCAGATTATTTAGTGTCAAATCCAGTCGTTGGAGGGGTCTTACTCCCCAGCAGAAATTCAGTCAGTATATTTGGCTGCTTCAACTGACTGGGCCATACGGTTTCTGTGCGTGTAATGTTTTTTGTTTGTATGTTCTGTGTATTTGTAATATTTGCGTGCCTGTGTGTATTTTATGCATCATTTTACGTTAAATGCGCATGTGTGTGATATATGTATTTACCAAACCGCTCCAGGATGTGACACAAGGTTAATTCTTAAGGGAGATGTGCCGGTTTGAGTTTATTTTTCCTTCTTCTAGGCTAAAGAACCCAGGCTGTCTTACTATTTATCCATTGCTGGAAAGAGAAAAGGGTATTAATACCTTTCCCAAAGGCACTGGCACAAACTGAAACATAATTTTTTTTCCTGGATTTGAACTCGAGTTGTCGATTTTCCATGTAAAAACACACTCTCGGGTCCACTCTGATCTGGAGTGGTGGTACCTGTCAGGGTACAAACTATGAGTCAAATTGATCAGTTGGAAAATTATTTGTATTGGGTAGAAGTACTTGGAAATATATAACTTTGTGACAACATCTTAGAATAATTATTATTATTATTCCTTTGAAAGTTTTAGACATAAGCGTTGGCTGATGGTCTTTTCATTAGAGTTTGATTGACAGTAAGTCTCTTTAAGTTTCTAGGACTCTTCTTAGTATTCTGGCTGATCTCAACAATGCTGTAGACTGAATGGTTTTCACTCGTCCTCTGATTTCTAAGTCTTCGAGTCCCTTTACAAATCCTTTGGAGATTATTCTGAGCGCACCAATTACAGTTGGTATCGATGTCACTTTCATGTTCCATAGTTTGTTTTTTTAGTTCTTGTTGTGGCGGAATCACCTATTAATGGACTCAACCACTCTTCATAATAACCGGAAGACGCAGCAATACGAAGTCAGTCTAAATCCGGAAGCTAACCTCGCCCCCGTGCTGTTATGCGAACTAGTTTACCGTCCTATGTTGTTGTAACCATCCTTTGCTCTTGTAAATATATAACTATACTATAACCGTGGTGTTCAGTTCTCTAGTAAGGTCTAGGTATTTATATCTCTTTTCGCTTTTCTTATTTTTGCTCTGTGTTTCGCCAGGACAGCAAAATCCACTATTTGGCAGGTTCTCGGTTGTTGTTTTTTTTCAATTGTTCTTGACTCTTCTTCTGACCGAGATTAGGTAATCTGTTTGTATCTCAAAATCCCGGAAAATTCTGTGCGTCTCATTCTCGAAGACGGATTCTGGGTTGTGCATATACAACTTGTTTTATGGTTAAATTTTAATCTCTAACACAATTCCCAGTGGATCACCTTCCCTACCGAGTCGTGTCAGCTCTTATACTCATTTTGCGCTAATTTGCTACATTCTCTAATTTGCTACATTTATCTTGTGATAAATCGTTTCGTCTCTATCACCAGGTAACCAACACTTGCTGTTTTGTTGCATCTTATCTATTTTTGTTTTAACATAGTTGGTCCTTATGGCGTTGTTTTGTGCTGGTATTAGAAGAGATTCAGTTTCCTTTTTTACGCTATGTCCAGGTTTTTTCGTGTTAGGTTTCGCCTGTTTGTCGCTTGAAATATCCATACAGTTGTTTTTCTTCCAATATCTGTTTTCTAGTTATTGTTGTTCCGTTGATGATTGTCTTGTTTGTATTGTTGCTGGTCGTTGTAATTAATCTATTTTGGCTCTTTTTTTATGCAGTCTTCAAGTCGGCGTAGTGATGTACAGACGCTATATTCAATTCTGGTGAGTTCTCTCCCTCTTTCTTTTCTTGACAGATATAGTCTGTCTGTGTCATCTCTGTGGCGTAAGGCCTTATGCATCGTTATTAGTTTTCTTCTTCTCAGGTAAGTTTGTTAAAGTTCTTCCCTCGTCCATTTCAAGAATGGTCCCGAGCATCTTACGAGGGGGACAGCCCAGGTGTTTATCTCTTTGATGAGTTTTCTGCTATAGAACTTGGTTTCGAGTAGTTCTAAGATACTTTTAAAATTTTTTCCTTTCATATCCACTTGTTTGATCGTGTGTCCTTTCAATATTTCCAAGTCCTTGTAAGTTTCCTTTTCTCCTGCGTTCTGATTTTTTTCTTGGTTTGGTATTTCTATTCCTTCCGTTACTTGTCTTTTTCCGCTTCTCATTATTAGCACGACACATTTTTCTATGCCAAATTCCATTCCTATATTCTGACTGTATATTCTAATTGTGTTTGTATCAGGGTCTTTGATATCATTTGAGATGTACAGGGTGTTTTTGAAGAGACAAAAATGTTTTGATAAAATAATTCTTTGCTCCAAAATTTTGTTTGCTTCCTATTCACCCAGTTGATTTTATGTCTTCATGTATTCTCCAACTATTTGCTAATCTTGTGAGTTTTTTACACCAACGTCCGATGGTGGTCGTTCACTGGAGTCTTAGTGACAGTTTCATTAGGTCCCTTGGCCCCTTCTCAATATCCATATTTACCAACCCGTCCGCGCGGGCAGGATATGACACAAGGTCAATTTTAAAGCGGTGTTTAACAGGTATGAATTCAGAGTTTTCCTTCTCCTAAACTAGTTGCCTCACCAAGGCCGAAGAACCTAGTCTGCCCTACTATCTACCTATAGCTCGAGGGAGAATAATTAGATTCATACTTTTCCCAAGGGTATTAGTTCTATGTGAAATAAAATCAGTCTCGTCCAGGATTTGAACTCGTGTCGCCGTGTTCATTTCCTACGACGATAACCATTATACCACTGGCACCTCAAGAAAACCATTACACCACGGGCACTTCTCAATATCCTGGTCGATTGCAAAAATGTTCGACGGTCTCGGTTCTTCATCTGATTTTCAATTATCCTAATTCACTTTCCAACCCTTTGTAGGATCGTTAGAAACGTTCCAACTACAATTAGTGGCACTATTACCAATATGTTTCATAAGGTTTTTCTTTTTTTGTTCACTGGCAAGGTCCACGTATTTGTCAATCTCTTCGCTTTCTTTGATTTTCTCTCTGAGATCTGTAGAACGACAAAATATACAGCAAGTTTTCTTTTGTTATTGCTACTGATGATTAACACCCCAGGTCTGGTGCTCTGTCCGGAATTAGGTGATCCGTTTGTATCTCAAAATCCCAAAGAATTTTATGACTATTATTATTATCATCAACATCAGTGAATTCAGCGCACCTAGAGCGGCTTTGCGCTAAGCCCAACCTGTGGCTTATATTATTTAATTTGCTGGGACAGCAAAATCCACTGTACAACAAGTTCACATGGTTTTGTCTTCTGTAGTTCACCACCTTCACCACCCCAGCAAAAGCATCCAGAACTGCTGAATTGTGCCTTACGTACTTCCAAAATATTGCAAAACTTTTGACTCATCCTAGTATTTATTTTGACTCGTGGAATTTTCTCAGGGGAATCTGATTTTGGAATATAAAATCCTTCAAATATCCTCGTTTTTAAATCAAAATTTATATATATATATATATATATATATTTTTAAAATTGTTTAGCGTCTCTTACGTCATCCTCCGAGGGTGAGCTGAAAAGTTCATATGATGGCGTTTTATCTGATATTGATTACTTCTTGACCAATGGGATCCAAGTAAATCATCTGATGGTGAAGCTCCTGTTCTGCAGCTTTGAGGAATGAGGTGTACTTCTTCTTTATTATTACTCCCAGGTCGACTCTGAACCGGAGTGGTAGTACCTGTTAAGGCCCCATCTATAGGTCAAATAGAAATATATAATCATCTACACTTGAAGCCATTTAACTATGTGTAAACAAATTATTGATATCAAATTGAATTATTAGTATTAGATTGGAATACTTGAAACCATTTAACTGTGGGCAAATAAATGAATTCAGGCTCATTTAAAAATAATGTTACCTAAAAGCTATTCGTTTATAAATCATATATATTTAATAGATATGTATAAACAGTGTAACATACCCATGATACGATATGTGAAATAGACATAATGTTCATAAAAATATATAGGAATCCGAAAATACGAAATTGGTTCAGGTACGAAACTTTTATTCACCTTTTTGAGTTTAAAGGTTTTTCGACATGAGGAGAGAGAGACACAATCTTTCTATGCTGACTGCTTTTACATCGTCAGCTCTCAACCCAACCAACACTCGGCGCCCGTAGCGCACAAATTTGTCTGGCCTCGCTCAGCTCTGAATCTCGACTCTCTCGTTCGGAGGCAGGAACTCAACTCTCTGCTTTTCTCAAATCTCCAAAATCCTCAGCTTTTCCAGGCATGACGTCACCCAAATTCCCTGGTCTCAATTCCTATCTGGAGTTTATTTTGACATCTGTTATTGACGCATCCTCCCCGCTCGCGCGTGAACACCTGCACTGAGCCGAAAGGTTCTCATCCTAACTAAACCGAAAGGCAAGATATCTAAAACGAAATCCCTCGGCAATTATATTACAACAGGAATTGGCATTAAATAACACAAACAATCAACTAAAATGGCCTCACGTGTTGAGTTACTGGCAATGCGATAGCTGAAATCATGTTTTTTTTTTTTTTTTCGAAAAGCGATTAACACATGTCACGTGGTCACTGATTATGCCCACTTATATGCAGGTCAACCGCGAAAGAAAAAATGTGTCATTTATATCTGTAATAATAACTTTGCGTGGGCCAAAACAGACGTCTTCGACGACGCCATTTTCAGCGAAACTTACAAGTATCCTTCGTTAATAATCCGTCTTTAGAGCAATTGATAAAGTGAATTGAAATCTCTAATTAACTATGTATAATTCCTCACTGTCTATGACAGTTTATTATTTCCATTTCACTGTGTTGTTACAGCATGCGAATGTGACTGTCATGTATAGAGGGCAGTTTTATGGTGAAGAGACCGGTTATCATTTGGTGAAATTTGAAATTAGGTATTCAACCAGGGAAACAATTCACCGAAGGGGATAGGTCTTTACAAACTGAAACAAGAAGAAAAATTTGAATATTTTGGTAACAATTTCAGTCGTACTACATCTGAGCGAAACATACAAATTAACATTCATTATGAAAACATAAATTCCATAAAGTATATACAAAACGTTTATAATGAAAACATAAATTCCATAAAGTATATACAAACATTCCTTATGAAAACATAAATTCCATAAAGTATATACAAAACATTCCTTATGAAAACATAAATTCCATAAAGTGTATACAAAACGTTTATAATGAAAACATAAATTTCACACATTGTTATTAGTTAGGTTAGTTGAGTTTTATGGCACATCAACCCTTCAAGTTTATTTAATGCCAAATCCTTTTCATACATATATATTGAATATATATATTTACCAACCCTTCCGCTCAGGCAGGATATGACACAAGGTCAATTTTTAAGCGGAGTTTAACAGGTTTGAATTCAGAGTTTTCCTTCTCCTTGACGAGTTGCCTCACCAAGGCCGAAGAACCTAGTCTGCCCTACTATTTACTCATAGCTCGAGGGAGAATAATTGGATTCATACCATAGTACTAATACCAAGGGTATTTGTACAATGTGATATGCAGTCGTCCAGGATTTGAACTCGCTTCGCCGTGTCCATTTCCTACGACGATAACCATTATCACCACAGGCACATATATATTGGATATATCTGATTTGTAAACACATTTTGTAGATAACATTTTTGGACGAGCCTAAGCTCATTCTTTTTATAAACAGGTTAAATCCGAACGGGTCTCATAGCAGATCGAAGGTTGGGATATTTGATCTTTTTCCTAGAAGATGCATTGAAACCAGTTATATTAGTTAAACAAAAATAACAATCATCTGCATGGTTTCGCGGCTCTCTCCAAACCATCGGGACTGCAAAGTTGAAAGCCGCTTTCTTGCCTTTAAACCATGCAGTTAGTCCATTTTAGCAGGGTTTAAAACAGATTTATGGAGCCCAAGACTTGTCCTGATCACCAATTTTACAGTCAAAATAGTGAAAGTAGGCGGTTCTGAGGAGGGAAGTGATGGTTCGACGCTGTGCAACTGTTGTGAAGTCCCCACACACGTAGCAGAAAGAATTGGCTTTGAGGCATCCTCGACATTTTGACGTGCTTGAAGCCATTGGAAAGTCTGAAAATATAACAAAGTAAAACTAAATGTACATTTGAAAATGTAATACTAATATTTAGTAACCCAAAAGATGTGTAACACGATAGTTGAGGGACACCAACCTCCTGCGCCGCCTGCGAGACAACCTCTTCCAATTACGCTCAGAGTGTGGATTGAGACCTGCTGCCTTAACTGTCAAAATCTGTCTTCATATATATATATATATATATATATATATATATATATATATATATATATATATATATAACTATATATATATATATAATGTAATGCTATCACATTTAGTGCATAATAACTAAAAAATAAGCCATAAGTCTTACAATATTAGAATTAACCCAGAATTCATATACACCTTTATGTACCGTATATGCACAAAATACACACTATGCATATCTAAAAAAACTAGAGGTGATGAGTAAAAACGGATTTCGAATTTGAATTCAACACCCTCAATTTAGGTAAAAACGGGTATTTTCGAGCTTGCCTCAATTTCTTTGTAAACCAGTGTTATTAGATTAAACTTATTTGACTGCCAAGTCAGCAAGGGCTGTAGAATACGCCGACTGCTTCTCTGTAGAGAGTTAAAACCCTTCCCCAAAAAATCTGATGGTGAGGCTCCAGTAATGCTGGAGCTTTGGGGAATGTGAGTATCTCTTCATAGCCATCACTCCCAGGTTCACTCTGGATCGGAGAGGTAGCACCTGGAAGAGTCCAATCTATGGGTTCAATAGAATTTTTTGACATTTAAACTGAGTGCAAACAAATGACTTATGTTAAATTGAATTGTTAGAAATAGAACTGTTTGATCATTTAACTGTCTGTAAACAAACGAATGGTGTTTAATTGAATTGTTAGTAACATAGCAATACTTAGGACCTTTTAACTTTGTTGACTTATGCTTACAAATCATATATATCTAATATATAAACCAGATTTGGCATTGAATAACCTATAATGGTTGATATGCCATAAAACCAAAACTGTTTAAAGTAGAAGGAGTATAATCGAAATTGTTCCCATCATGACTGGTTTCATTGCTAATTTTTCTTAATCTAACTAAATTAGACAGTAAAGAATTAAATAACAGTTGTTTCTTTTTGGTAATGGATTTCTTTTAAGACTTATGGGCGGGAATTTTGCTTATATTAATTAAAATAAAATTAAACAATTAGAAATAAATAAAATCAAGCAAATATTTATAAAGATCTAATTTTTAAGATCAATATTCAAATTAACCTTCCCGTTCTCTCAATAAACCACTGTTTGGTTGTATATATAAGTACGATTGCCAGTTATTATCATGTAAGTAAAACCAACTGTTTTCGGCTGGCATTCGTGCCAGATGAGGACCAAGATTCGAGGCTGTATGGCCCCTCAGCTTTGGCTGGGCCACCTTCGGGGTGGTGAGATGCATTGATAACATTGTATAGCATTGAACTCCTTGGTCCAGTTCAAGCTATCATATTTACCAACCCCTCCGCGCGGATAGGATATGACACAAGGTCAATTTTTTAAGCGGAGTTTAACAGGTTTGAATTCAGAGTTTTCCTTCTCCTAGACAAGTTGCCTCACCAAGGCTGAAGAACCTAGTCTGCCTTACTATTTACCCATAGCTGGAGGGAGAATAATTGGATTCATACCTTTCCCAAGGGTATTAGTGCTATGTGAAATGCAATCAGTCCAGGATTTGAACTCGTGTCGCCGTGTCCAATTCCTGCGACGATAACCATTACACCACGGGCACCTCCAGTTCAAGCTATAATCAGGCATCCGTGCCGGTCTCAGGTGATATATCGAGAGAGACCATGTCCAGTTGCAGGCGCATCTGGCTCACTAAGCTGATGGCCTGCAAAGTTCAGCAATGCTCAAGCTTTGGCTTGTGTCTGACCTTCCCTTCCCTTAATCCCTACTATAAACCGACTTCATGTCATTGACCTTGTGTCAATTCATGTCTGGTTGGAGGCAGCGACAAATATCAACAGTTTCCGTTTGGCATTCGTGTCGGATGGAGACCAAGATCAATGTCAGATTCGAGGCTGAATTGTTCCCAACTTCGACTGGGTCACTTTCATGTGGGCGACCTGCATTGATAACACAGCATAGCACTAGACCACTCTGGTCAAATTTAATCTATGAACAGGTACGTGCCGAACTCACGTAATATATCGAGTGAGTCCAAATCCAGCTGGCCCATCTGGCTCACATTATTCTAAGTGAGCCGATGACAATTAAAACCTCCACTATAAAATGACCTTGAGTCAATTCGTGTCAAGTGGGAAACAGATAAATAACGCCAACTGTATTAATGATATAAAGCAATTCATTGATTTTTTTAAATAAAAATAAAATCAGGAAGACCGTGAATTAAATAATTAAGGAAAAGGTGATATAGTTTCGCCTTCAGTCACATAATCCACATTATAATTATATTCACACACAGGAGGGTCATTCAATAAACAAGGGAAATCTTTTAAAAAGCGAAATACACTTTTTTTCAGCTTTTTTTCATGAATGTAAATACTGCATTATCTTATTCTTTTATACTAAAAATTATTTCATTTTTGGTTTGGGGATATTAGAAATGGTCGAAAATCAAATACAGTACTCCAAAGTTAAACAGAGGTCTGTTATAAAGTTTTTAGTGGCTGAGAAGGAAAAAAACATGTGAAGTTTTCAGAAGGAAGCTAATTGTGAACGAAGAAGCATGTTTTAGTCAAAAAATGTTCACAAATAGGCTAATCGTGGCTTATTTTTACTTAGATCCTAAGTCGAAAAGACTGTTGATGAAGTGGAAACACACTGGTTCTCTAGTAAAAATGAAGTTCCATGCGGTCAGTAAAGAAAGACATGCTGACAGAATTATGAGATATGAAAAGACCCATCATTATTGATTTCATTGAAAAAGGTTCAACTGTAAACAGTACTTCCTACTGGCAACTCCTAAGACAATATATATATATATATATATATATATATATATACGCTGGTTTAGAAATAAAATAAACCTTTTCGTATCCTATACGACTTGATGAGAATCGTTTTCTATCCACTCTTGTTGACTGTTGATTTAGAAGGTTAATCGAAGGTCATGGGGATCTCCTCATTCATATTACCATTACAGGATTCTCATTCATATTGCTGATTCAGGATAACCTATTAGCATTAGTTTTGCGATGCTTCAAGATGAACGTAAGAAAAGGATTTGCTTTTTCTTCATTTTCCTTTCTGCAAAACTTTTGTTTTTCTGCGTATTACAGAATCATGTCTTTTTCAAAAAATGTGCCCTCTAACTTATTTTTGCTAAGAACTCAAGAATCCTTTTTTTTTTTCTTACTAGTCAAAAGGCATTTCTTGTTATGACAGAACCACATTCTCAATTTTCGGATACCCACTTTGCCACTTTCTCATCCAAAAAAGGCCATTTGCATTTAAAGCCACCAGTGACACATTTACACGAAGATGGTCTTCTTGGATTTTTCCTTTTGTTTTCATTCATACCGAACCGCTTTATTAATTAATTGTTATTTCTTTAGTTGCTGCAACAATTTAACTGTAAATTTTCTTACTGACTTTTCATTAGGTTAACTTAACAAGAAATTAGCTTTCATTATATTTTACAGAGGGAAGTTATCGAGCCCAGTCGGTTCGGGCTGTAGAATACACCGACTGCATCTCTGCAGAGAGATAAGACTCCCCCTTCAACGATTGTCCTAGGTATGACACTAAACAATCCGATGATGAGGCTCCAAAAATGCAGGAGCTTTGGGGAATGTAGAGTACCCTTTCATTGCCATTACTCCCAGATCCACTTTGATCCTGAGTGGTAGCACCTGATAGTGTCCTATCTATGGGTCAAATAGAACTGTTTCATAGTCTTACATTAAACCGAATTATTAGAAATAGAACTGTTTGACCACTTAACTGTGTGTATACAAATGACTGTTTAATTGAATTGTTAGAAATGCATAGCAATACTTGAAACTCTTTAAATGTCTGCCTAAATTGAACAATTGATATTACATAACAATACTTAGACCATTTGACTGTGTGCAAATAAATGAATACTGTTGAATAAAATACTTAATGTTAAATAGCAATACTTGTAACCACTTCATCGTATGCAAACAAACGATTGATATCGAATAGAATTATCAGTGTTAGATAGCAATAATTGAAACTATTTAACAGTAGAAACAATTGCGATATACTTCTAACTCATTTATAAATAAAAATACCTGTGTGCAAACTAATGACTGATGTTAAATTGTGATTGTTATATAGCAATAATTGAAACTATTTTAGCAAGTGCAAAATAAAATGAGCCTCAATTGGTTTTAAAATATTAACAAAATGTCTCTACAAATCACATATATTAAATATGTATGCATAAAGAGAATTTGGCATTTAATAACCGACAATTGTTGATATACCATAAAACCAAACCAAACCAAACCAAACCGGAAATTATCATGAAAGTCTATTGTATATCTAATAAACTGACAACTGTTAGGTAAGTTTTAAAAAGTTTCAAAAAGTCGGTTATAATTAAGATAGTGTTAAATTACTCTTCATTATCATAATTGGTTGGCTGCCGCTACTTCGCTTAGCCAATATCAGTAGTTTACTTATTTGCCAGTAGATGGCTCACGATCAGTATCTCATCAGCTGTATTTACATTGACGTAGTGCGATATTTTCGTTAAAATCACTTAACAAATTACTGAAAACCAAGAAAGTTGAAAAGGAAATATATTTCCCTAAATATATATATGAGCTTTAGCCTTGCCAACCAAAAATGGAACTCGCATGATACACGGGATATATGATGAAATTATCTTTTAGAGATCCAATCTGTGATACGTGCGATCAGATGATACTCATATATATATATATATATATATATATATATATATATATATATATCTGTGTGTGTGTGTGTGTGTGTGTGTGTGTGTGTGTGTGTGTGTGTGTATTGGACGATAGCCAAGGATCGATAGATAGATAGATATTGTTCAGATACATATGAATCTATGAATAAATTTCTCCCAACCATATAAGGTATATCGCAGTAACAGTCTTTCTCTTAAGCATGTCTTATTAAAAACCTTATGCACGGTTCATTTAAAGCCCTTTTGCATTTTTGCATTGATTTTTTCTACGCCTAGACGGGTTGACATGCCATTAAAATCAATTAATAAATCAATAAGGATATATCCACATGCCGTTAAAATCAATTGATAAATCAATAAGGATATATCCACAAAGAGAGAGAGAGAGGAGGTTGAGGAAGAGAGAGAGAGAGAGAGAGAGAGAGAGAGAGCGAGAGGTCCACAAACATATATATATATATATATATTGATCCAGAAGGAGAAAAAAGAGAGGTTTAGCTCCAGACAGAGAGGTGGGATGGCTCCACAGAGAGGAGAGAGCGAGAGAGTGTGGGAGAAAAAGATAGAGATAAAAGAGAGATCCACAAAGTGAGTGATATATCCACAGAGAGAGAGAGAGAGAGAGAGAGAGAGAAAGAGAGAGAGAGGAAAAATCAAAGAAGACCAACTTCCTCTAAATGTGTCGGTCGTAGCTTTAAATGCAAATCAATTATTATTTTAGATGCCTAAAACCATATAATTGCTTTTAAAATATTACGGCACTGAAACTACCAAACAACCAACCAACCAATGAGCCTTGTGCTTGAGCCTCACATACTCGTAGTACAACGACGATTACTGAAAGCAAGATGGTATTTCTATCTTTAATTTACGGAATTCTTCGGCAGCTATTTTCTGGTCTCATAGTATTTGATTCTTTTATCATTTACTTGAGCTTAATTCCCATGCAGCAGATAGGGGGACTCCCCGACAGCAGTATGGCGTTCAGCTATTGTATTTATCAAATTGCTGGGCGGAAAAAAGTGAATGAGAAATAAAATAAAAAAATGAACGTTTGGTTTCTGTCTCTACAAGGTCAACGCACTTGCGCAGTTCGGATTTTGGATGAGGAAATGTGGAAGTTACATTGGATGAAGATGTTAAGGAAGAAATCGATGACGTTTAGTCTGAGCTCTGTTACGTTTGATGTCAAGGAGCAACAAACAAAATGGCTGGATGAATGATCAGTGATCGATCCAAACGCTAACCTGTATTTCAAATCAAAATCACTTGCTTAAACGGAAATACAGAACTTATGTACGAGTATATATATATATATATATATATATATATATATATATATATATATATAGCAACAAGAACTCAATTATGTATATTGGAAAACATTCACATGCTTTTTAGCTGATCTCTCTCTTTCCCCGCGTCTTCCTCTCTATGTGAGGAGCTATATATTTGTTATATCTTTATATAAAAATTTACGGAGTAAACTCTCTCGTTATGTCTCTCTTAATCTCTCTTACTCTTCTTCTCCCCTCTCTCTCTCTCTTTGTGGATATATCCCTTACTTTGTGGATCTCGCTATTATCTCTATCTTTTTCTCTCTCACGCTCTCGCTCTCTCCTTCTCTCTGTGGATCCATTCCCCCCTCTCTCTCTGGAACTAATCCTCTCTTTTTTTTCTCCTTCTGAATCAATATATATATCTTTGTGGATCTCTTCTTCTCTCTCTTTCTCTCTTCCTCAACTTCCTCCTCCTCCTCTCTCTCTCTCCCTCTCTCTCTTTGTGGATATATCCTTCTCTTTGTGGAGCTCTCAATTATCTCTCTCCTCTCTGTGGAGGCATTACACTCTCTCTCCGGAGCTATTCCTCTTTTTCTGTTTCTTCTTGTGGATTCATACACATGTATATATCTTTGTAGAACTCTCTCTTTCCCTCTCTTTCTCCCCCCTCTCTCTCTCTCTTTGTGGATATGTCCCTCTCTTTACGGAACTCTCTATTATCTCTATCTTTGTCTCTCTCACTCTGTTACTCTCTCTCCCCTCTGTCGAGCAATTTCTCTCTCTCTCCCTCTCACCTCTCTCTCCCTCTCGCCTCTCTCTCTGTGGAGCTATTCATCTCACTCTTTCTCCTTGTGGATCAATATATATATATATATATATATATATTTGTGGATATCTCATTCACTATCTTCCTCTCTCTCTCTCTACCCCTCTCTCTCTCTCTTTGTGGAGCTCTTTATTATCTTTTTCTCTCTCATTCTCTCATTCTCTCTGTGGAGCCATTTCCCCCCCTCTCTCTCTCTCTCATTCTCTCTGTTTCTCTGGAGCTATTCCTCTCTATATATATCTTTGTTGGTCTCTCTCTCTCTCTCTCTCTCTCTCTCTCTCTCTTTCTCTCTCTCTCTCTCTGTTAATGAAGCCATATCTTTCTATCTCTCTTTTTTGAGTTATTTTTGTCAATCACTCACTCTTTGTGAAGCTATTTCTGAACACACTCGTGGTGTTATTGTTATCGTAGTTGGAAATGGATACGGTGACCCGAGTTCAAATCCTAGACGAGACTGTTTGCATTTCACATTTTCCTCTTGGAAAGAAATGAATCCATTTCTCTCTCAATGGAGCTGTCCCTCACTTTTTGAGGATATATATTTCTTGTTCTTTATGGATCTCTGTCTGTCTTTCAGCCTGTCTGTCTGTCTCACTGGAGCACCTAGCATGGCACAATGCTTAACAAACTAAGTATTGCAGAATACCATGCTCGGCTCTCAGAACATTTTTAGTGACTACGATTCTAACTAGGTGGTCTATATTTTGATCGCACGTCAAATCTCTCTCTCTCTCTCTCTCTCCCTCTCTCTCTCTCTCTCTCTCTCTTTGTCTTTCTCTCTCCGGCTCTCTCTCTCTATCTCTCTCTTTCTCTTTCTCTCTCTTGGTGAAGATAACTCTTTCTCGCTCCGTATGGATCTCTCTCTCTCTCTCTCTCTCTCTCTCTCTCTCTCTCTCTCTCTCTCTCCATCTATCTATCTATCTATCTATCTATCTAATAAGTATGAATCTGTTTACCCAACCCCAATATCATAGGATATGACGAAATCTTTATTGGAGTACTGCTGGTTTGAATTCATGGTTTTTTTTAAATCTCCTTTGCCGTAGCAAGACTCAAGAGAAAGCCTGTCCTACTATTTACCATTTTTGGGGGGAAGAAGAGGCAGATTCATGACACTACCAAGAGCATTAGCACAAAAAAGAAATGCAAAGACTCTTTTGAACAGGATTTGAACTAGAGTCACCGATTCTATTCCCTTTAGCGATAGTCATAATACTGTGTTGTGTGCGCGCATGTGTGTGTGTGTGTGTGTGTGTGTGTGTGTGTGTGTGTGTGTGTGTGTGTGTGTTTGACGGTTTCCTGGATCTTAGTACCTTCATCGGTACCTTCTTCGTCCTCAGACAGTCTTGGATCAGAGACATTCCTTACCTTTTCCAAGAGTAATCTCTCTCTCTCTCTCTCTCTCTCTCTCTCTCTCTCTCTATCTATCTATCTATCTATCTATCTAATAAGTATGAATCTGTTTACCCAACCCCAATATCATAGGATATGACGAAATCTTTATTGGAGTACTGCTGGTTTGAATTCATGGTTTTTTTAAATCTCCTTTGCCGTAGCAAGACTCAAGAGAAAGCCTGTCCTACTATTTACCATTTTTTTGGGGAAGAAGAGGCAGATTCATGACACTACCATGAGCATTAGCACAAAAAAGAAATGCAAAGACTCTTTTGAACAGGATTTGAACTAGAGTCACCGATTCTATTCCCTTTAGCGATAGTCATAATACTGTGTTGTGTGCGCGCATGTGTGCGTGTGTGTGTGTGTGTGTGTGTGTTTGACGGTTTCCTGGATCTTAGTACCTTCATCGGTACCTTCTTCGTCCTCAGACAGTCTTGGATCAGAGACATTCCTTACCTTTTCCAAGAGTAATCTCTCTCTCTCTCTCTCTCTCTCTCTCTCTCTCTCTCTATCTATCTATCTATCTCAATGCATGTATTTATTTACTAACCCCTTCGCATGGACAGGATGTGACACAAAATCAACTTCTAAGCGTAGTTTCAACTGGCTTGAATTCAAAGTTTTCCTTCTCTTAGACTGGTTGCCTAACGAAGACTAAAGAACCCAGTCTACCCTACAATTTTAACTCTTGCTGGGAGAGAGAGTAATTGGATTCATACTTTGATAGTAGTTCAATATGAAATACAATCAGCTTCGGCTAGGATTTGAGCTCGTATCACCGTATCCATCTACGTCGATAACCACTGAACCATCAGGGTAAATAGGGGGACGGCAGTGCGTTTGGTTAGGGCGGTCGAGCAGGTGTGTAACCAGAAGGAGACCATGTGATATGAGAACCAAAAGTCAGATTTAGACAGTCAGTCTAGTGAGAATCGAGAGTCGAGCCGGGAATACACAGCCGATCAGAGGCGTAAGTGTCGTCTCTGACGACACGGCTTCAAGGGAGGGGCAAGCGTTGGCACCCCCTGGCTCCCGGAAGAAGATATGGGGCAAGAAGAAGTCCCCTCTCTAAGTATATGTCTCTCCATCTAACTCTCAAACTTACAACAAACTTTCGAAAATAAAATGAGAGATATATTTTCATAAAGAAGAGTGTTTCGTTTCGTTAATTGAATTTCGTAAATCATGTTTGATTATCTCGTTGATGAATACATAAAAAACTATATAACATATGTTAAAACTTATACAAAGGAACATGAAATGCAAAGACCACCTATTCAAATCAACATTAGAAAAAAGTGTTGTTGATGGCGCAGACATAATATGACATAAACTAAAAAGGAAAATTATAAATATTGGATGCTATAATAATAAAAGATTAAAAAAACTGCAGTGAATTAAATAACATTCAGTCAGTGAACCAATGTAATAGATGTGTTTAAAAACAACACACACACACACACATATACATATATATATATATATATATATATATATATATTACTATCAACTTTAGGTACGAACGCCACTTTTCCCCAGCGTTATAGGTTAAATAGTACCACTACTTTCCTTCTACAGAGATAGTTTTGGCATTATATAACCTGTGAGGGTTGATATGTTATTAAAGAAAAAAAAAACGTGTGTCTACATATTTTTGAAGAAGCTTAATATTTCTTATCCCTTATTCGGATTGTTGTCTTCCAGTTTATCGTTGTATTCACAATATTGCAATATGAGCTGAGGGGGAAAAACATCGTATATGATAGTATTGAGTCGTATCTCATGGGTTGTTGGAGACAACTCTTGGGTTTATATTAACCTTTGACACAGTTTTCGTGTAGTTCTCAGTGACAGTTTGGCTTTTCTTCCACGCCCAGGCAAATTCTCTGTTTTATAAAACTGTTCAAACTTCTTTATAACAAACTGTACCATAGATCTAGGGATAGCTAAACAGTTTGAAATAGCGCTGTAAATATTTCCTGACTTGTAGAAGTTAATAATTCTCTGTCTCAAATTAACGCTAAGCTTCTTTGTCTTCCCCATCGTGTTGTTAACATAAGAATAACAATGGTGACACTCTATGCACCACGTGATGTTCTTTGCTTATGTTTATTCGACGTTACCATCACACCAAAATGCAACACAAGGCTATTTTAAAGCGGTGGTCACTCACAGGTCAAAAACATATGAGGCAGGAGCAGAAATTCTTGGCACCGAGCAACTAACTCAAACTTGTCTGGAAAGACAGCTCTTCGAGGCCAATTTTTCACCAGCCAACATCGTGGCCCGAATGCCGTGATGGTCTTGGCTGACCAAATATCCGGTGCGAATGCTGTGATGTTCTTGGTTGAAATTTATCCAACGACCTAGCACGATGCAATGTGACACAAAGCTATTTTAAAATGGGAGCCGGGCACTGGTCAAAACCCATGTGAGGCAGGAACAAAAATTCTTGGCCCACTCGGCATTCCTCTGGCGAGGCGCCTCAAGCACCAAGCAATAAACTGAATCTTACAAGCAGGTAAAATCTGGAGGGAAGGCCGTGGTGTTTTTTGCGTTCGAATTATCACAAATATTCTACTGAATAAATATCATTGAAGCTTTCACCCATTGATTATATTCATTACTTTTACTTTTACTGAATCAATCAGTTTTCAATTGTACCAATAATTTCGCCTTTTCATATTTTGCATAATTCGCCAGTAAAATTTGTTGTATTTAACCTATTGTTCTGAAATTTGAGTTTTATATTTCTTTTTTGTGCTTATTAACATATAAAAAACCTGGCATCATTCAGGCATTTGATTCTAAGAAATGGATAAAAATATTCAAAATTGATGGATATACGAATAATTTCATCGGTAACTATATATATATATATATATATATATATACACTCCTGGTATGTATATATATACCTTGTAAGATATATATATATATATATATATATATATATATATATATATATATATATATATATATTAGTTCAAGCCTTATCAGGTACGCGATGTATGTGGTAGTATCGTGGTATTTAGTGCGCTGACACGTTATGCTTTTCTTCACTCTATGTTTAATCTGAAAACTGCACAAGTGAACATGCAACGTAGTCTAATTCGGTAATTTATACTAAACGATTTCGAACAAGACCATTACACCGCGGTAGCAAATAAAAACTTTAGTTGTGTGAAAGGTGAAGTCGCACTCGATCACAGTACAATAAACAGATGGTTGAAAATTTTTCGTTCGAGTTACAAGAACCTCAACGATCAAGGAAGGTTGGGTAGGCCTAAAATTATGGATTTCGAAGCCGGCCTCTAAGGCATTGAGACAAATCTGGGAAGTAGCCCTCAGGGAGAATCAGGGTTGTTCAATAATTCACTGTCCAGTGTGGTTTGTCATCTTCACGAAGCCGTCAAATTTTGCCTCATGTTAGCAAAATATTGCAGAACTTTTGACTCACCCTTGTTTCTATTGGAATTCTCTTAAACATTCGTGGTTGCATTTGCATGATATTATAAAGTTTCAAAGTTTCATACGTTATTGGGGTTGATACCAATGCATAAATCTAGCTCAGTCAAGAGTCTCAACTGCATATCTAGTGTTTTTATGCTTAACCTGAATATATATATATATATATATATATATATATATATATATATATATATATATATATATATATAAAATAAATATATATTAGATGTATATATATTTAATTCATGGAATTTAGACTGCGACCCCTGGGTTTGCAAAACAACAATCATCAAGCAGTTAAGAAAAAGAAAATGACTATTTAATATTAAGCACTCTCCATATTATATTGCACTTGGTTCGACACGAAGCCACAAAGTGATATAGTGACAACCAACACTATTATAAGATAGATAGATAGATAGATAGATTGGTATCTGAATAGGCTGACGTTGGTTTATCTTATTCAGTTGCCAGATGAAATAAATTTATAATCGGTAAGTGACGGTTTGTAGAGTTTTTTAATTATATATATATATATATACATACATATATATATATATATATATATATATATATATATATATATATATATATATATATATATATATATCATTATTATCCGGCAAAACTCAATAGATATTAATTGTATCATCAGATATTTTTAAGTTTTCAAGTAAAAAAAAAACAAAAAACGAGTGATTCATTAAGACTTAAAAACGTAGACAATATTTTATCTGTCTATTATTCTGGTGCAACATCGAACATTATAACGGAATTTCAACTAAATTATATTCTATTTGGTTAAATGGTTTAAAAAAAAACTTTTTCTTTTTTCTTATGTATGAACTTTGAAATTTGAATTTTTGAATGTTTAATTTATGATAAACTTTCCTTCCCGGAATAGCTGTAATTCTCCTTCATCTGACGAGACAAGTTGTTCTAACGAATTGTTGATATGAATTTATAATGGCTTAATATCTGCTGAGTTTTACTTGCTATTAATTATACAATTGCTCTATGTGAGTTTTTTAAACATATTTTTATATATCAATAACCATGCACTGAGGACGCTAATTGAATATAGTGAAAATTATCATATATTCTATGTACGGATTATTCCATATAAGTTTAATTTTGGACTTACTTTACACACACACACACACACACACACACACACACACACACACACACACACACACACACATACATATATATATATATATATATATATATATACGATGGTCATTCATTAAATACGGTGAAATATTGACAAATGAGTTGACAATCGGAAGCACTGTTTACGGGTACACCTTTTCCAAGGAAGTCAATAGTAATGGGTTTTTCCATCTCCCAGAAGACTGTTAGCATCACCTTTTTTTTTTTTTTTTTATTGCAGCCGAAACTTTTTCTTTACTACCAAGTCAGAGTGTTTCCATTTCATGAATTGTCTTTTTCACAAACGCTCTCAGTGGCAATCCCATATTTGCCCCATATGTAAATGATCTTTTTCCAAAAAAACATCCTTGTACATATTAAACATTATTCTGAAAAGTTTACATGTTTTCTTTTTACTAATCAACCACAAAAAAAATTTCGTGATTGACTTCTTTCAAAAACTGCGTTTAATTTGTCATCATTTTGAATAGTTTCAAAAGAAATATTTTTGGCGAGATTAAAAAGAAATTGCTAGAAATCAATTCCAAACAATACAGAAAAAAATTCTGAAAGAACTCTAAAAAAAGTATTTCGATTTTTCTTTTAAATACCCCCTATTTATCGAAAGATTCTCGCGCATATATATATATATATATATATATATACCTAGAGCCCTTCCGCATTACCAGGATGTGACCTGAGGTCAATGTTTAAGCGGAGTTTCAACAGGTTTGAAGTCAGAGTTTTCTTTCCCTTGGACTGGTTGCCATAACAGCGTAAAAGTGCCTAGTCTGCTTGTATATTTACCTATAGGCGGAAGGAGAATAATTGGATTCATACCATTCCCAAAGGTATTAGTGCTGTGTCAAATGCCAACAGCCTTGGACAGGTATTTGAACTCGAGTCACCGTGTCCAATTACTACGATTGAACTCATTACAACACTTCTCTCTCTCTCTATTTATATATTTATATATATATATATATATATATATAATTCTCCGGAATTTTAAGGTACAAATAGATCACCAAATCATGGCCAGAAGACCAGAAAACCAGATGTTAATCAACAGGAAAAAAAAAAGAACTTCACCAGCTCACTCGGCTGGTGCTGTAGATTATACCGACTGCATCTCTGCAGAGGGGGTGGGTAAGAGCACCACCCCCGCGGCAGCAAATGTCCTGGATATAAAACAAAACCATTTGATGGTGAGGCTCTAGTTTTGGAGCTTTGAAGTATATGGAGTACTCCTCTGATCGGAGTAGTAATACATGTTAGGATCCCATCTATTGGTCAAATAGAAATACCTAATCATTTCCTATACTTGAAACCGTTTTACTGAAGGCAAACAAATGATTCATATTAGCTTAAATAATTACTAGTAAATAGCAATACTTGAAAGCATTTAACTGTGTGCAAATAGAATAGTTTGGATGATCTTGGTTCGTCCTCTGATTTCCACCTCTTCCACAGAGGCTTTCCAAGACTTTGGGGATCGTTCCAAGTGCGCCAATTACAAATGGTATCACCATCAACCTCATCTTCAACAGTTTTTTCAGTTCTCTGGCAAGGTCTAAATACTTGTTTCTCTTTTGGCTTTCCACTGGGACGGCAAAACCCACCTTATTGGTAATTAGCACTACTACTACTACTACTACTACTACAACTACAACTACTACTACAATTATATTTGTTTTAAACTTTAGTAGTAGTAGTAGTAGTTATTGTTGTTGTTGTTATTGTCTTCATGTTCTAATTTAATAGATTTCCATCCTGTTGATTGCACGTTACACAATTTCAGAATCCACTAGACTAAGAAACGCTCTAGGAAGTAAATAGATTACAAAGATGTTGTCTTTTACATGTCTTCACAATGTCATTCACTCAGAGTGTGTTTGCTGTTCATCCTTTTCTTCCTTTTTTTTTTAATCAGCACTGCAGATCGCTTCTCCGATGATAGCATTTTTTTTTAAAAGGGCAAGATGAGGTTCTGTAAGCTAACTAACCGAGTAATGCTCAAGATTTCAAATCGATATTTCTATTCTCGGAAGAAGAAATAATATTTCTTATGTAAGTATTGTTATCTATATCATTGCAAATGCCAACAGAATTATTATTATTATTATTGCTATTATCATCATCATCTTCATAATTACAGTAACAAGTATATAATGATTATTAAAATCACGACGGATTTTATGCTTATAGTACCAGCTGTTAATTTCGTGATCACCCATCTAAGTATTAAACAAATTCATCGCAGCTTAATGTCGCTGATCCAACGTGACTTGACCGTAAGTCAATATATTATCTCTCTGTCGGTGGGGGAGGGCTTAGAATATACTGGTTATATTCTTTTAGGAGGGGTAAGACTTCCTCCCCCAAAAATGGATGTCCTGGGTAGAATATGACGTACCATTATTATTATTAAACTGGAAACACTTGCGTTTAATATTGACAAAGGCATAAAACAATCTGTTTTCTCCCAAGCTATGGATAAGTAATAGGGCAGACTGTTTTCTTTAGCCTTGGTGAGGCAACCGGTCCCAAAAGAAAACTGAATCCAAACAAGCTTTACTCTGTTCAAAAATTGACCTGGGGACAATTTTTGCTTTTATATAATTGATTCTTATGGCTATAATTATTATTGTTATTAACAGTAGTAGTTAGAAATTAATTCACCTGCTGGGAAGAAGGGCCTTAATCCGACAAACAAAGATCCGTTTCTTGTAAACACTCCCGGCGGAATACATAACTGGTAGTAGTTGTCAGTTGCATTTTCGCGGGAAAACGCTGTCCGGTAATCAAAAGTGTCGTTATTTGGTGGTTTCAAAAGCTTGAAGTAGACTTCATAACCGAGTAAGTTCAAATTGGATTGCTCAGAAGTTACCCGTATGCATGCGTAGTCTAACTTTGATCTATATTGGAATCGGTGATAGAATAATCTCGCCTGATCATCGGCAATAAACCTTGGTGTTGTTCTAATCGGCGTTGTAATTATGTGTTCAAATTTGACTGTGAGAAACTTTTGTTTTCCTGGGTCTTTGTTATTCTTCAAAATTATGGTTGGCTGGGAAATAAAAGAAGAACGCATATCTTCGTCATAGGTAAAGAGTTTCTCGCTGGTTGTTAAAATCTGAAAAAAAGAAAGAAAAGAAACAGTTTTGTAATTAAATTTGATTAGAGAGGCGCTCTTAGCATAACGGTTAATTTAGTAGGAAATGAAATCAGTAACCCGAGTTCAAACCTGAGCGGTGGCTGTTTGCTTTTTACTTGGCGCTAATGATCTTGAGAAAGCCATAAATTCAACTTCTTCCCTACCTCTCGCAATGGGTAGGGCAAACGACTAACTTCTTTAGCCGTGGTTAGGCACTCAGGCTAGAAGGAAAACTCTAGATTCAAACTAGCTATACTCTACAAAAATTGGCCTTGTGTCACATCCTGTTCATGACAGAAGTGTTGAGCAAATACGTACCAAGATTCACTGGGTCGCATTTGTGGGGTAACCAGTTAGGATCGGACTCACTACAGCAGTGCTGGTCTGCAAGTCGAACTTAGTAGACACTGTTATAAGGAAGATGTACTTAGCGTAAGGGCTATTGTCGTTGGAAAAGGAATCGGCACTCCTAGTTCATGTCCTGGGCGAGGCTGTTTACGTCCCATTTCATGTGATAGGGAGACAATAAATAACTGTCTTCCAAAGAGAATGGGTGTGTCTGTTCAATATTAATGGATTCTCATATGACAACCAAAGAAATCCATTCTTAACACTCTGTGGCTTCTTTTCTTTGAACAACAAAAGCATTTCTCCTGTCTGGAAACCAATATGGCTATGATCATATTCTTCCATAGCTCTTTCAGGATATGTTATAGATATCTCTTCAATTTTCGGACGATCAAGGTTTTTATTACATCCCTTTTACTCCGATCGGACGGCGCCCATTTCTTCACCTCGTTCTTCTGTCATTTCGTGTCGCCCTGGTGTCTCTTTCGTGTCACCATCTTTGTTTTTGTTTGTTGTCTTCATCTAGTAATATAATTGCGAAGGGATTTCGTTTTATATATCTTGTTTTTTGGTTTAGTTAGGCTGAGAACCTTTCGCTTAATGCATGGGTCAGTTAGGTGCACACATTGAGCGCAGGTGTTCACGCGCGTGCGGGGCGGATGTGACAATCAGAGATGTCACAATAAAAAACCAAGATAGGAAATGATATGGGGGACGTGAATGCCGTCATGCCCGGAAGCGCTGAGGATTTGGGGGATTTGAAAAAAATAGTTAGTTGAGATTCAGACCAGGGCGAGGGCAGACGACTTTGTGTGCAACGGACGCCGCACGTTGGTTGGGTGAGTAGGAGTTGAGATTCGACGCTAGAAGGTAGACGATTTTCGGAGCTCGCCGAGGCCAGACCAGTAGCTTGCAGCGGGGGCTGCACGTGGTGGGGGTCAGATGGAAAAGTCAGCATAGAAAGAAATTTCGTCTCTCTCTCTCTCCTCATGTCGAAAAACCTTAAATCCAAAAAGGTAAATAAAAGTTTCGTACCTGAACCAATTTCGTGTATTTCGGGATTCCCTGTGTCTATTTAACATGTTCATATCTTGGTCGATCTCGTGTACCCATTATATATTACAATCTGATGATCTAAATTCTTCTCTGCGGGGGTGATAGATAACAATGCGACTACATTTTCATGTCGTGGTCGGGGGAAGTCGCTATGGTGTAATAGCCAAAGTGCTGGACTCCAGCCTCGATATAAACGAATTCGAACTCTACCTTCACAATTACGTTTGTTTTGGGAAATCGCCCAGCAACAGGTTTATTAGTATTACTGCTGTTCTTTCAATCTCACTGTTGTTGTCTATCAATCTATCTATGGGGAAGCCTCTGTGGCATAATGGCTAAAAGAGCTTAACTGCGACCTTGTAGGAAACGAGTTCAAACTTCAATAACGCTATTACGTTCACCTTCGGACTTGGGAATGGTATCATCTCCCCCACCCACCCAACGATGGAGTACATAGTATCACTGCTGTTCTTCTACAAGAAATTAAGTAATCCACGAAGGCTGATATGCCATTAAGTAACTGATACCATATCTATCTATCTATCTGTCTGTCTGTTCATATCTATTTCAAACCTTCGGTCTCTCTCTCTCTCTCTCTCTCTCTCTCTCTCTCTCTCTCTCTCTTTCAATTGATATCTATTTATCTATCTATTTATAGCGGGACGCTTTGGTATAAAAGCTAAAAGTGTGAAACTACGACTTCGTACTCAGCGAGTTCGTTCTCCACTCGTGCTATTATGTTCGCCTTTGGACAAATACTCATTGAGAAAGGCATGAACCCCTTTATCCCCCAACAATGGGTTAAATATATCACTGTTGTCTATAAGGATGTCTTTGGCATTAAATAACCCATGGAGGTTGATATACCATTAAAAATACCATACCGATACCATAGATTTTCATGTGCACATTTTTATTTCTTAGCGAATTTTCTTTTCATCACCCGTCCGACTAAACGGAGTAGGGTTAATAATAAGAATAGAGATGGACCATTAAAATCGTTCACGTTAGACGTCTCTCACTAATTGACTAATTTTTTTCTAAGTCTTCAACTGTTTTGGTTAGCTGATTGAAACCATCCTATATGAGCCATTGTCTCAGACAGACCTCGAGTTAGATAGCTGTCGATCAAACAGGTTAACCAGTTGTGCTTTTGCACTTGTTTAACGGCTCAGAACATAATTTGAATGCTACACTATATGTCAACAATAGATCTTATCAATCTATTATGTAACAATTTTACTATTCATCAATCTGAATAAGCCTCTTCCGTTTTTACACCTCCTTTCACATACTGCTGGTTCATTAAACAAAATGTGCATATCTTATCTGTTGGGACGTGTTTGCGTATCATTTTCAATATTACTTGCAAGTATATTATGTATGTAGTAAATGTTTGTTCAGTTTTAGTATATCACGTATATAATAATGCTAATATTGGTCCTAAGTGAATGGGAACTCGATTGAATATCTTCCCTGACTCCAAACTATCAATATTGCTAATGCCCTTCGGAATTGCTGATAATTTAGCTTATGAGACGATAAGACATTATTCCAAATTTCTTCATGAAATGTTCAATTTTGGACAAGGCTGTTTGCCTATCACTTTGCATTAATGCCCTTGAGAAAGGCAAGAAACCATCGCCGTGGTATGAGTAAATACTAAGACAGACTGGATTCTTTAGCTTTGGTTTAGCAACTAGTCTGGAAGAGCAAAACTCTGAATTGGAAATTCTTTTAAGCTATAGCCGTGTCATTACTATTGTATGGTTGCACAATATGAACTCTAACGAAACCCTTGGAGAAAAAGCTAAATCGGAACTACAAAAGTATGATGCATGCTATTTTGAATAAATCCTGGAAGCATCACTCTTCAAAACAGCAGCTGTATAGCCACTTGCCTCCTATCTCACAAAATGTCCAAATAAGACGAACAAGACAGTTTGGGAAGGAGGAAAGAGCTCATAATCGAGCTCATTCTATGGTCTTCCACACATGTATACATCAGTGATCAGCCCAGTTGGCTGAGGAGTGTAGAATACACTGACTGCATCTCTACAGAAAGGTAATAACCCATCTTACAACGAATGTCCTGTATATGACTCTAAAAATCTGATGTTGAGACTCCAGTAATGCTGGAGCATTCGGAAATTTAGATTACACCTTGCTATTGCTTCCTGGTTCACACAGACCGGGAGTGGTAACACATGATAGGATCCTATCTATGGGTCAAATAGAACTGTTTGGCATTTAATCTGTTTGCAAAAAAATGACATATTAAATTGAATTGTTAGAAATAGAACTGTTTGGCCATTTAACAATATGTAAACAAATGACTGTCTAACTAAATTGTTAACGATATATAGCAATATTTAGATTTGGTTGTTTGGTTGTTTGGTTTTTATGGTAGATCAACCTTTGTAGGTTATTTAACGCCAAATCCATTTTTATACAAATAATCTGTCATATTTCAAACAATTCAGTTTAGCACGAGTACACAGTTTAATTGTCAACAACATTTCTATTCAAAATTATTCAGTTTATTTAAACAATTCTAATTCAAACAATTCAGTTTAGTGTAAGTATAGATTTCGTTTACACACAGTCAAAATAGTTCTATATTAAAGAATTCATTTTAGTGTAAGTACAGTTTCAATGTCAAAAACTGTTCCATTTAAAGCAATTCAGTTTAGCATAGGTACACAGTTTGTCAAAAAATTTCTTTTTCAAGCTATTCAGTTTAATCAACAGTTATAATTCAAACAATTCAGTTTAGCATAAATATTTAGTTTAGTTCTATTTAACCCATAGATAGGGCCCTATCAGGTGCTACCATTCCGGGCGAGAGTGGACCTGGCAATGAAAGTGTGCTCCACATTCCCCAAAGCTCCAGCATCACTGGAACCTCACCATCAGATTGTTTAGTGTCGTATCCAGGACACTCGTTTTGGGGGGGTCTTATCCCTCTGTAGAGAAGCAGTTGGTGTATTCTACTGCCCCAGCCGACTAGGCAACAATATTTAGAACTATTCAACAGTGTGCAAATGAATGAGTAATGTTGAATAGAATTATCAGTGTTAAATAGCAATTCTTAAAACTCCTTAACTGTGTGTTTAAATGGAGTAATTGATATTATATAACAATACATGTAAACGTTCGACTATGTACAAAAGAATGAATAGTGTTGATTAGAATTA
Organism: Sepioteuthis lessoniana; assembly: GCA_963585895.1. Classification (NCBI taxonomy): domain Eukaryota; kingdom Metazoa; phylum Mollusca; class Cephalopoda; order Myopsida; family Loliginidae; genus Sepioteuthis; species Sepioteuthis lessoniana. The sequence goes on from OY757937.1 coordinate 68,835,509, forward strand.
GTGTTGAATAGCAGCAACTGAAACTATTTTACTGTGTGCAAACAAATGATTTATAGTAAATAGAATTATTCGTATTTGGTAGAAATTCTAGAACCCGTTTCACTGGGAGCAAAAAATGATCTCAGGCTCATTTTAAAATGTTATCAATAAAATGTTTACAAATTATATATATTTAATATATATGTATAAAAGGATTTGGCATCAAATAACCTATAATGGTTGATATCCCATAAAACCTAACTAAACCAAATTATATATATATATATATATATATATATATATATATATATATATATATAAAGAAGAGTTGGCTTAAATAACTTACAATAGTTGATATGCTATAAAACCAAATCAAACCAAACCAAATATATATTTAATATATGTGTATAGAGTATTTGGCATTAAATATCCTACAATGGTTGATAAAGCCATCAAACCAAACCAAACCCAACCAAACCAAACCAAACATGAGTGTTGGCCAATGGGCAATGATTTACATTCATTAGCTCTGTGCGAACACTGGATGGCATCAAAAGGACCTGCGAGAGAGAGAGAGAGAGAGAGAAAGAGAGAGAGAGAGAGAGAGAGTCAATAGAATCAATGCCATTAGCATTACTTGATGATGATGATAATGATGATGATGATGAATTATTCCGCTTGAAAACTCGTCTCTTGTCACAACCTACCCGTGCTAGAGAGGTGAGCTAAATACACACTATCTTTACAAATGATTGCAACTTACTATCTTATTTTTCCACGACCCCTAAACAAATGAAAACTAAGATAAAATACAAGAAAAGGTCCTATGGTAGGGAGGCTGTTATTTTGTTATTTCGCTTCTGTTAGACCATGAGGCTATAATATAAATGTTTGTCTTGATTCTCACTGCACGTCCCACTCTATCCTAATCTCAACACTTAACAGTATTCCCCTACTCAACGTACCTACATATATGCATATATGTATCTTTGGACTACTTAGTGCTTTTTCCCAAGTCACTCTTTATTTCTATGACACAGCGAACTTACCATTTTCTTTTATTCACAGTTTTAGTCATTGATTCCTCCATACTTTTTTCCCCTTTCTTTTCCTTTCTTTATTTTTACTTTTTAAAATCTCTTTTTTTACTAAAGCCCCTTTGAATATTTCTTTTGGTTTTATTTTTGTCTTTATTCTTTTAAAAACCTCTGAATCTTCCTCTTCTTTTGACCAGCGTCTTCATTTTCTCGCTTTCTTTTATTCTGCTTCTATCTATACTTAAATTGTACTCCGTCTGTGTTTATGGGAGGACGTAAACTTCAAGCCTGGGTCAGTCTTGTCAGAATCGTTCGACGGGGAAAAATAAAGATTTCTCTCCTATCTGAACAATCACATAAAAACTATTCTTTCTTAACTTAGAAAATACTTGTTTATTTTGCTTTTTTTTATTTACTGCATCTTTGTATGTTCGTCTGCCTCATCTAAATTTAGAATGTGTTAATGTAGAGAAAAACTTTTCTAAAAAACAGCGACTGCTTGGCGAAAAGAATCTTAAAATCTGTTTGGACTTGCGATTAAAATTTCGTTTCTTGCATTGTTTCAAGTCGGTTCCGAAAATGGTTGATAGTTAAACCTTTTGAGCTATAAATATTTTCGAGTAGCAAGCTATTTGATACAGTCTCAAATAAAAGTCGTAATAAATATAATTACCGTTATCTACGTTACAAGATTGTTTTGTTCGGTAACATGAGCGTTTCATTACGTTACAGAGACATAATTCAGGGAAAAATGTTTTAATGGATCCAATCAAAATGAGAGCTGTTGTCTAACTGGTAAGATCTAGTAGCTAAAAGTCTTATCACTCTATCTATAAAGATGGTTGTGTAACGCAGTTCCCGATGACTGCAACGTCAGTGATGGTTAATCATTAAATAGGGAGAGGAAAGGACAAAACCTTGACTTAAATGTAAGGATTTCTGTTGCTTTATTCTCCACCCCATTCAGTTTATGAGGTTGTGGAAACATGAAAAATGGATGACGGATACAACACGAAGAGCAATCTTCCTTCTCGTTGGAACCGATTCTTCTCGTATCTGATTTATTGGTTGGTTGTATGTTTTCTTTGTTTAATGGCATATCATCCTTCATGGGTTATTCAATACCAAAGCCATATTCGTAGAAGAACAGCAGTGATACGATTTAGCTCATAGCAGAAGAGAGAAGAAGGGTTCATACCGTTCCCAAGGGTATTAGTCCGAAAGTGAATGTAATAGCGCGACTGGAGTTCGAACCCACTTACTTCTAGGCTGCAATCCAGCACCTGAGCTAATATGCTACGGAGACTACCGTCCCTCCTTTGATTTTTTCCTCGTTCTCGCAAATGTTTGTCTCCTCGTACCCCGGCAACCAAAAGAGACAAAATCAAGAAATCCGTCGTCTTAGATTGGGGTTCACAGAACACCCTACTCCCACTTCGGGTTAATGACATCGTCCGGCCAGCCTCGGTCACTATTTAGATAACTGATCACCGGTGATCTTAGAAAGACGCATTTCACGTTCCTATATCAAGCATATATTGTTACACCTGGTTCATTAGATGAGATGCTGAACTCTGTCAACTCGTCTCTTTTCCAGTAATTGTCTTTTTGGATATTCGCACCCTTGTACCATTTACCTACAATATTACAGTTATGTGGCTGTATGCTCATACGAGCAATGATTTGACGTCACCAAATACAAATGTCATCGAGAAAATCAGGTAAGTGATACAACAGTTTGTAAATGACCCTGATGTCGTTGTGCGTAAGGTGAGAAAGTGTAGGTGTTATCGCAAAATATCAGCAGAGATGCTGAAGAATAAAAAGGTGTCCCGGGCCGGAAAGCGAATGGGCAGAGATAGAGTCCCCACGGAGAGGAGAGAGTGACAAACACAAAGACCAATTGAGAAAACGAGGGAGAAGCGTGTCGCTCTAAAGGGGCAAACTAAGAAGTCTATGTAATTGTAGTCTATGATGATATGGATGCTTTTAGTCAAGTAGGAGGAAAGAATTCTAAATATCATCTAATAGTTATATTTAGTGTTCGCCAATGGCCCGGGAGACCTGGGTTCAATCCCAGGTTGCGTCATACCAAAGACTTTAAAAATGGTACTTGATACCTCCTTGCTTAACACTCGGCAATATTAGGTACGTATCGAGGGTAAAGTGGAGTAATCCAGGGAAAGGAGTAGCGCCTTCTCCTACACCTCGATGTAGTAGCTGTTGAAAAGGGAGCCTTCTGGTCGCCCTCGACTATGGTCACTAACTTTACTTACTTAGTAGTAAGTTGGGCTCTTAATTACTTTATTTTTCACATAAAAGAATTTGGAATGTATTGTTCAAATAAAAGCTGTGCTACTACGTGACGAGTTTAGGGTTATTGATTGCCCGGGAGACCAGGGTTCAATCCCAAGTCGAGTCATACCAAAGACTCAAAAAATGGTATTTGATACCTCTTTGGTTAACACTCAGCATTTTAAGGTAAGTATCAAGAATAAAGTCGAGTAATCCAGGGAAACGAGTTGCGCCCTTCCTTACACCTCAGGGTTGTAGCTACTGAAAAAGGAGCCATTGGATCGCCTTCGACAATGGTTGCCAACTTTACTTTCTTATTTATCACATACAAACATGATGAAAATATCACTGATATACTAGACGACCTGCAAACATGTATTCCCGCTTTAAGATCGGTCCATGATGATATTGATGCTTCTATTTAGAAAGAAGTGAAGGATTCTGTAATTATCTGTTGTACTGAGAATTTGGTTGATTAAAAATGACATTCACTTAGAACGGAGACCCCACAAAATTATCAATCAGTTGAGAATTGGGCTGGAAATTGCTTTATTCTCAAAGAACATTTTTAGTGTGCTACTTCGATAAAAATCAGTTGTTTGCTGGTATACAATCACACACATACACTCACATACACATTCATACACAAACGTGATGCTATAGTTCTCTAAGCAAGGACGAGAATTGAACCCCACTCAATAGTCATTTCAAGTGAAAAGATAATGAAGTTAAGTAGCCAATCCACGTAAAAAACAACCCTTAAGAAAAAGCAAAGTTCCGTTTTCTTTATTGTCATGACTGTCCAAATAGGTATGCGTACGAAAAATGTCTTTCTCGGGTGCGAAAAATAGGATATTCTTCTTTTAATTGAAGTTTTATTTTTTATTTTTAACATACGGGTGGGCAATCAAGAAAAGCAAAGGCAAAAGGGATTATCGGAACAGAGCCTTTCCGGTGAAAACAAGTCGTATCTTGAATCGAAGAGAAAAGTTTCCGATTTTGGTTCTAATCTAGATCCAGTCATGCTTCATGTATTAAGTGTAGAATCAGAAGAATCAACAGTTTCTTGTGCGTTTCCAACTTCAGACAAACGCAATATGCCATCCTCAAGTGCGCTCCCCGGGTGGGTGGTATTGAGTGATTCATCTGACTCAGACTCAGAGAGATCTCCTCTCAGGCAATACCTGCTATGCAAGGTTGAGTTCATGGCTTGGCGCCTGAGGCGCCCCAATGGGGTAATTTCGACGGGACCAAGCATTTTTTATCAGACCGCGCATGAGTCTCGATTCGTGCTTGGCTCCCTACTATAGAAATTGCCTTGTACCGCATTCTGGCTAAGTGGAAAATCAGTTAAATACCAGAATCAGGAGATTACGTGGTTATTCAGTAGAGTATTAGATGTTGTAGTGATCCACGAATCATTCTGTTGTAGTCGTCACTTAGAAGTTAAACTTGACAGATGGTCAGAGGTTAAGTTTGTAGGGATAGGGTTGATGTCACTGGGCAAAAAAAGAAAAAAAAAAGAAAAAAAAAGAAAGAAAAAACTGACTGCGGGATCCCAGGTACCATAAATTCCTCGAGAAAAGTGTTCGACCAAAATTGTAAGCCTTATACATTCAACCGGCGCATTGCCTAATGGGTAGAGTGTTCGCCAATGGTCCTAGAGACCAGTGTTCAATCCCAGATCGAGTTATACCAAAGACTCAAAAAATGGTACTTGATGCCACCTTGCTTAACACTGAGCATTATAAGGTACGGACCAAGGGTAAAGTGGAGCAATCCAAGGAAAAGAGTAGCACCCTTCCCAAAACTTCGGTGTAGTAGCTATTGAAAAGGGAGCCTTTTAGTCACCCTCGATTATGGTCGCCAACTTTTACATTCAAGATGTTCGTTTAATTTTTCCTCATACTGTTACGAAAATTCGGTTACATTTTCCTTTTCCACGTTTCCTTTGTCTTCAGAGATTTAATAAAACACCGACGAGCAAATCTTTTTGTGAAGAAACTGAAGACAAAGGTGTTTCACACACAGCGCAACGCTTATTTCCGAAGGAAATAGAACCGGCACCCCGAGTTCAAATCTTGGACTAAACTGTTTCTGTGATGAAGCTTGATGATTATTATCCCTCAAAGTATTCGAACTAATGTCTTCATGTCAGGTAATTTCGGATTTTAATTATTTTTGTTAATTATTTCATTTTTGTAATAAATTGTGTGCTAGCTAAATCTTTGAGTTCTTAGTTGCAGGTTTTTGATTTCTAAAGATCAGGACTTGCGTAGACCTTATTTTGCATTCGCGTGTGAGCTCATGTCAAAATAAAGAATTAACAGTTTTGTTTCGAAATCAGTTGTAGGCGAAATATTAAAGATACCTATTTGGGTGAATGTTAGCTGATATTAGCTGTGACGTGTCACTAAAAAGGTTTAGTATGTACGTGTCATTAAAAGATTAGTAGAGAGAATAATTACAAGAAAATATATAAGAAGATTTCTAATACGTATAGGCAGTAAGAGTTAGAGTTGAGAAGTTGGTCAGATGGAGAGGCAGCTAATCGGAAGAGTCAAGAGTCGGGGTCGGTCGCTGTCAGAGGCAGAGCCGGGACAGACGGCGGGGAGAGGTGAAGAAGAAATGTCTAAGTCTGTAGGTACCCGTTTCGTCTGTCATGAGTTATAGTTCCCATTTAATGTAAAGTAATTCCTTTAATCTATTTCTCCCGTTTTGCGACTGGTATGAAAAAGAGTTTATAGCAATAAACTTTCGTATCATAAAACAGTAGAGAAGTTTTGTATTTGTGTTGTGTTACAGCTTTCGACATGACCGGTTACGCTTCATTTATCTTTATGTTAACAACATTTCGACCAATGTGTCCTTCTTCAGATGTTTCATGTCAAACTTCGAACCGAACTCTTAATTTAACCCACGGGGGTAGATTGCTCTAATTCTGTTAACTATGACTGGGTACTCGTGTTAAGCTATAGTAAGTATTCCTTCATAATTACCCGTTGTCGGGATTGAACCTTCAACTTCCCGATGATTTCACATAGAAGTATTCTCAACCTAACATCTGTGTCCGGTATGTCATGCGCCCTGCTGGACAAGTCAGGGTGAATCTTTAGGACTTATAAACATAATGTTTCCATCAACTAATGAGATTTCTCTTTATAATAGTTATGTGCCATTTTTTTACCTCAGCTCATATTGTATTTTTTTTTTTCATCGACCCTTTTTGATTATTGGTTCCCATATCGTATTCTTCTCGAACTTGGCCTGTTCAACAGGTCACCGTAGCCCAACGTATGGGCTACATCTTTATGACGCTGTATTCCTCGCTGTTCTTCCTTGTCTATTATTTTGACTTCCTCCCATAAGAGCAAATGGTTTCCCTTTTCTTTCCATATATGGTCAGCCATACCTGACTTTTCGACCTCACCTCGACATATAGCTTTTTGATGTTCCTTTAGCCTTACTTCTAATGGGCGGCATGTCTTTCTTTTGTATACTTTAACACAACTGCATGGGATGGAATACACCCAATTATTGGTCATATTGTATTCTTTTGGGGGCTTGACTCAGAAAAGATATTTTTGAAGAGTCGTACCACGCCTGAATATTCTCCTGATATCATATGGACAACAAATCTTATCTTATCTTTTCGATTAGACCTTTGACATAGACGAGACAGACTGAGGTGAATTTTCTGGCATTATTCTCCATCATTCGATCCAGATTTCTTGAAGCTGATGTTATGCTCTCGGTGTAATTGTTGCGACAGTGGTTGTCTCCTAAATTCTTCATTTCCTCTTGATATACATCTCTGTCACTACTAGTAGCTTTTGCTCGGGACTCAAATAAAGGGTTCGGTTCGGAGTTGCGTGTGATCTCTTGAGTTCGACATCAAATACATGGAGATGGCTAAAGGACGTATCGGCCGAAACGTTATGAATATAACAATAAAGATTAAGACAATAGTCCGAATACTCTTAAGCCCATGGGAAAGACATTAATCTGTCTCTTCTAACGGCTCTAGCAATAGGTAAATAGTAGGACTGGCTGATATTTTTAACCTTGCTTATTCAACTCGTATTCGAGAAGGAAAACTCTGCATTTAAACCAACTCTACAACGCTTAAAAATTGACCTTCTACCATACCCTGCTCGTGGTGAAGGAGCTGGGAAAATTATAATACATAAAAATAATTATTGAAGATCATAGATTGTATTGTAAACCAATTATTCTATGTAGATAAATTTAGATGAATTATTGTAAAAGATAATGTCGCCTAACCCACTTCTTTAATAATTTAGGGGTCTTTTAGTTGAGAGACGTTAATCTTTGTATTTTGTATATATAAACAAGGTGATCCAAAAGTAACTTGACATTTTAAAAGTTGAAAATTTTTGGAAAAAAATAGTAAAGGAATATTTCTTTTAATCATACTACGGTGAGTCAAAAGTTTTGCAATATTTTGGTAGTATGCGGCCCGCATATCACGTGACTGAAAGAGGTCAAGCTGTGGCAGTATCGTGGTAGGTGGTGTGTTGACAAGTTGAGTATTGCTTCAGTCCGTCACGTGTGATTTGAATGCCCTTAAGATGGACATACAACAGAGTTCGAACTGGACCATAACGTCACTGAAGCGACCAAAAAATATTTCTTGCGCAAAAGTGAAGACGCAGTTGATTGCAGTTCAATAAGAAGATTGTTCAAGAAATTTCGCTCTGGTAATGAGAACCTCGATAATCAGGCAAGGTTAGGTAGGACTAAAAGCGTGGATTCCAAAGTCATGCTTCAAGCCATAACGGCAAATCCAGTGAGTAGCATTCAGAGAGTATCAGGCGAGCCTGAAATATCACAGGCCAGTGTGGTTCGTCATCTTCACAACTTCGGCAAAAGCATCCAGAACTGCTTGTGCTTCACGTTACCAAAATATTTCAAGACTTTTGACTCGCACTAGTATTTATGTTGACTCTTTGAATTTACTCAGGGGAATTTAATTTTGGAATATAAAATCTCTTAAACGCCCTCCGTTTAAAATAAAACGAAGAATTATTCATTTTTCGGTTTGGTTTCGTTTGGTTTCTTTGTTTAATGGCATATCAACCTTTGTAGATTATTTAATGCCGAAGCTATTCTCCTAGAAGAACAGTGGTGGTACTATTTAACCCATAGCTGGGAGGATAAGGGGGTTCATACTTTTCCCAAGGGTATTTGTCCGAAACGGAACGTAATAGAGCGACTGAAGTACGCACTTGCGTACAAAGATTCCGCAGTCCATCGTTTTTCACCATTACACAACGAGGACGCCCACCCCTTATTTATTTTTAAAATTGTTAAGTTTCTCTTGCGCAGTGGTTTCCAACTAGGGTTGCTCGCACCACCAATGAGTACGAGACCGTTTTTTAGGTTGCACGGAACCGTAGATTTGGTAATTTAGAAAAAATAATAAATAAATTTGAATTCTAAAATTTTAATAGGATAAACATTCAAATTTATTTATTATTTTGCTGTTATTTTTAATCGTTTTAATAATAGCGGAAGGGAAAACGACTATTTTGTTAAATAAGCCAATGTTAAAAGAATGAGATAATATGGATAACATTCAAATTAGCAATCGAAAGAAAGAAAACCTGCCAGCTATTGTTTACGGTTGATTTGCCAAGAGGGAGATTCTCTTATTTTCTTACTTCTAAAGTTTAGAATTTTCTCTCGAATACAAATTTGATGGGTGTTGGGTTCTATTATGCTGTTTATTACATCGGTTATTATACTTATGGTGGTTGGGGCACCGCTGGTGGTGCAATGGTTAGCAAACCTACACGCGTGAGTTCGAGTCTCATTGGGTGCCCCATTCATTTGTGCTCGTGCTACACCGAAGCAAAGAGCTTCGTAAATTACTACTTATGCTGGTTACTACATTGGTGATTATATTAAATTTACACTTACTTTGAATTGAATTCTTAATTTGTTTGTATTTAAGATTATTATAATGTTTTTTTTTCCTTTTCATATCTTTACAAAATTAGCTTAAATAAATCTGCTACTCAAATCTAGTATAAATTGACTTCTTCCTTTCCATATGAGATATTACTTTTGTGTATATATTTTAATACATAAATTGCCTGTTAAGTTATTAAATAAGAGAAGTGAATTAATAGCTAGATGTAGACATAAGACTAAATTTAAACTATAGACAAAAAATTTAAAAACATAAAAATAAATTGTGAAACCGGAAAAAAAAAGTATCCAACATACACACTAGGAAAAAATAGGTAGCTAAATAAATGGTATCGAAATTGATATATGTATTAATATTTCTCTTTAAAGTTAATTATCGAACTTAACATGAAAAGAAAATAAATTAAACAAATAAATAAAAAAAAGTTAAATTACCGAAATTATAACTGACGGAAGAATTTTGAAAATAAAATAAATAGGTAAATAAAAAAACGGAAATTCAATAAAACGAGGAGGTAACTCCTTAATCTCTTCCCCCTTCCCCTCCCCCACACGTGTCTATTCTGTTTTATTTATCCATTGGATCTGAAGAAGACCTGTTATATTTTTCTTCGTGTTTTTGGTTCACACCAGAAACTAAAAAACAGGATGGAAATAAATTTATAATCCTAAAATAACCGGTCTTTGGTTTTTTCTTTAAAGAAATATCGCTCTGTAAAAAATTACATTGAGCTCTCCACCAGGAAAATTTAAATGTTCAGCTCCTGAATGATTTTCTTGTCCTGAAGGAATTACTCCCAACTCTGGTTTAACTGGACCGAATAATACTTTTGTGTGTGTGTATATATATATATATATATATAGAGAGAGAGAGAGGGAGAGAGAGAGTGCGAGAAAATGTTATAAGTTCTCTAGGGGTGCGAGTCACAGAAAAGGTTGGGAACCCTGCTCTTGCGTTATCTTTCGAGGGTAGACTGAAAAGTTCATATGATGGGGTCATATAGAATGATGGTGACTTTTTTTTGATAATAGGATCCAAGCCATGCAACACAGATGGAAGAAGTGTGTGGACTGCAAGGACTATGTTGAAAAATAAACCACATTGAGTCACATTACATGAGAGTATTTTAGTTAACCGAAGAACTATTCAGCCGACCTTCGTATATATTAATGGTGCTATGTAAAAAATGAAGTAGTTGTACCTCCATATCTGTATCGTCTTTTGACGCCGGGTTAGTACCATTGATATTAATATTCAAATGGCCACAACCAATAGAGTTTAGGGGTTTGTTTCCTGCACTTTTTTTGGTGCAGACAAACGTTCTTGTATCAGATTTACTTTGACGGCCACTTGGGTTTAATTTGTCGATCAATATTTTCAGATAACGTAATTGTTTTTCAACCAGCTTCGTGCTCAATTTTTTTGCCTGAAAAAGAAAAAAAAAGAAATTCTATCAGAATAAAGCAATCTCTTTTCATAATGTAGTGATATGCAGCAGTCGTTTGTGAAGCAACGATGAAACTTTCCTTGTCGCTGTATCCAAAAGAATTGGATGAAGTAACATTCCATCAAATCAAGGAGATTATTCTAAAGATTATTAGACCCCAAAAAGGGATTAGTTTGGTTTCTTTGTTTCATGGCATATCAACCTTTATGGGTTTATTTAATGCCAAAGCCATCCTTGTAAAAGAACAGTTGTGGTACTATTTAACCCACAACTGGAGGGGATAAGAGGGTTTATATTTTTCTAGGGTATTAGTCTGAAAGTGAATGTTATAGCGGGGTTTGATTTCGAATCCACTTACCCCGATGTCGAAGTCCGGCAATTACGCCACGGGAACTCTCCGAAAAAGATCCATGAAAGAAACAAGAAAAGTCAAGTTCTCCCAGAAATGTAATTACTTTTAGATCTTGAATGAAGGAAAGGGAGCAAGAAACCCCGCAAAACAAATTAATATTTAGAAGCACCAGAATGGCAAGAAGCCTAATGACATTTTGTTTTAGGGAGATGTAGTCATACGTAAGGTATCTTATTCGCATAGGTAAGTCACATAGACTATATAAAAGGACTGTTGTTATAAGGGGAAGGCCATAAGAGAATGTGCAAGAGTGTTCACTTATGGTCCAGGGGACCGGGGTTCAATCCTTGGTCGAGTCATACCAAAGACTCAAAAAACAGTACTTTGTACCTCCTTGCTTAATACTCAGCATTATAAGGTATGTATCAAGGGTTAAGTAGGGCAATTCAGGGAAAGGAGTAACGCCCTCGCCTACACCTCGGTGTAGTAGCTATTTAAAAAGGAGCCTTTGGGTCGTCCTTGACTTACGTTCGCCAACTTTACTTACTTACAACATAAGAAAACGAAGCAGCACTTCGTAATACAAAAAACGATATTACAGATTTGTAAATACACAAATTAGAAGACAAGTTTGTGTCAAAACCTTTTTTACAGGGGTGATTTTTATTGATAAGTTTTAACGCCTTGTATTCCCAAGTTATATTATTAATTTGATACAACTTGTTTTCCAATCGTTGCGGAATTATTTGTTCTTTATTTTCATTTATAACTTATAAACATCTTTTATTCTTTATTTTAAACCATTGATAATGAATGGTGAATAAATTGCAATTAGAGCCACTTTGTGCTACCTTTGAAAAAAACGACTGAGTGCTAGGACAGCGGCAAAAGAAATGATGTAGAAAGCCAAGGAACTGTCAAAAACATGTGACTGGTTCAAGGAAGTTGACACCTACCTCAAAGACAAACCAAAGTCAGAAAGACATTCTGGTGTAAAAGATGACGCCTTGCTTGAAATGGCTGAACAACAGCCAAACACAAGGACTTGTACATTGTTGGTAGAACATGGTCCTTCACAAAGCACCATCAATCGACATCTCAGAAGCTCAGCTTTGTGAACAGACGCTGAAATACGAAATAGCTAGAAATACGAAAAAACATTTGATTCAACCTGGTACAGGGTGATTAAAAACATCTTAAAATCCTTTCGGAAATACCTTTATGATATAATTTCAAGCAGTCTCCATGTGTTTAACCTTCTTATCAATACATTCGTGTCACCTTCCACAGGTGATTAAAATAAATGTTGGGGTAGCGTTTTTAGAAAAGCTGAACGGTGACCATCTGGGAAAGATTCCAGTAATATGTTGACAGTGATGGTGAACAGGTAGAGACTTAAAAATCCTATCATTAAGGAACTCCCTAAGAAATGTTTACATTTTTTGAAAACACTCTGTATATTATCTCATAAAATTCATCATGTGGAAGAACAGAGGTTTTAATTGCAAGACCTTTTTGCGCAGCCCAAACCGTATTGTTCCTGACATTCATGATAAGAGACTTTTTATCTTCTATGAAAGCTTAATTTCTAAAGGTTCATCCCGGACAGCACAACTCGGTTTTATTTTAGACTGATTGATTTTAACGGCATATCAACTTCTTTTGGGTTATTTTATGCCAAGAGTTTCGGGAACTGCGTTCATTGAACGTTCACGCTCGCATATTTTTGCAAGTTCTTCTCTTTCTCAAGAGTTTCTTTCAGCTCGATTCTAATGATATTAATTACTTCTATCGAATAAAATTGTGTCCGACTGAATACAACGACTGCATCTCTGTAGAGAGGTAAGAATCCCCCAACAAATGTCCTGCATAGGACACTAAAAAATCTGATGGTGAAACTCCAGTAATGCTGGATCTTTGGGGAATGCAGAGTACTTCTTCATTGCCATTGCTCCCAGTTCCACTCTTGCCCAGAGTGGCTGTACTGGACCAAGCCAGGGTCCTATACATGGGTTATATAGAACTAAATAGTGTATTTAAGCGAAACTAAATTGTTTTAAATAAAACTGTTTATATGTATATACATATAAACAGTTTTATTTAACACGTTTCGGTCGATATGCCCACCGGCCTTCTTCAGGTGTTTGTCGAACTCGGGAACCTTCACAGAAGTTCGAACTACGTCCTTTATTGAATCTACGGGAGTCGCCTGTTCTGATTCCGTTAACTATGTCCGGATACAAGTGTTAAGTATTCCTGTATTGTTACTCGCCTGCAGTCGGGATTGAACCTGCAACCTCCAAATGATGTCTCCTTAGATGCTTAGGGAACCAACGCCTATAACTGTTACGCTATGTGTCTTGCTGGACCATCCAGAGTGAATTTTTGGAACTTATAAACTTAATGTTCTTACTTGACTAGGATTACAACTATTATGAATAATTTTTTACCTGTGCTCATATTCAGTTTTTTTTTTCATCTAGCCTTTTTAATTATCGGTTCCCATATTGTATTCAACTCTATTCTTGGTCTACTCATTAGGTCATTGTAGCCCAACATATGTATTGATTCCTTAAGTTCCGTGAAGGTTCCCGAGTTCGACAAACACCTGAAGAAGGTCGGAAGACATATCGGCCGAAACGTAGCGGAAATAACAATAAAGATAAAGACAATATTCCGAAAACCCTTAATGATAAAAATCATCAAGCTTCGTCTCAGAAATTTAGAATGAATAAGTGTTGTGATCTTAAAGGGCCAGAAATGAATAACACAAAGAGATGTAAGGTTTACAGCAGTATATATTCATGGAAATACAGACAGCAACAGTTACCAGTAACTGACTAGACCCGCTTGATTCGTTTATCGAGTCAGTCACTATTTATAGCGTCGGAGAGGGTCTATCTAGTGACGCCATCATAATAATAAGTTAGAAACCAATCTTACTACTTTAGTGTACATTTTTATTATGTATTTTTATATAAACGTTACATTTCAATTTAAATGTGACAAATGACATTATACAATAATCAGATTCTTAAATAGGCACCTATAATTAAAGAAAATACTTTTGATCAAATTCAATGCTGGAGAAGCAAGGACGAGCTCATAAGTGATGTACTCCTATGGACCCCCACATATGGCCGTGCAAAATCAGGACGACCAGCTCGAACTTACATACAGCAACTATGTGAGGACACAGGATGTAACCCTGAAGACCTGCCGGAAGCGATGAATGATAGGGAGAAGTGGCGAGAGAAGGTCAGGGATATCCGTGCTGGCGGCACGACATGATGATGATGATGATGAGATTAAAAAATATTCCATTTTTTTCTTCGATACATGGATTGTATTCAAAATGAATACATTGATTTTTCGAGTATTTTTATTCTCTTAATGTATCATGACAGCTGTGTGTGTTAATCCCATTTATATAATTGATACTATTTTGCCGATATTTTAATTTTTTTTATAGAAAAGATCTTTTTACCTAAGAGAAGAAATATCAGCTTCTTATTTCCAAGGCAGATGCTCACGTATATGGTCTGCTAAAGTGAAAATGGTTGAGGTACCTTCAACAGAAAAAAATTACCCTGAACTGATGATGAGTCATGTTTCATGCTTCTCGACATAGACTTGACTCAATCTTGATTCAATTCCACGCTTTCTTTTCCAATTGAAATGATACATTTCGAAAACTAATATAAAGATATTAAAGAATTTCTTAAATTTGAAAATATTAAATATCGTGGAACAGAAAAATACTCTTTAAACTGTAATATCCAAAATTTTTCTTTCTTTTAAAAAAATCTATGTACTTTTAACAATATGAAGCCATGTCATTAGATATTTCCTCCTCTCTGAGACAATAATTTTGTGTAATATATCCAGCTACTTAAAAAGTGACATTTTAATATCTTTAATTTTCAAGATCTGACAAGTGATCAATTACTTAACATGCCATGTCATCCAACGTCTATCTACATTTTGAGCAATAATTTCCTGAATCAAAGTTATTCTTAAGTATCAATTTTCGATTGAAGAACTTTTAGAAATTATAATTGATTCCTAGTTATAAGTCGAGTTGCTAATTAGGTAATTATTGGAGATTAGATTGTTCGCCTACGGCCCGGTAGACTGGGGTTCAATCCAATGTCGAGTCATACCAAAGAATAAAAGAAAAATGGTACTTGATACCTCCTTGCTTAACACTCAGAATTATAAAGTATCAAGGGTAAAGTGGAGTAATCCACGGAAAGGAGTAGCGCCCTCACCTACACATCGGTGTTGTATCTATTAAAAATGGAGCCTTCGGGTCGCCCTTGAGTACGGTTACCAATTTACAAATCTCGCTAAAAGTTTTCGCGATAATTGTAAGTTAGTGTACTTCATACCTTCCTTAAATGAAAGAATCTTGTTGTATGGCCGCGAACCCTTTACTTGTTATAGCCTTGGCCCAAGAGCATTGGATTTGAAAAGTGTCAAACCAGAAAACAAAACGCTGACTTTTTCCTGAATAGTTCCCTGGTAAGGTACACATGAAAAGTCACGAGATGTTCATCTGCTGTTAAATATGACTCCAAGATGGCCACCAAATACTCACTATTCATTATTTATCCTAGATTATTTATCCTAGATTCTCAGCGGTGTTTAGTATTATCATGCATGCTTCGTAACATATCAGAAGTTTACCACAATATAACTACACAGCCCTGTCGGTGGGTTTAAGAAAACACTGACTGTATCCCCTGCAGAGAGGTAAGAAAGCCCCCTCCCAATAAAGAAGTATCCTGGGTATGACACTGAACTACACCCAGGGACAAGGATGGAGTTCTGAAGACCTGAAGAGTATGGGGTACCTCTTATTGCCCTTACTACTAGGTCCACTTTCATCTAATGAGGTAGTACCAGTAAGGTTCCTCTGGGTAAAATAGATGTTTAAAATGACTAGTATTCGATCGAACAGTGGGAAAAAATCGTAAGAAACAATTACACAAAAGGAACGTACAATGAATACGATTCCCCTAGCCCGTAGGCATCAAATAAGCCTGGAAGGGTTTTCATGTCATTAAAATTAATCAATCGATCAATCAATCGAAGATTTTGGATAAAAAAAATCCAGCGAATGACAACTTACCAGGTTACAGATTGATTAATCTACTCATAAATATTAAAACAAAACTATATATAATAATTTTGTTTGAGCATCTTTCGTTCACTCGTTAACCTCATCCACATGCTCTCCCCGCAGCCAAGTGAGATATTCTTCTACATAGAGGTTAGTTCTTTGCATTAAACAGTGTTCAATTCCAATGGAATTGTTTTGTACTTAGTTTATCGGTTTTTACTGAGGAACATAGTAAACATGAATTTTTGTATATTGGTTTGTTGAGGATTGGGTGATCTCCGAGGATCCGATGAGCTCTGAAGTTCTGATAAACTCCAACAACGTGCTGTTGAAGGCTGAAAAGGAAAAAAAGAAAAACAGCCCGAAGATTCCTCGATACCAATAATACCGTTGTCCAAAAAATATTCATATTTACCAACCCCTCCGCTCGGGCAAGATATAACACAAGGTCAATTTTTAAGCAGAGCTTGACGGGTTTGAATTCAGAGTTTTCCTTCTCCTAGACTAGTTGCCTAACCAAGGCTGAAGAACCCAGTCTGCCCTACTATTTACCCATAGCTAGAGGGAGAATAATTGGATTCATACCTTTCCCAAGAGTATTAGAGCTATGCGAAATGTAATCAATCTCGTCCAGGATTTGAACTCGTGTCGCCGTGTCCATTTCATACAACGATAAACATTACACCACGGGCACCTCCACAAATATTGATCTCGAAGTTTTGATAGAATTAAATACTATATATTTATATATATTGTTCTTGTAGTAGATTACCTTTCCCACCTATTCATGTCTAGTCTTATATTTCCTTTGTGCTAGTTTCTTGCTTTCGTTTATTATATGATAAGTGATTTCGTCCCTATCACCACATGATCTATACTTGCCATTCTGTTATGTATTATCTAGTATCGTTTTGATATAATTGGTCCTTATGGCTCGCTTTTTTTTTGCTACAATTAGAAGAAATTCAGTGTCTCTCCCGAGATTTTCCTTTTGTAGCCATGTCCAGCTTTTCTTATGTGGGATTTCGCCAGTTTGTCGCTTGAAATATCCATAAAGTTGTTATGCAACCTAAAGGTCAAGGGATTTCGGTTCATGTCTTTGGGTTTAGTTAGGCTGAGAACCTTTCGGCTCAGCACATGGGTAAGTTAGGTGCAAACTTGATGCAGGTGTTATCGCGGGCACGCGGGTGGACGTGTCACTCAGAGATGTCACAATAGCCCGAGACGAAACGGGATGACAGGGTGTGAATGACGTCACGCACCGGAAGCGCGCGGAGGATTTTGGGAATTTGAAGAAAGTTAAGAGTAGTTGAAACTAGACGCCGAACGAGGAGGTTCGACTTTTGGGGCTCGCTGAGGCGAGACGAATTTGGGTGCCTCACGAGATAGGGGCCAGATGAAGAAGCCAGCATAAAAAGATTGTGTCTCTCTCCTTATGTCGAAACGTTTAACTCAAAACTAATAAAAAGGTTTCGTACTTGAACAAAGAAGTCGTTATATTTTTTCGAATTTCGAGATTACTATGTTCTATCTGTACATGTAATGAACGTCCCATGTACATTTCGCATATTCATGTATATGGCCATGGTACAGTTATTCTTCCTTTTCCTGTTTCCTGATTATTGTTGTTCGATTTTTTAAATTGTTACTGTTGTTACTTGCATCTGTAATTAGCCTTTTTTTAAACACCAACATCGCGTCCATATATTTATGCAACCTCGCTACCTTCAATGCTGGTGAATCCTCTTCTTCCTGATCTGTGGAGGCGAGCAGTTCTGCAAAGTACAATCTTTGAATTCTGTGTAGGCTGACACTACCAGCTATCTTGTTAATGTATTTACTGGCTCTTTTCTTGATCATGCCCAGGACTCCCTCTATTACTGACGTAGTAATAGTTTTAAGGTGCCATATTTTTTAGATTTCCACGTCTTTGTATTAACTTATTTTATTATACTCTCTGACAGATATGTCATTATCTGTTGCCACTGACATATCAATTAGAATAATTGATATGTCAGTGCCAACAGATAATGACGTTTTTCTTTTATAGTCATATCTGGTCTAATACTTTTTATATTTCTATCAGTTTGGATAGGAAGTCTCCGAGAATGGTACTTCCTGTTATTGATTCTGGTTAATGTTTATACTATTTTGCAAATTTTGTTATTCGATGGTTTTTAGATATTGTCCAATGAATATAATGTTCTTTTTTTATCGTCTATTGGCCTAGGGGTTAGAGTGTTCGCCAATGGCCCGGGAGACCTGGGTTCAATCCCAGGTCGAGTCATACCAAAGACTCAAAAAATGGTACTTGATGCCTCCTTGCTTAACACTCAGCATTATAAGGTACGGATCAAGGGTAAAGTAGAGCAATCCAGGGAAGGAGTAGCGCCCTCCCCTACACATTGGTGTAGTAGCTATCGAAAAGGGAGCCTTCGGGTTACCCTCGACTATGGTCGCCAACTTTACTTTTTACTTACTTTTTATCGTGCCTTTCTTTATGTTCTATCGGTGTTAGGATTTGTCGACCGGACACAGTGTCAATTGATTCAGATTTTGTAAACACATATTTGGTTAAATTTGTTTTTTTAACTTTTGCCTGACAATTTCTCGTAGGTAAGCTCTGGTGCGTTGTTGCTATTATTAAACTCTTCATGGGGGTGTCTTCGTGGTGTTATGGTTACAGCGATGGACTGCGGAATCGTAGTACGCGAGTTCGTACTCCAGTCGCGCTATTACGTTCACTTTCGGGCAAATACCCTTCGGAAAGGTATGAACCCCCTTATCCTCCCAGCTATGGGTTAAATAGTACCCCTACTGTTCTTCTGGGAGAATGGCTTTGGCATTAAATAACCTAAAAAGAGTTGATATGCCATTAAACAAAGCAACCAAACCAAACCCTAAACTCTTCATCTCTGCATTCAGCACTTTTTAGACATAAATCAATTTTCACTGTATCTACGAGGATCATTAAATAGTTTTCCAGACTTTTTTGTGTGGGCACTTTTATTGATAGTACACACATGAAACTCTAGTTCCCTTCGTGGTCTGGACTGTAGGGAGGCTGAGGAACTGTCTTGATGCCCATCTTGGTCAAATAGTCTGTGACAAGGATGGAGTTGTGGACTGATGCATTGTCCTGAGGGAAATGCCACTGACTCGATTTGACTCTGGTGCGTTGTTGCTATTATTAACCTCTTCATCTCCACATTCATCACTTTTTAGACATAAATCAATTTTCACTGTATCTATATCAGCATTTCTAATTCTTTGTGCTTATCGTTCATTGCAGTTTATTTATTTATTTTTTTTGTTTTGTTCTAGGGGCTTTTTTTAATTGACTCAGTCCTTATGATTTTCCTTCTTTATGTTTTTTGTTACCTCTATGGCTTCATCTTTTATATCTTTTTTTCGGTGTGAGGTCGAATTCTTTAGCAAATTTATTGCTCTTTTTACTAATTAAATATATTTTCTATTGCTTCCCAGGTGCGTTTACTAAATGTCTCATCCAATACGTAGTGATTTATTATTATTATTATTATTATTATTATTATTATTATTATTATTATTATTTGCTCATTAGAGTTTTTCACATCAGCGTTATCTGATGGTCTTTCACTGGAGATTGAGTGACAGGAAGTCTCCTCAAGTCTCCTGGACTCTTCTCAGTATTCTGGACGTTCCCAAAAATGCTGTTGTTTGGATGGTCTCCACTCGGCCGCCAACTTCCAAATCCTCCAGGTTCTTAACTAATCCTTTAGTTACCGTGCCAAAAGCACCAATCACAATTGGTATAATTGTCACCTTCATATTCCATAGTTTTTTCAATTATTATTATTATTATTATTATTATTTTACTCCTTAGAGAGTTTATCCCATAAGGGTTAACTGATGGTCTTTCACTGGAGTTTGAGTGACAGTAAATCTCCGCAAGTCTCCCGGACTCCTCTCAGTAATCTGGCTGATCTTAGTAATACGATAGTGTGGGTGGTCTTCACTTGTCTTCTAATTTTTAAGTCCTCCAATCTCTTTCTGTTGTATTTTGGCCTTCGACCCGGCCAAAAATGCTATTCCAAGGTGATGCACCGGAAGGAAGTGACACATTCTAATGGCAGTTATGAGAGGAAATCGCGTGGGCGGAAATTGGCTGATGAAATGGGACGAGGTAAAAAAATTCCCATGGTACACTCATAGACTGATGCACCGGAAGAGAGTCACCTGTGAACTGCATGACAGTTATTTCCGCTTGATGACGATCAAACATGCGATTTCAAAGATCGAGTAGACGACTGAGTGGACGTTGAACTATTATATAACTCAGTGAAGACAGAAATCAAGTTAGTTCCAGTTAGAGTTGGAGTGGGAGTTATAGACGAGATGTGGTCGGGAAAGCCACACCCGGCCGAAGGGGCCCTCGGGAACCCCGATGGAGTTTGGGGATCAGAGAAGTTGCTGATAAGATGCAGTAAAGAAAGCCATCATCTAGCAGAGAGCTGGGCCGCTGGGCCTCCGATTGAGTATCAGGAGAACGAGAAAGACACAACACTGACGGCCATAAGAGTGGGGTCAAAATATTACAGTTTATGTTCGGTCTCCAGCTCCCTCTCACGCGCAAACCTTGAGTAACTCTTTCAAACGTTACAAATAAAGTGAGAGGTACTATATTTTTCTAAAGAAGTCTTCCTGCGTCTTTATTATTGTGTCGTTATGATACGGCATATGAGAATACAACATTCCCCCCAGACTTTTGGGGTTGTTCCGAGCACACCAATTGTATCACCGTCACCTTCATATTCCATAACTTTTTAGTTCTCGGGCTAAGTCTTGGAACTTAACTCTATTTTCGCTTTATTATTATTATTTACTCTGTCTTGAGTTTTTCAAATCAGCGTTAGTTGACCTTTTTCACAGGATTTTGAGTGACAACAAGTCCCCTCAAGTCTCCAGGACATTTCTCAGTATTCTGGCCGATTTCAGCAATGCTGTAGTTTGGATGGTCACCTCTCGTCCTCTTATTTCCAAGTCTTCAAGTCCAAGTACCAACCCTTTGGCGACTGCAATAAGTAGTAATTACAATCGGTATCACCATCACTTTCATGTTCCACAGCTTTTTCAACTCCCTAGCAAGGTCTAGGTATCTATCTTTCTTTTTGCTTTCTTTCAATTTTACTGCAAAGTCTGCAATTCGGTAAGTTCTCTTTTCATTTTTTTTGTTGATTATTACAAGACGAATTGTTGATTCTTGTTCTTTAGTAATTTTTAAATAAGCTATTTTACTACTAAAATTGGTCAAATACCAAGTCAGTATAGAGATACTATTAACCATGAATATTAACTCTTTACCTTTTAATAAAGTTATATCCATTTTTAACTTGACATTCAGTTTTGTGATTTCTAGCTCCTCATAAGATAACCCAATATTGTTAAAACTGAATTTGTTACCAGCTCTGGTTGATTAATTTTATTCTAAAGCCTCTGAGATTATTATTAATGTTTCTGGGTCAATTTTGATCTATATGATCCACTTTAAACATAGTGTGGGAAAAAAGATATATAGAGTAATCGACTGATGATTGGGTTCTTTATAAAAGAATCTTGTTTTGCTGCAATCAGGTTATGAAGAAGAAAGAAAGAACGAAAGAAAGGAAGAAAGAAAGACTCACTTGTTTCCGTTTCTTATTTATGCCAACATTGGAATAGAGATAGATTTTCTGGAGGAGGTAAAATCTTTCAAAATCGTTAATTTCCGATTTGACCACCGCACTATCAATAACTGTCGATTTGACGTAACTTTCACCTTTCTCCATATATTTGCGAACTGTGTCCCAAGCAAAACCATCTTTTGCCAAAATGATTTGATCTGTGTTTATAGCAGACATCAACTGACCCAGCATGATTTCGCCAACTAAAATATACAATAAAAAACAATTATATATGATGACTATCATTGTGGTGTAATGGTTAATGTCGTTGAAAATGGACACTGCGTTCAAAGACTAGACAATGCTGTTTGCATTTTACAAAACGTTAATAACCTTGGGAAAGGCATGAATCCAACAATTCTCCCTCCAGCAATGGGTAAATAGTAGGGCAAAATGGGCTCTTCAACCTTTTTATTGCAACTGGTCTAGAAGGAAAACTCTGAATTCAAACCTGTTAAACTCTGCTAATAAATTGACCTTGTATAGTATCCTGCATCCCTTGGCCTAATGGGTAGAGTGTTTGCCAATGGTCCGGGTGACCGGGGTCCAATCCAAGGTCGAGTCATACGAAAGAGTCAAAAAATGGTACTTGATACCTACTTGTTTAACACTCAGAATCATAAGGTACGTAAGAGGGTAAGTAGAGCAATCTAGTGAAAGGAGTAGAGCCCATCCCTTCACCTCTTAAAAAGGGAGCCTTCAGGTTGCTCCTGACTATGATCAGCTAACTTTTTTACACACACACACACACACACACACACACACACACACACACACACACACGTAAATATATATATATAGATATATATATATGATGATTGCCACATCTTGAAAAATAATAGCCGTCTTCAACACCAAAATCACAATTCAAACACCACCCTGTCGGCTGAGGCTGTAGAATACGCCGACTGCACCTTTGCAGAAGGGTACGACCCCTAAATCAGTCCACCTATTGGCCATGGTAGGTGACCCGTAATGTTTGAGGATAGGATTTGGGTGGCTGAACAATCCTTGAGCCGGCAACTGAAGTGGTAAAGTGACTTTCAGCACTTCACTTTGGCCAATAGTAGCCTAGACGGACGGTTGCAGATACCAATCAATTGGCTTGTCATGTCAAGCTCTCTATGATTGTCCCGACCGTATACTTAAAAAATACTCTTGTGGTAAACAATTACCCAAACCTATTTTATCATAAAAGAGCTAGAAGCTGGTCAGTTGTACCGATATAGCTATACTTGTAACCATTTAAACACTCCTTGGTTTGGCAATCAGTCTAGAAGAAGGAAAACTCTGACTCCAAGCCTGTGTCACATCCTGCTCCGGCGGTGGGGTTGGTAAATATATACTTGTAATCAAGTGTAGCTGGAGGGAGACTAATTAGATTCATACCTTCCCCAAGGGTATTAGTGCTATGTGAAATGCAATCAGTCTCGTCCAGGATTTGAAATCGTGTCACCGTGTCCATTTCCTCCGACGATAATGACTACACCATATATATATATGTATATATATATTTGGAGTGTTTAAAGAAATGGGTATCATTTGAGATGTACAAGGTGTTTCAGGATAACTGAAATAGTTTCGTCATCTAATAAACCGACTAATTCTCCTTCTAATTGACTCAAATTTTACTAGCACGTGTAGAAACACCTCTAAATTCTATGTTTGGCGTTTAAACGCCTTTTCTTTTCCAGTGAACAGAATTTCTATACCTGATAAGAAAAATACATAAAACATTAAATGCGGAGGTGCCCGTGGTGTAATGGTTATCGTCGGGGGACATGGACACGGCGACACGAGTTTAAATCCTGGACGAGAATGATTGCATTTCACATAGCACTAATACCCTTGGGAAAGGTATGAATCCAATTATTCTCCCTCTAGCTATGGGTAAATAGTAGGGCAGACTGGGTTCTTCTGCCCTGATTAGGCAACTAGTCTAGGAGAAGGGAAACTCTGAATTCAAACCCGTTAAACTCCGCTTAAAAATTGACCTTGTGTCATATCCTGCCTGAGCGGAGGGGTTGGTAAATAGGATAAAACATTAAATGCAGAATTCTGAGTTGTTTCTATAAATGCTGGTAAAATCTGCGATAGTTTGGACGAGAATTGGTCGAATTATCATAAATGATATTATTTTTTTCTGAAAAAACCATATATATATATATATATATATGCAGTATTTTTTGAGAGAGTGTCCGATATCTAAGACAAAGCAGATATAGGCAATATAAATCAGAAAGTAAAAGCCATATATTTCAACAAATAGTTTTACACTTTTTTTATCAACAGAGAATATTACCTTTTGAAGTATTACATGTATTACAAGAATGAGGTATTAGAAAGAGTAAGAAAAAAAGAAATAAACAAGCTAAGTTACAAAGAAAAAGGAAAGAAGAACTGAAAGAAGAGGCTATAGCTGAAAGAAAGGGATTGATATGACAAAAGTAAGATAGATGGGAGGAAATAAGACGATATAATTGAAGAAAGAAAGAAAGAAAGAAAGAAAGAAAGAAAGAATCGAAATTACTGAAGAAAGAAAGAAAGAAAGAAAGAAAGAATCGAAATTACTGAAGAAAGAAAGAAAGAAAGAAAGAAAGAAAGAAAGAAAGAGATATCGTAAAAGAAAGAAAGAAAGAAAGAAAGAAATTTATAAGAAAGAAAGAAAGAAAGAAAGAAATTTATATGAAAGAAAGAAAGAAAGAAAAAAAGAAAGAAAGAAAGAAAGCTTTTTAAAAATTAAAAGAAAATTTTAACAGCAGGTTAGAGAGAAAAAATATACCTAAAAAATGGAATTTCTCACTTCTGTTTTTTTTCTTTGATTTCATTTTAAATTGGAGGAATTTCATCATTAAAAAAATAAAAAGAATGAAAGAAAGAAAGAAAAATAAAAAGAAAAATAGAAACAAATTTGAACACAAGAATGCACCCGTAATCGAATTCTGCCAATTCGATTTCTGCAGCTAAATATTCAATAGGTCTATCGATTTATCAATGGATCAGTTCAGCGAGGCATGCGGCTATCTTGTATGGAAGGACTTAATCGATACAGAACGCGCGAATTTCCTTTCGTCGCTTGCATCGACTGCCTATGCCATCAGATATGAATACATTGTAAGCAATTTTGTAGAAATTTGCATTTGTACCTTGGGAGTCGAGAGCAATTGGATAAAAACGACTATTTACTTTTCTTTCAATTTTCAAGACTATTTTTGTTTAATTTGTTCTTGGGAGAGGATTATTTCCTGAATACTGACTTTAAATTCCTACCGTTTCTCATAAGTCTTCCTTACTGGCTCTCGGAAAAAAAAAAAAGGTTGCTGTCTACAGCTAGATTTTTCTTTTTCGGCTTCGTAACAGAATGTAGATATATGATATAATGTGATCATCATCAAGGCATACTGACAGCATCAATTCTCTCTCTCTCTCTCTCTCTCTCTCTCTCTCTCTCTCTCTCTCTTTCTCAATTCTTGCCCACTCGGCTGTGACTGTAGAATACACCGACTGCATCTCTGCAGAGGTGTAAGACTCCTCTTAAGATTTTCCTCGTGTTGGATTGGTTGTGAAATGGGAGGTAAGTGACCACACGGCTGATCTTTAGTAAGGTGCTGCTTTTGGATTTGTTCAAAACAGCTCGCAGCTTCCTTTTGTAGTTTCCATGCATTTTTTTCCCGAAACGTTTCGTTAAAATTCAATTGGTGTAACCAGACATTAGTACTGATATTGCAACAACTTGGAGAATTCCCCTTAAGATAGTATCATATACATATGAAATAGACAATATATTATACATATAAGAAAATAAATGAAAAAACAGAACAGTTGCGTGACCAACAAAGGCTCTATCATATGACTATTGGTTCGGACATAGTTTCGGAGCTAAAGCATTATCATCACAAACTCAAAGTGTCCCAGCAATATTTTAAAATGCCACCAGACTTTTTTAAAGTTTCGTGACATCACAAGAATGTGAGATCGAGATGCAGCCTCTTACTAAAGTGTTTTGTTTTATTCACAACATTCCACTAACAAAACAACACTTTTCTACTCCCTATCAAGCCCCAAAAGATATTTTTAATTCGGATACCACGCCGGAAGCAATTCTCCCGCACTGGAACTTTAAAAAATTGCTTAAAACTTCGTAGGCATTTCCCATGCCAGGTGCCTCAGACAGCGATCAATAAACCGAGCCTTTATTCCCTTTTAGGCAAGAAGGTGGCTTGATTCCAGGAAGCCATTCCCCCCAAGCATCATCTCCCAGGAACGAAACAATAATTCAAAGATATAAGATTTGATGTTTGTTTGTTTGGGTTTATGGCATATTAACCTTGGTAGCTTATTTAATGCCAGATCTGTTTTTATAAGATAAACAGTTAATTGTAATTTGAATTACCATGACCAGAAAATCCGGCAAATACTTGCGTGTGACATACGGAACCACTAGACAGCTGTCTAGTGTTTGAACGCAAGTGTTTGTCAGATTTTCGGTTCATGGTAATTCAATTTATAATATAATTCCTCAACTTTAAAAAGAAAATGTACATCTAAACAGTTTTACTTCAAACAATTCAGTTTAGTATAAGTACACAGTTTAATTGTCAAAAACATTTCTATTTCAAGCTATTCAGTTTTTTCAAGTAGTTCTATTTAAAACAATCCAGTTTAGAATAAGTATAGTTTTTGTTTAGACACAGTTAAATATCAAAACAGTTTTATTTCAAACAATTCAGTTTAGCGTAATTATAGTTTCAGTGTCAAAAACAGTTCTATTCCAAACAATCCAGTTTAGCTTACAAAACCGTTTTATTTCTAGCAATTCATTTTAGCATGGGTTCGCAGTTTAAATGTCAAAACATTTCTATTTCAAGCAATTCAGTTAAGCATAAGTACATAGTTAAGTTCTATTTGATCCATAGATAGGACCCTATCAAGTGCTACCACTCCAAGTCAGGGTCAACCTGGGAGCAATGGCAATGAAGGTGTACTCTGCATTCCTCAAAGCTCCAGTATTACTGGAACCTCACTATTAGATTGTTTAGTATCATATCCAAGAGAGTCGTTGTGGGTGGGGCTCACCCCTGTGCAGAGATGCAATCGGTGTATTTTACAGCTCCAGCTGACTGGGCAATATAAGATTGGAATTAATTCACTTGTGTAATGTTCTCTTTAGTGACACCTGTTAATAAATCGGCTGATGCAACATTTCCGATACTAATACAAATTTTGCGACGTTACCGTACTATTTCTGTTCCGTAGCAGCTACAGGAAGAAATGACTGTGTGTCTTGTGGTCAGGGAAATGTGTTGCGTTGCCAGCACTGGACTGCTATGTCGGAGAACAGAGAGTAAAACACACAAAGCTCTTCGCTAGTCCTTTCTACAAAGAGTGGTCGAATACTCGTTCGTTTCTTCTTTTCCTGAAAAGCAAACAGCTTCCTTTGTGGATAAAAGGTATTTTGCTTGTCACGTTAACCAAACACAAACGCAAAGAATTTTATTTTTTGATATATTGCAATTCATTTCGGTTGCAAAGCGAGTAAGAGAGAGAGAGAGAGAGAGAGAGATATGGGCGGCAGCAACAGATTATACTGTAACATAATGACCTATGACCCAGCCGTCAATCGAGAAACAGGTGCATCCGGTCGAAGATATCAGGGTATAACCGTGACCGTGTGTACCATATTCACAATTAACGCTATGTGCGAAATGGACATATAATGTTCATAACGATAGAACATAGGAATCTCGAAATTCGAAAACACGTAACGACTTCTTGTTCAGGTGCGAAACCTTTTTATTAACTTTGAGTTAAAGGTTTCAACATAATGAGGAGAGACACAATCTTCTATGCTGTCTTATTCATTTGGCCCCCATCTCGAGCGGCCCTCATAGGGCGCAAGTTCGCCTCGCGTCTGCGAGCTCCAAAAGTCGACCGTCTTCGTCCAGTGTCTAATCTCAACTCTCTTTCATCAAATCTCCCACAAACCTCTGCGTGCATCCGGTGCGTGACGTCACTCGCACTCCGTCACCCGTTTTGTCTCGGAGTATTGTGACATCTGAGTGACACCTCCATCCGCCCGTGCGCGCCCGCGTTAACACTTGCCTCAATGTTGCACCCAACTAACCCATGTGCTGAGCCGAAAGGTTCTCAGCCCAACTAAACCCAAAGGCATGAACCGAAATCCTTCGGCTATTATATAACACGTGGACGGGTTGAATTGGGTGCAGATGCGACGCTCACAGGAAGCAGGTGGTCGTCAAACAATGATATAACCTGGTGTGACAGGAAGTTCAGTAGTTGGAGTCAGTTAGTTGGAGATAAGATGCTGTAGAGAGAACCAGCACCCAGCAGAGGGCTATGGGTCATCAGGAACCCCGATTGAGCAGCCCAGCAGAACGAGAAAGAAGTGCTGCTAAAGACAAAGGAACTGGGAGGTCAATATGTTGCAGTTTGTTCAGTCTCCAACTCACTTCTCACACATAACCCTTTCGTAACCCTTTCGCAACCATTTCAAATAAAGTGTGAGAGGTATATTTTTCTAAAGAACTGTGTTCGTTCGTCATTATTGTAGATTTTGTCTCTGCATGTATATGTGTTTATGAATTATACGGCTGAGCAACAATACTCTCTGTTAGCAGAATTTATTCTGACCTTTTTAATCTCGGACAACTAATCCCGCCGACTGCATCTCTTACTTGTTGAGCTCTCAAAAGGGTGATATTCATAAAGTAAAGTAAAGTTGGCGACCGTATTCGAAAGTGACTCGAAGGCTCCATTTTCGATAGCTACTACACCAAGCTGTAGCGGAGGGTGCTATTCCTTTCCCTGGATTGCTCCACTTTACCCTTAATACGTACCTTATATCGCTGAGTGTTAAGCAAGGTAGTATCAAGTACCATTTTTTGAGTCTTTGGTATGACTTGACCTGATCTTGAACCCATGTCTCCCGAGCCATTCGGCAAATATTCTAACCATTATGCCAAATCATCTTTCTCTTTCTTTAGTTTTCCTGTTCCAGTGTTCCGTCTCCGATGTTGATATTAAATTGATTTTCTGTCGTGGGTTTCGAATCTATTTATGAGTTTCCCCAATACCGTAAAGTAATTCTAAAGTGTTAATGTTTTTGAGACACTTAAGAAAGAGTTAAACAGGTATTCATATTCACCATTCCTATATGTTTCCGAGCCAAAAATCAAAAAAGTAATAAATACCAATCCCTACTCACAAAACGTAGTAAATGCGAAACCATATGCACAAATACTCGAAGAGAAAATCCATATTTGTTTAAATAATATAACTTAATTTAAACCGGCTGAGCCGACTGTTTAAGTTATTTGTAGCAGGTGCTTTTATACACTTCCTTACAGATCTCTACTATAATACCAAGAGACACGTTAATAAGCTGAACATGAACTAGAATAGAATTTTCACGAAATTAACGTACGAAGTTGATGTACAAGATATCAATAATAAATTGTTATATATATATAGTCATCCACAGACAGGCCTGTTTCGTTCTATCAGAACTCTTCAGTGTGGCTAGACAGGCTAGATTCTTGAAGCTGGGATCGAAACCCGGTTGACTCAAACGCCAATCCAAGATTCTACCACTCAGCCACGAGGGAACCAGAGCAAACGACGGAAATTTAAACAATAATGTATCACAATTGTTTTTGTTTACATATATCCGCTTAACAGCTACCGAGAGCTCAATTCATATATATATATATATATATATATATATATATATATATATATATATATATATATAGGCAGCATTTCTTCGTTAATGCAAATTTCATTAAACATAATAGACATTTTATGTGTACATATTTTCTTCTGGATCCATTTGAATTCCCGTATTACTTTTATCGTATTCGGGAGGAATTGATTTATGTATTGTCCATAGTTGTATATATCCCTAGTACTTTCTGACCGACTTTGGGCCATCATCAGGGGGGGATCTATTACAAAAGTGATGTAACTTTTGTTTTAGCATATTACTACTGTGTAAGGGCGTCCTTGCCGTTGAAGATTATGGCGTTTTCTTTTAAATGTAATTCTATAATGAGTGCCAGTAGCTAAAGACATTTAAGTACATTATCACTGGTTTAAAAATTAATTCTATTAAGTGTTGGTTGCATGTTTCTAATATGTAAGGCTTCGAGAATCTGAAGTTTTTGTTTATTATTTTGATGTTCTAATATTGTTGTGTTGTCGGTGAGAATTTTCCGAAGCTGTGTTGTTGGGCATGAACATTTTTTAAATACTGAGCTATTGAACTTGTATTAGAAAGAACTTGTATATATATATATATATATATTTGTATTTTATTGCAGTGTCTGTGACCCTGGGTTCATGCTTTACGCAATCATTCTGATAGAGTAAAGGGTTTTCAAAAAGAGATCGATTAATATAGTTAATTTTTTTGTTTGAATTGGGATTTTATCTATATATATTTTATGGCTAGGTTTGTCTGCTTTTAAATTTTAGTATGTTTGTCGCTCGCACTTACACAAATGCGTATATTTGCGCATGTAATGACATGGATCTTTCCATATATACACATATTTCCGCTGGGAAGTGGGTGAAGCAAAGGAAAAGAGTGTGAGAAGGGAAGAGTGGGTGAGGAATGATATGGACAGAATTGTAACACTTAGAATAGTCCTACCGAACTTTCTGATAGCCTAAGGTTTATTTGATGTGAATATGAAATGTCTATTTCTCAAACTCTTTTCCTTTGCTCCACCCCATCCCAAAAACAGACTGCGGATATATATATATATATATATATGTGTGTGTGTGTGTGTGTGTGTGTGTGTGTGTGTGTGTGTGTGTATAAAAGCTCTATCATTGATATTGAGTGCTAATAATACTGCAATATTTGGTCCTCCATTACGTCACCAAGTGAGCAAGTGAGAACCCTAAATCTCTACAATACATATATATATATATATATATATATGTGTGTGTGTGTGTGTGTGTGTGTGTGTGTGTGTGTGTTTATATTTACTTAACCTTACATTTGATACCTATGTTAACATTATTATTACTTATTAGCCTCAGCGTTATTTATTAGTCCTTACCCATAAAATTCTTTAGAATTCAAATTCCAATGATTAAGTAATTCCTATCTTTAATTACGGAAGTGCAGTCCTTAATTATTTTGGTTTTTATCGTACGCCGTTTCCATCTGTACTGTGTCTCAATTTTTAGTATACTTTACTGAGTCAAATGTTTTGCAGTATTTTGGTACGTGCTAAATCACGTGACCGAAGCAGTTCAACCCGTGAAGGGACCATCTATGGTTGGCAGTATCGTGGTAGTTGGTGCGATTTGAAAAACGCACAGATGAACGTGCAACGTAGTCTCCTTCGGGAACTTATGCTTCAAGAGTTCAAACTAAGCCATAACACCGGCGTAGAAGCTAAAAACATTTGTTGAGTGAAAGGTGAAGCCGCTGTTGATCAGAGTACAGTATATATATATATATATATATATTAATATATAGAGAGAAAAATTGATAACAAGGTAGGAGAGATTTATTGAGAAAAAAAAGTTGACACTATAACGTTTCGG
Source organism: Sepioteuthis lessoniana (assembly GCA_963585895.1). Taxonomy (NCBI): domain Eukaryota; kingdom Metazoa; phylum Mollusca; class Cephalopoda; order Myopsida; family Loliginidae; genus Sepioteuthis; species Sepioteuthis lessoniana. Next base: position 68,866,981 of record OY757937.1, read on the forward strand.
TTCTAATAAACCATCATCAGAACTGTGAGGGATGAAATAAGTGATGTTAAATCGGCTATGGATGTTTAAAAATACAAAAGTGCTAAAACCTATGTGAAATTTATATATTTGTATATTTTTTTCTTGTCACATAAATTTCGGCCAATCGTAAAGTTGTGTGAAATAGTTGAAGAGTTTTGCATGAACATTGGTCAATGAGAAAGCTGTGTTCATAGCGAGTGCAAGTGTTGGCTTACAGTAGACCAAAAACAACAACGTATCGACGATTCAGAGCGTTGTCTGCAACTGTTTCAACGCAACAAAAAGGAGATTTTGCGTAAATATGTAACAATGGATGAAACATGGATCCACCACTTCACTACGGAGTCAAAACGGCAGTCAGCTGAGTGGACAGCAGTAGGTAAAAGCCATCCAAAGCGAGCAAAGACGCAAACATCAGCAGGCAAAGTTTTGGCCTCCGTATTTTGGGATGCGCGAGCTATTTTGTTCATTGATTATCTTGAGAAAGGAAGAACCATCAATAGCGAACACTGTATAGCATTAATGGTGCGTTTGAAGGGAGAAATCGCCAAAAAACGGCCACAAACGAAGAAGAAAAATATGCTCTTTCACCAAAACAATGCACCGTATCACAAGTTGATCGCAGTGATGGCAAAACTACATTGATTGTTTTTCGAATTGCTTCTGTACCTTCTCTATTCTTCAGATCTGGCTCCTAGCGACTCTTTGAAGACCTCAAAGGAATGCTCCAAGGAAAGAGATTTAAATCCAATGAAGAAATGATATCGGAAAATGAGGCGTATTTTGCGGCCAAAGACAAATCGTTCCACAAAAAAGCCATCGAATAGTTAAAAAAAGCGTTGGAATCAGTATATCACCTGAGAAAAAGTCTATGTTGATGAATTAAGTCGAATTTAGCCTAAAAGTTGTTGTTTTATTAGTTAGGCCCGGGACTTATTGAGTGATGTGTTATGCATAAACAATTTGACCTGATAACTTTCTTTTCTTTCATTCCGCCATATTTAAATCCAATCTGTTATGTTATCATGAGCTGAGGTCGAGCCACGCTACTGAATATATTACAGTATCCAACAACATTTTTTTTCCTTTGTCGACAAAATAAAATTGAATGAGATATCGAAGTCCAGTATTGATGAACATATATAATCTGAATTATAATATCGTATTAATGAAATGAGAACTCTTACTTACCATCAATAATGTTCGACATGAAGATACTGATAATTGGTTCTTTGCAAAGCTCCAAAGCACGTGTCAGTAGAAATTCCGATATGTTCACACTTTTTTCCTGTACATAAATAACATCATTATTTTTCATTACGTATTAGTCTACCCAAGATATTTATTCGCTTTATTATACATGAACAATTTAATAAAAAGCAACAGTTAAAGAAAACCAACAATTTTTAAAACCAAATGTTGATATTAATAATTTTGTCCAGTATACAAGAGAAATAAATAAGGGGAATTAAAAAAAAAACAACAACAAAAAGCAAAAACCATTTTTTTTTAAATTTCATTCCATAAATGTAAACTTTGCATTGTTTGGAATCGATTTATTGCAAAATTTATTTTTATCTTGTAAAAATATTTGTTTTGAGGCTCGATATCAAACGGAATGCTCCAGGCTAGAACAGATTTTTGGTTGGTTGGGTTTTATGGCATATCAACCTTTGTTGGTTATCTAACGCCAAATCCGTTTTTATCCAAGTAGTTTCAAACAATTCAGTTCAGCTTAAGTGTGCAGTTTCGATGTCAAAACAGTTCTATTTCAAGCAGTTCATTTTAACATGAGTACACACTTTAATTGTCAAAAATAGTTCTATTTCAAGCTATTCAGTTTAGTCAAACAGTTCTAATTCAAACAATTCAGTTTAGCATAAGTACGCAGTTTAGTTTTATTTAAATCCATTTTTATACAAATAATCAGTTCTATTTCAAACAATTCAGTTTAGCATGAGTACACAGTTTAATTGTCAAAAACATTTCTATTTCAAGCTATTCAGTATATTCAAACAGTTTTAACTCTGCCAATTTAGCTTAGTATAAGTATAGATTTTATTTACACACAGTTAAATGTCAAAACAGTTCTATATTAAACAATATTAAAATTCAGTTTAGCGCAAGTACAGTTTCAATGTCAAAAACAGTTTAAATGTAAGTACACTGTTTAGATGTCAAAACATTTCTATTTCAAGCTATACAGTTTTGTTAAACAGTTCTAATTCAAACAATTCAGTTTAGCATCAGTATGCAGTTTAATTCTATTTAACCCATAGATAGGGCCCAATCAGGTGCTACCATTCCGGCCAGAGTGGACCTGGGAATATTGGCAATGAAGGGAGTACTCCACATTCCCCAAAGCCCCAGCGTCACTGGAAGCTCACCAAGATTGTTTAATGTCATATTCAGGACTCTCGTTGCGGAGGGCGTGTCTTAACCCTTTGCAGAGGTGCAGTTGGTGTATTCTACAGACCCAACCGACTGTGCAACTTGAACAGAGGACTGTCAGCAAATTTTTGGTAGCAGAGAAGAGAAAAACATATGAAATTTACGGAAGAATGTGTGGTGTGTACGGAGAAGCATGATTTAGAGAAAATCTATACAAACAGGCTAAACATAGATTTTCCACAACGACCCTGACTCGAAAAGACAGTCCATGGAATGTACATATTATAACTTCCGGTTAAAGAAAAAGTCTCGGGTGCAGCGGTCAGTAAAGAAGGGGATGCTGACAGTCTCTTTGAACATGAAAAAAAACAAACATCAAAATTCATGTTCTTGAAAAGGATCCAACGGTAAGCAATGCTTCTTATTGCCGATTCCTTCGGCAATATTTTACCTTATTTATGGAATGACCCTCGTATTCAATATTTTGTACTACTGTCTACTGACATCTTTAACCCAAATTTCTTATCCCATCCGCCAAAAACCTTTTATCATTCTCAGTAAAGAATTGCCATGCAAGCCTTTTTACAGAAGTTTAGAGAATTCATATATTGTTATCAAGATTATTCTATAAAGGTCGGAATAAATCACCGCCTTTAAATTAAAGAGTGCAACAGAAATAACGCCCACATTTTAAACTGTTACTTTTATGGTGTTAGTGAACTTAAGCTAGAAGCAGGGATAGTTCTATTTTGGTAATATCTTACCATTTTTTCAGATAAAATTAGATACGATTATGACAGAGACCGGCCCTGATTTAAAGGTTGACGAAAAGACCAACAGTCATGCTTGGTCGTATTTCTATTACTTTTTGGCGAATAGCATCCTGTGGTTGAATCTGCGGTTCTGAAATTTTCAACCCATAGCAGAATCAGTTTTCAGCCCGGAACAGCATCATTCCGACGAAACATGATATATGCACAAAACTACAGATTTGCAAGTTTTAAAAACAGTTTCAACAGCAAACGCCTGGTGTGGACCGGTCTCAGACATGATCGTAACTAATTATATCTGAAATAAATAATACATCATAAGTTACAAAGAGCTACCATTGCCACTTGCCTAAGTTCACTTACACCGCACAGATTATAGTTTAAAAAGGAGTATTTCTGTTGCACTTTCTATAATAGTATCAAGATGGAAGTATTCATTTCTTAATTTTAACAACAAATCATATAAGAGAAGGATGATATCCAGATGGCCAGGCTGTTGTCTCGACGACCATAATTTGTCGAGCGAAGTCAGTTCAAATTGTAAAAACATATAAAACCTTTCTCGATACCTTAAAAAATGTTTTTGGCGAAAGAGAGTTGTGCAAGTGCTACACCTTTTATTCTCACCTGATCTATATTCGAGCAATTTTTACTTGCTTTCTAAACAGGTGCTTTAATGAATCAAGAATTCGCTGAAATAAGGGCGACAAGTGCCAAAAAGACTATTTTAAGGAAAAACAACGTTTCATTTTTTGTTGATTTCTGTCTTGATAAATACAACTTCAGTCTCGATACTTTTTAAATACACCTTATATTTTGAGGAAAATTAATGTTTCATTTATTATTCAACTCTGTCTCGGTAAATACAGCTTCAATTTTGATACTTTTTAAACATGCATTGTATTTTCACTAATTATTCACTTCTCTCTTGGTAAATATAGTTTCGCTCCCTAATGACAGTTTAAAAAAATGTACCATAGCCATGATATGGCTATGTGTGAAACGTACATCGAATGTCCATAAAGATAGAACATAGGAATCTCGAAACACGAAAAACACTTAACGACTTCTCAGTTCAGGTACGAAACCTTTTATGACCTTTGAGTTAAAGGTTTCGACATAAGGAGAGAGAGAGAGAGAGAGAGAGAGAGAGAGAGAGGCACAATCTTTCTATTCTGGCTTTTTCACCCCCCCCCATCTCGTGCGACACTTGCCCAAGGCCTCGCGAGCTAGCAAAAGCCAACCGTCTTCTCCCGAAACAGGTCTCAACTCTACTAACTTTTTCTAAATTTCCCAAAATCCTCCGCGCGCTTCCGGTGCATGACGTCATTCGCACTCTGTAACCCTGTTTTCCCTTCTCGGGCTATTGTGACATCTCTGAGTGACACGTCCGCTCTGTGCACGCGCGCGTGAACACCCGTGTTAATGTTGTACCTAAGTAACCCATGCACTGAGCCGAAAGTTTCTCAGCCTAACTAAACCCAAAGGCATGAACCGAAATCCCTCGGTCATTATATTACAAAAATAAATCATGAAGAATTTCATTTTATTTTATTTTTTTTTTAGATTTCCTCGAAAATCACATTCTTCTGACCGGCACTGTATCCCATGCCGAGGTAAGACCACTTCTATCAGGGTGTCCTAAGTAGGACACTGAACTGCCTCTGGGAGTGAGGCTGCACTTCTGAAATTCTAGAAGAGTCGAGTGCTCCTTCATTGCCACAACTCTCATCATTGTCACGCTGCTAGCACGAATCTCCCTAACTTTCTCTTGTCATCCGTTTCTATCGTCCATTGCTCCCGGTAGGTCTTCCAGGCTACATCCTGTATCGGCACAGAGCTGTTGTATATAGGTTCTAGGTGGTCGTCCTGCCTTTGCTCGTCCATGTGAAGGGGTCAACAGGAGTATATCGCTTCGTCCTTACTTCTCCAACGGTGTCCCACTTGTCTGGTTCGACTAATTTTGATAGTTTTCGTGATGAGTTGTAGGTGGCCATACAGCTGCTGTATTTGTGGGTTGTTGCCTCCAGGATTTTTTCAGTACAGGTCGTAGCATTCTTGTGTAGTTGCCGTCAAGATTTTTCTCTATACATTTAGTTAGCGTCCATATGGTGCATCCATATAACAGTATCGACACGACCGCTGCTTCGAAAAAACTGCGTTTTATCTTATCGGTCAAGTCTGACTTCCATATGACTAATAGCCTATCGACAGCTCTCCATGCCGTTGCTAGTCGCGTGTTGATGTCATTCTCGGTTGATGAGACACTGCTTCCGAGGTAGATGAACTTGTCCACTAGTTTCAAAGGACCGTCCTTTAGTGTGAAGATGTCGCCTCTTTGATTAAAGCACATGTAATCTGTCTTGTCTGCGTTGACATGGAGACTTATGCCATCTACTTCTCGTTCAAGGCTATGTAACAGGGTTTGGGCTTGGGCGGCTGTATTAGCTAGAAGCGCTGCGACGGTTTCTTTGGGGGAGACCATAGGCGAGAAGCATTTGCTCCATCTTCACTCTGTGTATGTACCTTCCAGGTTTTTGAATGTACACCTTCAAGAATTCGACGGATAGTCAAAATGTTTGATATGGTGGATCGATTTTTCCTAAAGCCATTTTCTTTCTTTCTAAGTATTTTCTCAGTTTTCGGTTCTATGCTATTGCGTAGTAGAGCATTGTAGGTCTTGGCCGCTATGGATGTAAAAGCTATATCTCGGTAATTCTTGGCTATTCCAAGGTCACCATTCTTGAGGAAAGTGAGGATGCATTCCTTTGTCCATCTGTCTAATGTGTTTAGGTTGTATACGACATTTCAATGTCGGAGAAGTATGTCGTAGAATTGTCTGGTCTTCCATACTTCTGGGGTTATTTCATCAACCCCTGCTGCTTTCCTAGTTTTAATTTTTCTTAGTACTGAGTCAAGTTTTTCTTGTGTAAACTGTCCTATTTTGATGTTTAGTTGATTATTAATAATTTGTGCGATTGGTTGATGCTTAACTTTCGGAAGTTTTCTGAGTAAATTCTCGAAATACTGCTTTCACAGATGTAATCGTTGTTCTGGGCTTGCAACTTTTAGTTTAGCTCTCACAGTACTCTTCCTTCTACTCACTTCGTTTACCGTCTGCTATGCTATCCTTGATTGTCTTTCTTCCACCGAGTCTCTAGTCTTATTGATTTGATTTTGTATGTATTCTGTTTGTTCTTTTAGGTATACATTAGTTAATTCATTTTGAGCCTTCTTAAGTTTTTGAGTATTGATATCGGTTGAAGAAAATGATTCCCAAATCTCTAGGCATAAAATAACCCCGGACAAGTTGACATGACTTTAGAATCAATCAATCAATAATGTGCCACCTCTGATGGCAAAATTCTTGACAACACAGAAAAAAGTGACAAGAAGATTATCAGGGCTTTTGGAAATCCCGCAGAATTATTTTCGCGCCGGAATATACTTACCATCACGGATTTAGATACGTAGGGAAAATAACTGATAGCTATATTCAACGCTCCCAACGAAAACAAGACTTCAATCTCATCATCGTCTGGTCTTAAAAGCTTTTCGATTTTTTCCACACAATCTTTTACGATCTACAAAAAAAGATTAAACAAAATTAAGTTGAAACATTTATTTTTCCGGGTCAGATTTCATGCAACAGTGTTACAGAATTGAATGCAGCTCTAAAAAAGATTCTTTTTAAGGTTGTTTCAATCTCCATTTAGAAAATTCTTGGCTGAATCAAAAGTTATGCAATATTTAACAAACGTGAAGCACAAGACGGGTGAGTCAAAATTTTTGCAATATTTTGGTTACATGAAGTCCAACTAGGGTGAGTCAAAAGTTATGCAATAATTTGGTAACATGAAGCACAACAAGGGTGAGTCAAACGTTATACAATCTTTTAGTAACAAGAAGCCCAACTGGGGTTAGTCAAAAGTTATGCTATATTTTGATAACATGAAGCACATCTAGAGTGAGTTAAAAGTTATACAATCTTTTAGTAACATGAAGCACAACTAGGATGAGTCAAAGGTTTTATAAATTCTTAGTAAAATGAAGCACAACTAGAGTGAGTCAAAAGTTATGCAATATATTGGTAACATGAAGCTCAACTAGGGTCAGTCAAAAGTCCTGCAATGTTTTAGTTTCATGAAGCCCAACAAGGGTGAGTCAAACGTGATGCAATATTTTGGTAACATAAAGTACAAATAGAGTAAGTCAAAAGTTATGCACTATTTCAGTTTCATGAAGCCCAACTAGTGTGAGTCAAAAGTTTTGCAATCTTTTAGTAACATGAAACACAAATAGGGAGAGTCGAAAGTTAAGCAATATTTTGGTGACATGAAGCACGACTTGGGTGAGTTAAAAGTTTTGCAATCTTTTTGTAACATGAAGCACAACTAGGGTGAGTCAAAATTTATGCAATTTTTTGGAAATGTGACAAACAATTCGGTAACTTCCGATCCTTATGCCGAGATCGTGAAAGTGATCACCCATACTGAACTGTGAAAAACCAGATACTATCGGAGTGCAACTTATCTTTTATGACTTCGGAATCCACAGCTTTAAGCCCATTTGATATTGGCTGACAATCATCTGATCATTGAACTGTGTTTGACTACACATTTACGTTTTGGAAAACAAATATTTTTGGTTGCTTTGCCGGTATTATGGCCCAGTTCGAACGCGTAAATCCCAAAATGAAACTATCTTGCATGTTTCTCTGTGTGGCTTTCAAATCACACACGAAGTGGAGCAATGTACAAATGACACAATTCTACCAACAACAGCCAGTAGCTTTCAAGGGTTGAACTGCTTTCAGTCACGTGATATACGCACCACAAAAAACATGAACCAAAATTTGTCACCCAATTAGGTTAAGCTGAAGAATACGCCGACTGCATCTCAGTAGAGGGATAAGACCTCTCTCCATCAACGAGTGCTTTGAAATATACGCCGACTGCATCCTCTGCAGAAGACTAAGACCCTCTTCATCAACAAGCGTCCTTAAATATACGTCGACAAAACAGACTATGCAGAGGGTTAAGACCTCTCTCCATCAACTAGTGTTTTGAAAAATACGCCAATTGCATCCTCTGCAGAGGGATATGACCTCTCTCCATCAACGAGTGTCCAGAAAAATACGCCGACTGTACCCTCTGGAGAGGGCTAAGACCTGTTTCTATCAAGAAGTGTCCGGAAATATAAGCTAACTACACCCTCTGCGGAAAGCTAAGACCTCTCTTCTTCAACGAGCGTTTTGAAATATACGTCGACTGCCCCATGTGCAGAGGACTAACCTCTCTCCATCAACGATTGTCCAGAAATATACATCGACTGCCCCCTCTGCAGAGGACTAACCTCTCTCCATCAACGAGTATTTTGAAATATACACCGACTGCCCCCTATGCAGTGGGTTAAGACCTCTCTCCATCAACGTGTGTTTTGAAATATACGCTGATTACACCCTCTACAGAGCGCTAAGACCTATTTCTGTCAAGGAGTGTCCAGAAATATAAGCCGACTACACCGTCGACAGAGAGCTAAGACCATTCTTCCTCAACGAGCGTTTTGAAATATAGGCCGAATGCACCCTCTAGAGATGGCTAAAACCTCTCTCCATCAAAGAGTTTCCAAAAATAAACGCCAACTACACCGTCTGCAGAGGGCTAAAACCTCTCTCCATCAAAGAGTTTCCTAAAATAAACGCCAACTACACCGTTTGCAGAGGGCTAAGTCCTCCCTCCATCCACGAGTGTTTTTAAATATACGCCGACTGCACCCTCTGAAGAGGGCTAGGACCTCTTTCTATCAACGAGTGTCCTGATATATACGCCGACTACACCCTCTGCAGAGGACAAAGACCTCACTCCATCAACAAGTGTCCTGAAATATACGTCGACTGCACCCTTTGCAGAGGACTAAGACCTTTCCTCACCAACGAATGTCTTTGATATCACCTGAAGCTATCTGATGGTATGTTTTCTGTCCCGTATCTCTGGGGAATGCGGACTAACCCCTCATTTCCATTACTCCTTAGTTCACTTAGACATTGTGTGTTCGTACCTTTTAGGTTTTCATCTATGGGTCAAATAATATTGTTTAACCGTTTAACTGTGTGCAAACAATAATTTGATATTAAATTGCATTGTTAGTGTACTCAGCATTACTTAAAACCATTTGTCTGTGTGCAGACGAATGAGTAATGTTGAATTGAATTATTAATGTTAGATAGCGATGGTTGAAACCACTTAACTAATAATTTTATTTGCACACATTTGAATCGTTTCAGTTATTGCTTTCTAACACTATGTGCAAATAAAACTGTTAGCGTTGGACAGCAATACTTGAAACCATTTAACTATGTGCAAACAAATGTACTCTGGCCTTTTAAAAATGTTACCTGCTAACTATTCGCTTACAAGTTATATGTATTTAACTTATATATATATATGTGTGTGTGTGTGTGTGTATGGTTGAGTGAAATAGAAAAACAAAGTAATCCAAAAGTGATGCATTTATTATAATGGAAAATCAACTTTAAAATGTTTTGATTTCAACAAACCTTCAGGATTTTGAAATTGTTGCTAGAACAATGATGGATGTTTTAATAAAATACAATAATGAGGGGAAAGATATATATATATATATATATACAAAGAAAAATTGCATAACCGTTCAATCAGCATTCTTTTTTTAACTATATAATATATGTATATATATATATATATATATATTATTTCTTAGCGAATAGTTAACAGGTAACATTTTTAAAAGGCCAGAATTCATTTGTATATATATATATATATATATATATATATATATATATGTGTGTGTGTGTGTGTGTGTGTGTGTTATATACTCATATGCAGATTCATGCAGAAAGAATCACAACGACACAACGATAAAGGACGAGCGAAGACTTCTTTAGAAAAATATGTACCTCTCATTTTATTGTAAGAGTTCGAAAAGCGTTACACAGGGTTATACTGTGAGAGGGAGTTGGAGACCGAACAGAACTGCAATATATTGACCCCCACTATTATGGCCGTCAGCGTTGTGTCTTTCTCTTTCTCCAGGTCTGCTCAACCGGAGGCCTAGGGGCCCAGCTCTCTGCTGGATGATGGGTTTATTTACTGCATCTTATCACCAACTGGTCTCCAAAACTCCATCGGGGGTCCCGAAGGCCCCCTCGGCCGGGTGTGGCTTTCCCTACCACATCTTATCTCCGACGTCTCTGATCCCCAACTGTCTGACTTCCTGTCTTGACTGAGTTATATAATAGTTCAACGCCCACTCAATCGCCCAATCAATCTTTGGAATGGCATGTTTGATCGTCATTAAGCGGAAATAACTGTCATGCAGTTCAGAGGTCACTCTCTTCCGGTGCATCAGTCTATGAGTGTATCATGGGCTTTTACCTTGTCCCATTTCATCAGCCAAATCCGCCTACGCGATTTCTTTCGATTACTGGCCATTGGAATGTGTCACTTCCTTCCGGTGCATCACTTTGGAATGGCATGTTTGCCCGGGACGAAGGTCAATATATAACAAATTGTATATATATGTGTGTGTGTGTGTGTGTGTGTGAACAGGATTTAGGATTAAATAACCCACAAGAGTTGATATACTATAAATCACTCTTGTAATATGTGTATTTTATCACATTTCGGAAAAAAGAAATTTTTTACCAAAATTCTAAGTAAGTATTAACAAACATTTATTAACAGACAATTTCCATTCCATATTTCCAAGAATAACGTATTTTACAATTCAAAAAAGTGGAAAATGAAAACGAAAAAAGTCTAATTACAAATTACAACTTACGTTCAAATCATCAAAAAAACACTACTTCCTACTCGATCACCAGCTCAAAACTAAAATGGGTGACCACTTGAAAATTCAGTAAGATTTGAGGACGTGGAGGACATTAAAACAAATACAAAGCTGCAGTTTCAGAGGTGCTTAGACTAATGAAAAACTCATTGGAATTAGCGTTCTTCATAGTTCATTTATTTTTTGGTAAATACAACATCAGTTGCGAAATCTTTTAATACATTGTATACATATATATATATATATATATATATATATATATATTTTACGGGGGTTCAAAAAATTTATTATACTTAAAAAGAGACTAATCATTTTTTTATATAAAATTGTACAACTAATCGGTTTCGGTCCTCACTGATTACAGCTGAATCGAAGACACGATTAAGAAAGGACTATGGGCAAGGACTGTCCAATGTAGAGGAGGAAGAAAAAAAATGCAAGTTGACTAGAAAAAGGAGGGGTAAATTAGATAGTAATCAAATTCAAACCCAATAAACATTCCCTCTGTTTACAGCGGGACGGTTTATGGGTGAGAATATGAATGGTATCAAGCACCTTCAAGTAATAGTCTGCTATATTTGTCCCTGCAGGACTTGACACAAGGTCAATGACCCGAAGGTCGATTATAGAGGGGATTAAGGGAAGGGAAGGTCGGGCTGCTTAACTTTGCTGGTTATCGACCCACTTAGGGCTTGATGAGCCAAACATGGTCCAGACGCGAATGCCTAATTATGGCTTAAAATGGACAGCGAGGTCCAGTGCTATACAAAGGTGACAAAGATGTTAATGCTGCAGCTCGCTCACCCGAAAGTGGCTCAGCCGAAGTTGGGGGCATTTTGGCCTCAAGTCTGCCAAGGCATGACCACTTAAATTTAGGGGAGAGGAGGGTCGAGGAAGGTCGGACCCGAGCCGAAGCTCGAGCCCTGCTGGTCTTTACTGGTCATCGGTCCACAGTGCAATGTGGGCCTGATGAGCCTGACTGGTCATGGATCCAAATCTGAGTCCAGGCACGTATGCCTGATTATAGCTTAAACTGGACAGCAAGGACCAGTGCTATACAAAGGTGACAACGATGTCAGCGTTGCAGCTCACCCACCCGAAGGCGGCCTATATATATATATATATATATATATATATATATCTCAGATAACATACCTCATATTAACCTTTTTAATCCCTGGTACTGATGTTCGACAAGGAAGGCTTTGGCATTATATAACCCACGAAGGTTGATATGCCATTAAACAAAGAAACCAAAAAGACAAAATTAATCCTCGGTAATTGTTTCTGAGTAAACCGTTGAATTACTACGAGTTAAGCTAGGTACGATTGCATAGATAAAATAAAAGAATACATCCGAATATTTTAAGTGTGACGGCCAGCGTCTCTAATACTCCCACGATTATGCCAGAATCTCGAAAGTAAATATGTGAAGTAGAATTGAACGGAACAATGAATAGGGATTTGGAGTAATTCAAGTTAGTGGTTACAAATCCGACATCCATTGTTTCAATAAAAAAAAACGGAAATGCCCTATTAAATGTTGGATATTCTTTGAATGAGTGATATCTGCAGACGTTGCCATTCTTTTGACAAAGGTAGAAATTCTATCATTGGCAAAACTTCATTATGGAATATCGCATTTGTAATAAGATTCCAAAGCTGTTGTTACATTTTATTAATATTTCTGCCATTGACGTATGACTATGTATCCCAACTTTGCCTAAACAATATCATCATATAAGGTCAGTTTATTAAGTGCCCCCAAAAAAGAAGGAAAATGGTAATGTAAATGATTTTTTATATTCTTTTTAAATGTCTGACTAAATTATTGAAGTGCATTGCATATATATGTAAATTTCTGTATGACCTGTGTATAATATTTGTGTCTGGGTAGGAATAACGTTAAAATTGGGACTTGTGGCTAAAGGGGAAGTGGTGGTGATGGGAGGTACTGAGTCGAAAGTGAAGAATAAAAAGAAAATAAAACAAGTAGTCAGAATATTGTTGGCAGTCACGTATTGAACTTTTGAAATAAAAACGGAAAAAGGAAAAAAATGCATATAGAAATGTAAGGGAACCGACAAGAATGGCTCGGCATAAGACGACAAAGCAGAAAAATAAATACCGCCCAACGAGCAACGAGAACGTTCGATGAGACAATCCCCTCCACAAAAAAAAAGAAAAAGAAAAAATAGGTCACGTAAAGGAATTTTTTTATTCTTGTTTAAATGACTCTGACTAAATTATCGAAGTGCATTGCATGAGGTTTATAAATTTCTGTATAATATTTGTGTCTGAGTAGAAATAATGCGGAAATTGGGAGTAGTAGCCAAAAAGGATGTGGTAGAAGGTTGGTTGGTTGTATTTTATGGCATATCAACCTTTGTAGCTTATTTAATGCCAAATCCATTTTTATACAAATAATCAGTTCTATTTCAAACAATTCAGTTTAGCGTAAGTAGTTTCAGTATCAAAAACAGTTCCATTTCAAACAATTCAGTTTTCCATTAGTACGCAGTTTAATTGTCAAAAACCTTTCTATTTCAAGCTATTCCGTTTAGTCAGACAGCTCTAATTCAAACAACTAGTTTAGTATAAGTATAGATTTTGTTTAGATGTCAAAACTGTTCAAATAAAAAAAATCAGTTTAATGTACATAGTACAGTTTCAATGTCAAAAACAGTTCTCTTTCAAATAATTTCTTTTAGCATAAGTACGCAGTTTAAATATCAAAACAGATCTATTTCAAGGAATTTAGTTTAGCATAAGTACGCAGTTTAAATATCAAAACAGATCTATTTCAAGGAATTTAGTTTAGCATAAGTACGCAGATTAGTTCTATTTAACCCATAGATAGAGCCCTAACAGGCGCTACCTCTGCGGGCCAGAGTGGACCTGGTATCGATGTCAATGAAGGGGAACTCCACCATCTCCAAAGCTCCACCATCACTGTAACCTCATCATCAAATTGTTTAGTGTCATATCCAGAACACTCGTTGGAAGGTTCTTAGCCCTCTGCAGAAGTGCAGTCGGCGTATTCTACAGCCCCAGCCGACTGGGAAATTGGTTGGTTGATTTGAGGTTTGTTTTACGATGTATCAAACATTTTCGAGGCATTTAACACCGAATGAGATTTCAAACAATTCAGTTTATTATAATTATAGTTTTTATTTACGAACACTTAAATGTTAAAACAGTTCTATTTCAAACAATTCAGGTGAGCATAAGTACACAGTTTAGTTAAATTTGACCCATAGACAGTACCCTGTCAGGTGCTACCACTCCGGGCAGAGTGGACCCGGGAGCGATGGCAATAAAGGAGTACTCCGCATTCCTCAAAGTTTTGGCATTACTGGATCCGCACCATCAGATTGTTTAGTGTCATATCCAGGACATTCCTTGGGAGAGTCTTAGCCCTCTGCAGAGATACAGTCGGTGTATTCTGAAGCTCCAGCCATCTGGGCCATGTTATTTATACTTCAGTTAAAAGCACCAGTTCCTAATGGTGTGAAAAAACGTGCAAAGAATGTAATGATGAATTATCATGTTTAATAGTTAATGGGAGGTGCCCGTGGTGTAATCGTTATCGCCATAGGAAATGAACACGGCGACACGAGTTCAAATCCTGGACGAGACTGATTGCATTTCACATAGCACTAATACCCTTGGGAAAGCTATGAATCCAATTATTCTCCCTCCAGCTATGGGTAAATAGTAGGGCAGACTAGGTTCTTCAGCCTTTGTGAGGCAACTAGTCTAGGAGAAGGAAAACTCTGAATTCAAACCTGCTAAACTCCGCTTAAAAACTGACCTTGTGTCATATCCTGCCCGAGCGGAGGGGTTGGGTAAATAGGATCATGTTTAATAGTAGAGGAAGATCGCCATTAAAAACTACCAGCTATTACTAGTGTAAAAAGTCAATGACTACCACTGCTGTTGCTGTTGCGACTACTACTAGTCCAACTACGACTACTGATAATACAAGTGGTAAGAAGAACTGAGTTGAAATTGAAGAATGAAAAGTAAAAAAAAAAAAAGGGAAGTTATTGGGATAGTCTTGGTAGTCACGGGAGAAACATTTTCAATCAAAATCACTTAAGAGTTACAGGGTGACCCAAATTATAAAATTCCTAAAAGCAGAAGGGAAACTCACAGATAACTATATGACACGTAATATCTCAGAATTTAAAAACAAACAATCAGCAATACAATAAAGAAAAAAATCTCCGCTATGGACTTTAACTAAGTAAAAACTTAACATATTTAGGAGGAGAAGGCCTTCTTTTGTGAGCTGCTAAAAGAGTACTTGGTCACATCTGTGTCAGGTGATCAGATTTTATGTTTCTTTCTTTCTTTGTTTAATGACATATCAACCTTTGTAGGTTATTTAATGCCAAAGCCATTCTCCTAGAAGAACAGCAGTGGTACTATTTAACACATAGCTGGGAGGATAAGGGGGTTCATATCTTTCCCAAAATTATTTGACCGAAAATGAACGTAATAGCGCGACTGGAGTACGAACTCGCTTACTACGATCCCGCAGTCCATTGCTTTAATCATTACACCACGAGGACACCCCCCCATCAGATTTTAAATAAACCCTGGGTCTGGTAATGACACAATACACTACCCATGATAAAAATGACAAAATGTGGGACCCAGACAACATGTCTTCATATCATGATCGTCAGGTGCTTTCCTGATACCCAACATGGGAGGCGATAGACATTCTGCTAATCTTGGCTGTTATTTTTTCTGGTACCCGAACGACTACTAAAGCCATCACACAAATCAGAGACTCCAACATAGAAAATGGACGAAGAAAGACAACGAACTTGTACGTCACTTATTTTAGATGCAACTCTACACAAATTGGGTATGGAAAAAAGAATAATAGAAATCAAGAAAGAATGCGCAAGATTTAAAACAACAAGCCAAAGACTCGCTGACCAAATTAGGATGATAATAAAGAAAGATTGGTTTTCTGACCTTGAAATATTAGAAATACACCAACAAATAAATAGGGAATCAACAAAACCCTAATAAAATAATCGACACACTAGATAGTAAAAAACAAAAACATTCTAACTGACCTGATTAATATTAATCGAAACACCAATACACCAAAACCACACAGAACAAGTAGAAAGAATGATTATAGAGATTATAAAGAGAATTATATCTGAAAAGAAGACTACATTACCATCGCTAAGAAACAAAGACTGGAAAACAGTCAAGGCAGAAACTGGAAAATAAGCGAATTATTAACACATATCTCAACAAACAACATCACGGAATTAAACGAACTAATCTATGCAGAAGCAAAATTAGTCTGTGAAAAAAATCGGGGTTCCCTTAAAGAATAAGAACAGAAACTCAAAACCTGAATGAAAATTAGACTGGAAACACAGATAAGGAATCTATGACAACAAGCAAAAATGATAAAACAGAGGGAAAACGCTGGAATATGTCGGGACGAAAAGAAAAAGGCAGCAAAATAGTTAAAACAAACAACTAAAGGAAATAAATCTGAAGGTACTGGCGAAAAAAAGAAGACTAAAAACATATCGAGGCAGGATAAAACAATACAGAGAAAACTGGATATTCCAAAACAACGAAAGAAAATTCTACAAGTAAGTAGGGGGAACTGCATAAAGTCATACCAACAAACGAACAAGGAAACAAAACAATTTTGGAGCAAAATATGAGAACGAAAAGATAACAAAAAAAAAACTGATTGGAAAACAGCATGGAAAAAGAATTAAGGCTCGAAGAAGGTAGTAACGTGAAAATACACATCAATTCACTTAGAGCAACACTCAAAAAAGTTCTGAATTGGAAAACATCCGGCCATGATGGTATACATGGATAGTGGTTTAAAAATTTCTTTCCATGCATGATAGACTGGCTATCGAAATGAATAGATACCTACAAGAAATAGATATACTCGAATGGATGGGCAAAAGAAAGACTACCCTGATCCAAAAAGATAACCCCAAAAGAACCGCCTCTAAACAACTACAGGCCCATAACGTGCTTACCGATGATATGGTAAATACTAAATGCACGAATAAGGGAGGAAATTCACTATTCGCAAAAAAGCTGCGGACTGTTTCCCAAAGAACAGAAAGTATGCTGCCTTGAAAAAAAAAAAAAAAAGGAACAGTAAACATATCCTCATAGAGAGTAAAATGAGACGAACAAATGTAGCAATGACGTGGATCGACAACAAAAATGCTTACGATATGTTCCAACGAAGCTGGATAATAGAATGTCTCAAAATAAACAAAATATCAAACGAAGTCATAAAGTTTATTGAGAATTCCGTGAAAAACTGGAGGGTGGATCTGACAGCAGGAGGAAAAAGTTCAGCTGAGGTGAAAATCCAGATAGGAATCCTCCTGGGAGATGCTCTATCACCACTACGATTCGTAATAGCGATGATGCCTCTCATTTAAATACTTCGGAAATGCACAGGTGGATGAAAACCTTATAAATCGCCATAAAAAAAATCAACCACCAAATGTACATGGACGGCATCAAACTGTTTGCCAAAAATGAAAAGGAATTGGAAACCCTAATACAGGTAGTGAGGATATACAGTCAAGATATAGGGATGGAATCTGCTATTGAAAAATGTGCCAGGTTAATAATGAGAAACAGAGATCGACAAATGATGGAAGGAATAAAACTACCAAATGAAGACAAAATCAGAACGCTCAGAGAGAAAGAAACTTACAAATACTTGTGAATATCGGAAGCAGACTCCATCAAACAAGTGAAGATTAAAAAGAAATTAAAAAAGAATACCTCGAGAGGACGAGAAAACTACTCGAAACCAATCTATATCACTAAAATGTCATCAAAAGGATAAACACCTTGGCTGTCCCTCTTGTAAGATACCCGGGACAATTCTTAAAGTGGACGAGGAAAGAACTTCAACAAATGTACATGAGAACAAGAAAACTCATGACAATGCATAAGGCCTTACATCCCAAAGATAATGTTGACAAGCTGCATCAATAAGACGGCTCGAAAACTACGTAAAAATGCAGAGGAAGATTGATTACAGCTACCAGGAACAACAAGACAGCAGAATGATCAACAGAACAACAATAACTAGAAAACAAAAATGGGAAGAAAAACAATTGTATAGGCATTTCAAGCAACAAACAAGCGAAATCTCACACGAGAAGATTTACACATGGCTAAGAAACCGAAAATTTAAGAAAGAAACTGAATCTCTTCTTATTGCAGTACAAAACAACACCATAAGGACCAACTACGTTAAAGCAAATATAGATAAGACGCAACAAAATAGCAAGTGTAGATTATGTGGTGACGGAGATGAAACGATCAATCATATAATTAGCAAATACAGTAAATAAGTGCAAAAAGAGTATAAGACTAGACATGACTGGGTAGGGAAGGTAATTCACAGGGAGTTGTGCAAAAAAATTTAATTTGACCATACGAACGTGTGGTATATGCACAATCCAGAATCTGTCCAGGGATTTTGAGATACAAACGGATCACCTAATATTGGTCGGACGACCAGACATTGTGATAGTCAACATAAAAACAGAAACTGCCAAACAGTGGACTTTGCCGTCCCAACAGACCATAAATAAATATAAAAGAAAGCGAAAAGAGATAAGTACCTCGACCTAGCTAGAGAACAATAAAAACGATGGACCCTCAAGGTGACGGTGACACCAATTTTGTTTTGTACACTTGGGACCACCTTCAAAGAATTGGTAAAGAGACTGGATGACTTGGAAATTTGAAGACATCCAAACAACAGCACTATCAAAATCGGCTAAAATACTGAGAAGAGTCCTGGAGATGTGAGGAGACTTGCTGTCATTCAAACTCCATTGGAGCTAACGCTGGTGTAAAAACTCTCAAAGGAGTAAATAATAATTATAAAGTCGTACTGATAGCATGGAATCCTTAGATAGCTAGATAGATAGATTATATGTGTACGGAGTATTTTATAAGTTTGTGGGTGTATTGTTATGCAATTGGCATAATATTGTACGACACTTACCTTCGAATAGATTTTGACTTTAGCTTTGTTTTCTTCGTCTCTCAAAAGAATCACAATTTCATCCCAGGTTTTGAAAGAATTTGTATTTAAATCAAAATCCAAAAACCTTCCCTGGGTCATATCATTGACGTCGTATTTAAACTGTTGCATCAAACTTGATGTATACTGAAAAGAGTAAAAGACAAGAAGGAACAAAATTATTTTTTAAGTGGATATGCTTCTCGATAATCGATCGTGAATTAGACAACAAGAAAAATTTGGTCAATCGATAAGAGGTCAGTCTATAAAATCACGAGAGTATTTTTTCCTGATTTATTTTTCACAAAAGAAATCAGTCTCAATAATTTCAAGACACACACACTTTGACTGCATGCCAAATTCTGTGTTAACTTTTAAGACAATGCGGCAAACTTTTAACAATTTAACACAGGTTTATAGAGATCAACTTCTATCCAACACATGGCTTTTACATGGCACAGGGTAATATTTTATCACCGTGGAAGATCAATCCTCCTCTGGTTCTCACGTGTGTCGTGAAAATCGAATTCAAGATCAAATTCTGTGTTAAAGTCATGAACAATTCAACAGAAATATTTAACAATTTAACACAGGTTTATGGAGATCAAGTCATATTTTTATATGGAGCAATTCATTTTTATTCTAATCAAGTTCTAACCATGGATTATAGCATTTCGTGCCGAGGTCAACATTTTTGTACACAATTATACAGTTTCATTGACTGAGTGATTGATTGATTTTAACGCCACATCAACTGTCTGGGATTATTTTGTGCAATGAGTCAAGGGAATTGCGTTCATAGAACGTTAATATTCACATTTTTTATATAGTGGTTTAAATTTTTTTTTTTTTTTTTTGCACACTTTCCAATCAAATATGAAAAATTTCTACACAGATTCATTCGACCCACAGATGGGACTCTTATAAGTAAGCTGACAGCAAGTTACAAAACAGATTCTACTAAATTAGGCAGTTTTATCTGGTCATATGTTAATAGATATAAGGCCTGTCTAAAATGAGACAGATTTTTCTTAAGGTTGACAACCCCGATTGAAAATCAACTGATTTTAATTTTAACCATGATCACTTTGTGAAAAGATTCAGTTTATATTTGCTTCTCAGAATGTACATTCAGGTCAGAAATCTGCAAGTGTGTTTGGCCAAGTGTGTCCGCAAAATACAACAAAAGGTCAAATAACGCGTTAAACTTCAAAACAGTGGAAGAGAAACTTTTAATAAGTTAACACCGGCTCAAGGAAATCAATCTCCATTCTGAGCAAAAGCTTTTAGATAGCTCAAGATTTTTTTGATTGCCGAGCGTCTGCGAAAGTCGAAACCCGATTGGTTGAGCTGTCACTTCTCAGACTGTGTGAAAATGGAATGTGATTGGTAATGAATTTATATTGATCAAGGTGACCAACCTGAAATCATTTGCTTTAGATGGCAATAGCCAATATCATATTGCAGAAAAAATCTAAGAAACAATTGCACAAAAAATTAAATATAAACTTACAATGAACTCGATCCCTTAACTTCTGGGCGCAAAAAAAAAACAAAACAAAAAAACACTTGACGAGTTGACAGGCCGTTAAAATCAATCACTCAATTTAAATAAATTGGTCTTAAAAAATCTAAATCCAGGTTTTTGTCTTGGTATAAACAAACACAGAGATATTCTTGAAATTTACCATTTTATTGATTACTCCAGAGACACTGTTCAATATAACCAATTGAGCTTCACGCAGCAGGTGATCGATGTTTGAAATTCGATTACTTAAATATTTTCCAAAGATTTCAAGTGGTTCAGTCTTAAATGGTTTCACGACCTGCAAATATATTAAAAGGTTTAAAAAATCATAAGGATAATGATAAACAGCATTTACCTGAGACCCAAGTTGAAGCGAAATATTTTGTAGTATATGTGATTTAATCGTTTATTATATTAAAATAAACACTAACAAATATTACAATAATAATAATAATAATAATATTTTAACAAATAATGTTATTGATATATTGATATTCTTCCAGGCTGTATATTCTGATAGTTTGTATTAGGGTTTCTAGTTTATTTTTGTTTTTTTACAAATATGAGGATTATTAAATAAGTTTCCAGACTTTTTTCGTATGGGGACTTTTATTGATAGTACACACATGAAACTCTAGTCCCCTTCGAAGTAATCTCCTCCGACTGCAACGCACTTGTTGTACCGTTCCAACAACTTCTGGAAGGCCCCATGGAAGTCCTCTTGTGTGAGCGTGTCAATGACCTTCGTCACAGCCTCTTTCATCTCCTCAATTGTCTCATAATGACAGCCTCTGAGCTTAGGGAATAACCAAAAGTCACAAGAAGCAAGGTCTGGACTATAAGGAAGATGAGAAACTGTCTTGATGCCCATCTTGGTCGTATAGTCGGTGACAAGGATGGAGTTGTGAACTGGTGTATTGTCCTGGTGGAAATGCCACTGAGCCGATTTGAAGAGTGCTGGCCTCTTCCCTAGGAATCTCTTCCTGAACTCCATTAAAACCTCAACATAGTAACCCTAACCCTTTGGCCAATCAACTCTGATCTATTGACTTCCTACTCCTCCCACACCTCTCATCAACCCTCATAGACTCCCTGCCTTCCTTGAATCTCTTATGCCACTCAAAAACTCATGCTCGATTCATGCAAGATGCTCCAAAAAGTTTAAAACAGAATTTTATTGCATATCGTTCTTCCTCATGTCCAGATTGCATTTTTGAAATTCACCAGTTGTGACAATCAGGCTTTTGTAGGAGATATTCCAATAACTCCTGTAGCTATTCATTTGAATGTGAAATCATAAAAAATGGCCAGTCATCTCATAAGATGTATAGCAATAATATAGTGAATTTTCAAGAGTCTACGACAATTTTAAATGCTTGTACAAAAAAGGTCTGGAAACTTATTGAAGGTTCCACGTATCTTTGTATCAACCATATACATACGGTAGTTTATCTTTTCCTGTGATTTTGTAAATCTATAGCATCCTGCACATTTCCTAATTATATTATTGAGTAGCAACATTGCTATAACCAATTGTAGTGTCAAAAACTAGTCTCCCTTTTAGACGTATCTTTGGATTTTTCCCTTTGACAATGTTTGTACTTCTGCAGCTGATCCCCTTTTCCAGTTTTCCATGGCTTTTTGAGGGACTGCAAATCTCAGCTCTTCGAGACTCTTCTAAGAACCCAAGTGGATTTTAACGGTGGTCTGGATGGTTTCAATTTTTCTAACGTCCAGTTTATCGAGCCTTGAGCTCTGTACCAAAAGCTCCGACTACAGTTGGTATCAGTGTCACATTCATGTTCCACAGCTTTTTCACTTCTCTGGAAATATCCAGCTCTTCTTCTTATTTCACCTTCACTCTTTGGTCAGCTGGAACATCAAAATTCACTTAATGATGTGTTCTTTTCTTTTTGTTTATTAAAACTAGATCTGGTCTTCTGGTTTGTATTGAGTGATCTGTTCGTATATCAAACTCCCAGAAAATTTTATACGTTTCATTTTGAAGACGGTTCCAAATTTGTTTGCATGACGAAATTTCATTTTCTTGCACTATTCTAAGTGAATAATCTTCTCCAGCCATTCGTACTTGTTCTGGTATAACTTTTGCGTTTGTTTGTTGCATTCACTTATAATGTGATTCACTGTTTCATCTCTCTCACCATCTAACCTACCCGTACAATTTTTCAGCATATTATCAATTTTTCTTTTGATTTATTAAGTTTTTATGGAATTATTGTGCGTAGTTATTAGTGGAGATTCAGTTTGTCTCTTTAAGTTTCCTCTTCGTATCTAAGTCCAGCCCTTATCATACGCAATGTCCTTAGTTTCTTTGCTTGAAGTATCCATATATTTGCTTTTTTTCCTACTTTTTTATTTTCTAGATTTTTTTATTTTTGTTTTACTGTTACCTTTGCTTTTACTGTCTGCAGGAGTCAATCTCTCTTTGAGTGCTTGTATTGCTCCATCCATACAGTCCTCAATACTTGAGAGCAATCTTCCCCTTTTTTCTTGTCATGTAAAGTTTATCGATGTCATCTCTGGAATGTAAGGCTTTGTACATTGTCATTAATTTCTTTGTTCTTTAGTAAAATAATAAGGGATTTTAGTAAATTAGTTTAGTGATAAATTGTTTTCTAGCTAAACTTTGAGTTCATAATTGCAGGGTTTAGAGTTGTAAAGGTCAGAGGACTCTTGTAACTTTTGCTTTGTGTCATCGCATGTCAAAATAAGAATCGAGAAGTTTGTTTTAGAATCAACGGTGAGATAAAGTATATTAAGATAAGCAATTAGATAGATAACAACTAAAATTTAGCAATGACGTATCATTAAAATATTTTAGTGATTACGAATAATTAAAGTATTAATCAAGAATAATTTGAAAAAAATATATAAGAAGGAAATTTCGAAGACACAGGCAGTTGGAGTTGGAGTCGAAGTCAGAGTCAGGACAGACGACAAAGCGGCTCCGATGCAGATGAGGCCGGGTCAGTCAAAAAGAAATGTTTAAGTCTGTGGTTGTCTTCTTTTCACCTCGCTCGGTTTATAGTCTCTGTTAATTTAATCAGTTGACGCATTTCATCACCTTATCTCTCTCTTTTCGATGCCTACCATGAAAAGAGTTGTAGCAATAAACTTTTGTATCCTAAAACCAACAGAGTCGTTATAGTATTGCGTTATGTTACAACTTTCGACATGGTGCCGTTGTGCTACAATTCTAGCCAAAAGCCAATTCCAAACAATGTTGAGTTGATATTTATGGAAAAAAAAATTATGAAAAAATTATCTTGCATCGTTTTTTTTTAAAATCTTCTTTTTGGTTGAATAACCTTCGTATGAATGTACAATGATCACGATTCCCTAACATTTATGCATAAAATAACCTTAAACTGGTTGACATGCCGTTAAAATCAATTAATCAATCAATGATCATAATAATAACTATAAATTTAATTTATCAAACAATAGAAACTGCTATTAATGATTAAAAGTTAAGTGCCCTGTTTATCTTAAAATGTATTTAATTATGACCTGTGAAAAGAAGAATGTGCAGCGTACGAGACTCGAAATACAAACAGGGTCATTCAACATCTCCGTGGACAACGTTTCCAACGAATTAGGCGAATGATTAAAAAAAAACAACTCTTTTATCAAATGGGCAACAATCGGAATGGTAAAAATCAGTTCTGACCGGAAATTGCTTTTTATGTCCGACGTTGCATTCGTGTTTATTCCCTGTCTTCATCTTCTGGTTCAAGAAGTTGAAATAAATAAATCTCAGCATGGTAATTCCTATCAGAGGTTATTTGCCTTCTGTCACAATACGATGACGTAGTTAGAATAGAATTTTATGTTTTTGTGACATGACAAATTTGAAGGATAAACAAATATAACAATGATTTTTTTTTATTAGATTCTTCTTCTTCTTCTTCTTCTTCTTCTTCTTCTTCTTCTTCTTCTTCTTCTTTAAATGGCGGTATTCCAAAGGAACCTAAGTGATAGCAAGTCTCCTTTGGTCTCCAGGACTCTGCTGAGTATTCAAACCAATCTTAATCATATTGCGGTCTCGATTCTTCCTCCAATTTCTAATTCATTCAGTTTCCTTTCCGAGCCCTTGGAGACTATTCCAAGCGCACGAACGACAGTTGGTATTACCATCACTCTCACCAACATATTCCACAGTTTTCCAGTTCTCTGGTAAGATCTAAGTATTTTTTAATCTTTTCTCTTTCTTTCATTTTTACTCGGTGATCCGTCGGATCAGTAAAATCTACTAAGTGAGATTTTTTCTTTGTTAACAGTAGGTCTTTCCTCCCCCTCCTCCTCCTTCTCCTCCTCCTCATTATTATTATTATTATTATTATTCCTTGTACGTTTTTCAACCCAGAGAATTCAAGCCGATCATGACAATGCTGTGTTCAAGATGATCTCAATTCTTCCTCTGATTTCCAGTTCTTCAAGATTTTTTCCGAGCCTTTGGGGACAGTTCCAAGCGCACCGAATATCATTGGTATCACCGTCATTCTCATACTCAAATTGCCCAAGTATTTGTCTCTTTTTTCTCTTGTTGTTTTTTATTTTCACGCAGTGATCCAGCGTAACAACAAAATCTACTTGGTAGGAAGGGTTTTTTTTAGGGGAGCGGTAATTGAGACTAGGTCAAGTCTTCTGGTCGTGATTCGGTGATCTGTTTATATTTTAAAGTCCCAGCGAATTTTATGGTTCTCATTTTCTCGGATGGATTCTGGTTTTTGCATATATCATTTGTTAGTATGATCGAATTTAAAACTCTTCCACGATTCCCAGTGGATCAACTTTCCCATCCAGTCGTACTCTGTTTGACACCCCCTTTTATGCTAGTTTGCTACCTCATTATCTCATTGATTATTATTTTTGCTCCTAGTGAGTTTTCACACTAGCGTTAACTGGAGGTTTTTCACTGGGGTCAGAGTGACAGCACGTCTTTTCTGGTCTCTATGACTCTTCTAAGTATTCTGGCTGATCTGAGCAATGCTGTCGTCAGGATGGTCTCGATTTTTCTCCTGATTGCCTATTCCTCTAATTCCTTCTCTAAAACCTTAAGGACCGTTCAAATCAATTACGTATCACCATCACCCTCATGCTCAACAGGTTTTTTAGTTCTCAGGCAAGGTCTAAGTTATTATTATAATTATTATAATACGCCTTTGAGAGTTTATCACAGCAGGGTTAGCTGGTGTTTTTCTCCAGGAGTTTGAGTGACAACAAGTCTCCTTAAGTTGCTAGAACTCTTTTAATAATACAGTAGTTTGAATGGTTACCCACTTACCCTATTATTTCCAAGTCCTCCAGTCCCTTTATCAATCATTTGGTGACTGTACAGAGCGCATCTGTTACAATTGGTATTACCGTCACGTTTATATTCCACAGTTTTTTCAGTTTTCAAGAAAGGTCTGGGTACTTATCAGTCTTTTTCACTTCACTTCAATTTTACTCGATGGTCAATCGGGACGGAAAAGTTCTCTATTCTGTAGATTTTTTGTTTGTTTGTTCGTGTGTTTGTTTTTTTTACTATCACTAGGTCTGGCCATCTGGTCAAGATTAGGTGATCCGTTTTTATCTCAAAATTATTTTGATTATTATTATTATTATTTTACTCTTTAGAGAGTTTTTCACACCAGTGCTAGCTCATTGTTTACCACAGGAATCTAAGTGACTGCAAGTCTCCTCAAGTCACCCAGATTCTTTTTAGTATTCTGGCCGATCTCAACAATGCTGTAAGTTGGATGGTTTCCGCTTGCCGTATTCTTTCAAAATTCTCCGATCCCTTGACCAATTCTTTGATGACTACTGAGAGCGCCAATTACAATTCGTACCACAGTCATTTTCATGTTCCGTAGTTTTTTTTCTCAATTCTCTGGCAAGGCATAGGCACTTTTCTCTCTTTTCTCTTTCCTTCTATTTTATCCAGCGGTCAGCCGGAACGGCAAAGTCCTCTATTCGGCAGGTTCTCTCTCATTTTTTTTAATTTTTTTTTCCGTGACAATCAGGTTTTTGTAGGGTGTATTCCAATCCCTGCTGTAGCTGTTCATTTGAACCTGAAATCATAAAAAATGGTCAGTCATCTCATAAGAAATATAGCAATAACATAGTGAATTTTCAAGAGTCTACAACAATTTTAAATGCCTATACAAAAAAGTATTGAAACTTATTGAATGCACCTCGTATATTATTCATTCTCTCGAGGTATTTTTTTAATTTTTTTCTTTCATCTTCACTTGTTTGATGGAGTCCGCTTCCAATATGCACAAGTATTTGTAAGTTTCTTTCTCTCTGAGCGTTCTGATTTTTTCTTCATTTGCTGGTTCTATTCCTTCCATCATTTATCGATCTCCGTTTCTCATTATTAACATGGCAAATTTTTCAATACCAAATCCCATCCCCATATCTTGACTGTAGATCCTCTCTGCCTGATTTAGGGTTTCCAATTCTTTTTATTTTTGGCAAACAGTTTAATGTCGTCTATGTACATTTGGTGGTTGATGTTTTTTTGCAATTTATAAAGTTTTCATCCACCTGTGCATTTCCGAAGTATTTAAATGAGAGGCATCATTGCTATTACAAATTGTAGTGGTGATAAAGCATCTCCCAGGAAGATTCCTCTCTGGATTTTCACCTCAGCTAAACTTTCTTTCGTCTTGCTCTCCTTGAGGATGTACTTATCAATGTATTGTAGTTCTTCTGTAGCTCTGGTCCACTTATGGCATCCTTTCTGTTCCTTGGGAACAGTCTGCAGCTTATTAGCAAACCCACCCTTATTTGTGCCGTTAGTATTTTCCACATCATCCGTAGGCACATTATGGGTCTGTTGTTGTTGGGGATGTTTCCTTTTTGGGGTTCTTTTTGGATCAGGGTGGTTTTTACTTCCGTCATCCATTTGGGTATGTCTGTTTTTTGTACGCATCTTTTCATTTCGATCGCCATTTTGTCATGAATGGAAGTGAATCTTTTTAAACCAGTATCCTTGAATACCATCATGGCGAAGCGTTTTCCAATTTGGTACCTTTTTAAGTGTTGCTCTGAGTGAATTATGTTGTATTTTCCCTTTAGGACCTTCTTCGAGTTATTCTAACTCTTTTCCTGTGTTACTTATTGTTAGGACGATTTAATGGTCAAAGGGAGCTAAACCCTTTTCCGTTTCAGGTGGAGTTATCTCTTCCCTTTTGACCCCTACTGTTTTGAGTTCTCGTGTGAATATGGGAGAACGGGACGAGACTACGGGTAGGAGCACGGACGAAGGATGACTTCAAATCCGGAAAAACAAATGTGGAATTAATTTACCTTTTCCCGAGAGAGCTGTGACACACAGCTCAAACCATATTAATAAATGTATTGCGTACCATCAAAATGTGTTTGTCCTTGTAAATAAATGTTCTAGTCAAGTCAACTGTGTGTACTCTATTCATTTTTCCACAATGTCTGTCATCAATGTGTTACACACACACACACACACACACCATATTCGTCTTGGGATTAGATCTTCTGTAAGACACATTATTAGTTACGGTGTTTCGACACGCACAGATGCAACACTTATCCATTCGGATTTTATAAATATCATTATTATTTCATACCAACTGTAACGGGGGGTGTAGTATATTTCACCGCTAGACAAACAACGAAGGACTCGTAGATATATAAATATATAGTTTTTATTTTTATTCTTCGACGGTGACGATTGTGTGTAGTAGGAATACAATTCGCACATATCTTTCTTCTGTGACGGGGATCCTTTTTGTGAAGTAGTTCGACGGCCGGAGAACACACATGGGTAGCTGACAGGTCTGCTTGAGTGACCAGCGGGTCTCTGCCTTCAGTCAAAAATTACAGACCTTATATTGTCTTTTCAAGGCTCATGCGGAAATATGAATATCCTCTTTGCCTCACGTATTTTCTGTTTATGGCTAGTTATCGGAACTTACACACTTCCATTTTTTTTCGGTAATTTGTTTATCTTATCTGCGAACGGAAATATCTGTCACTCGGCCATGAATTATATTCTTCACCATCCTCCTTTATTTTCTCCATTTTATTGATGTTATCTTGTGACTGCATTGAATCTGCTAAGTTCATCCACGTCACCAGCTAAGTCAGTATATTACAGTGGTTTTCCTTTTAATCTAAATGATAGCAAGCCTTTTTAGTTCTCCAAGACTGTTGTATATTTTTAATTGACTAAAAAGATTGTAAGATAACAAGCTCAGTTCAAGTCAAGACTTCTTACCCAATATAGACGTGTACTATCACAAGTCTAATATAGTATTTCAACTCATCGATTTTATGAAACCATTTTTTGACATCATGTCATGTTAGATACACTTTCAACACAATTACAATTTTATTATCAAATAAAAAGCAACACTTACCGTCATGTGAATTATGTTATTAACAAAGGAATAATAAATATCGTAGATGTTTATATAGATTGTTGCTTTATTTGTTTTATCGTTTCCAGCGCCGAGATGAAAGGGTCCAGTTTGAGGGAAAACTAAAAAAGAAAATATAACAGACTTGTAAATGTTATTATTTTTTTCAAACAATGAGGCGTTCGTTGTGTAATGGTTATCGTCATGAGAAGTTCCCACGGCGAGTTCAAATCCGGGATCATGCAGTTGGCATTTCTTATCGTGCTAATACCCTTGAGAAAGGTAGGCATCTGTCTATTCTCCTTTAAGCTATTGATAAATCATAAAGCAGACAGGATTCTTAATTCTTGGTATGGCAACCGGCCTAGGAGTTAGAAAACTCTCAATTCAAACCTTTGAAACTCTGCTTAAAAAATTGACCTTGTGTCACATCCTATTTGTATAGATGGATTTGGGAAATACATACTTTAGTTGATGTTCTGAAACAGAATATCAAAATATATCCGCAGTTAATTCATATTTGATCTCACTGAACATAGAAATATAATTTCAAACATATATTATGTGAAATTTTTAAAGATGGTGTTTCGAGCTCAGTCATAATTTTCTATTTAATGATAAAATATAAAAGTTTGATTTATATTCTAAATATATATATATATAGTCATCCACAGACAGTTTGTTTCGTTGTATCCCAACTCTTCAGGATGGCTAGACACATAGGACGCTTGAAGCTGGGATCGAAACCCGCCCAATTTTACGTTAGACTTAGTATCGGACAGCTCAGCCAACAAGCGTACGACTTCAGCTAGGGAGTTATAAGGTATTAAGTAGTAGCGTTCGTTTGTTTACATTTTATACCTTACCGGACACCAGAGTGTTCAATTCGTTCGAATAGCTTTGCATTATGCCAGCGGCAGCTGTAAATATCTTTCGCCAGAGTGCTCAACCCCCGTGGGGGAGCATATATATTGTCATCCACAGACATACTGCTTCGTTGTATCACAACTCTTCAGTGTGGTTAGACACGTAGGACTCTTGAAGTTGGGATCGAAACCCGCCAACTTTACGTTAGACTTTGTATCGGATCGCTCAGCCAACAAGCGTGCCACGTCAGCTTGGGAATTATGGGGTATTAAGTAGTAGCGTTCGTTTGTTTACATTATCTATCTATCTATCTATCTATCTATATATATATATATATATATATATATATATATATATATCGTGATATAGAAGCCTAAATCTAGCTATTCACCAACGAACCACAGTGCATAGTTTGGGAACAATTGCTGAACTACTGCAGTAATAATGTTCGATCATCGAATCAATTACGACTATTTATCAAGTCGAGGCTTAGCAAACAGGTGATTTGTTTATCGTGGTGTAGAACTAGGCTCACATTTTGGACGAAATGCAGCCGATTCTCCGGACAACACTCCTAAGGTTTCAAATTTTAAGTCTTTCCCTTTCCTAGACCGGTTGCTTTACCAAAGCCATAGATCCCTGTCTAACATACTATATAAATATAGATGAATGAAGAAGAGGAAGATTCATGCCTTTAGCAAGAACATTAGCGTGAAGTAAAACACTAACAGCTTGCTCATGGATTGTAGTTTCCATTTTCTATTATTATAACCATTACGCCACAAGCGCTTCTTTACCAGAACAGTACTTATAGACACACAAACAATACAGAAAAACAAACTATTATCAAATTGAAGAAATTAAATTACAAGAAAAACAATAAATTTTCTTACCTCCATAATATATCAGGACCATATAATGATCTGATTTGTAGAATACAGCATAACGTATTCCAGTTGAAACTGGTTGTGAATTATCTTTTCGGAACGCATCGCTTCCTTCGTCAACATAACCAGCACAATTTATGGTAAATTTAGTCTTTAGGGAAATTCCACTTGATGAGGAGATTTTGCATGATCCTTTGGATGGAGGAGATCCACAAAACACCTCGTTACAGGCAAAACCTTTAAATGAATTACCATTAATTTCAGCGCAAACCTTGAGCCATTTGCCTGTCGGCAAAGAGTTGTTTAAAATTGTGAGTGTTGACGTGTCTGAACCTACAAAATTTTTTTAAAAATATATTATAAAATATGAACTGTAACAAAAAAAAAAATGACGAAAAAGTTAGATGGGAACTACATGAGCTGTTTTGAACACATCCTGAAAGTAATACCTAACAAAAAAGTAGATGTATGGCCAATTTACCTCCCATCTCACAAACTATCTAAGTAAGAGGAGCAAACATGCTGAACACTGTCAGTAAAATAAGGGTGAAATAATAAACGATGTTTTTTTTATGGACTCCTAGATATGAACACACAAGTGTCAGCCGACCAGCAAAAACTTACATTCATCAGATCAAATAATAATGATGATTATAATAACAGTCCCAAAAGACCGCAGTTCAGTCGGCTGGGGCTGTAGAATATACCGACTACATCTCTAAAGACGGGTAAGACATCCACCCCACAACAAGTCTCCAGGATATGACACTAATACATTTGATGGTGAGGCTTCAGCCCTTTTGCTTTGGGGAATTCCTCTTCATTGCTATTACTTCTACGTTCACTCTGATCTGCGGTGGGGTAGCTCCTGTTAAGTTTGTTTGGGTTTTATGGCATATTAACCCTTGTAGGTTATTCAAAGCCAAATCCTCTTTATACATTTATACTAAATATATATGCTTTGATTTGGTTTAGTTTAGTTTTATGGCACATCAACCGCTGTGGGTTATTCAATGCCAAATCCTCTTTATACTTATATATTAAATATATATGATTTGGTTGGGTTGGGTTTTATGGTATATCAACCCTTGTAGGTTATTAAATGCCAATTCCTCTATATACATATATATTAGATATATATGATTTGGTTGGATTGGGTTTTATGGTATATCAACTATAATAGGTTATTTAATGCCAAACCCTTTTTATACATATATATTGAATATATAGGATTTGTTAACACATTTTGTTGATAACATCTTTAAACAAGCCTAAGCTCATTCTTTTGCACACAATTCAATGGATCAAAGGATTTCTATATCACTAACAACTCAATAAAACATTGGTTATTTGTTTACACTCAGTTAAATGATCAAACAGTTCTACTTCAAGCAATTAAGTTTAGTATAAGTCATTTTTTTGCACTCAGTTTGAATGCCAAACGGTTTTATTTGACCCATATCAGGTGCTACCACTCAAGGTTAGAGTGGACATGGGAACAATGGCAATGAAGGGATACTCTGCATTCCTCAAAGCTCCAGTATTACTGGAGCCTCCCCATCAAATTATTTTATGTCATTATCAGGACACTCGTTGCAAGGAGACTTACCCTCTGCAGAGATGCAGTCGGTATATTCTACAGGTCCAGCCGCGCACAGCAGTCAGTAATCAAAGTCATGATGACAGTCTTCTGGGTCCTGGAGGGACATATTACTATTGATTTCCCAGAAAAATTTCACCTATTTTATTGAATGACCCTCGTAAGTGATAATGATTTTTCTAATAATAAGTTTTAAAATGGTGAAAGAAATACTAATAAAAACGAATAATAAATGACAATGTTTCGTGTGTTAAAATTTCGAAACTATACATTAGAAAAAAAATCCTTACCCACAATCCAATTTCCTTTTTCATAAAATTTTTTGTACGTGTTTGATGCAGATGTGTAAAGGGTCCAGTTATAAGTAATTGACCGATTATTCCGGTTGAACTTTCCATCTACTGCCATTTGTAAAATCCAATCAAAATTTGCAGAAATTTGTCCATTGCAATTATAGATACACCTCAGAAAAAAGAAAAAAGAAAAACAGACAGTCGACATAAAAATATTTATTTAGACAATTGATACTCTATATAGTATATAATAAGTAAAGTAAAATTGGCGACTGTTGTCGAGGGCGACTCGAAGTCTCCCTTTTCAGTAGCTACTACACCGAGATGTTGGGGAGGGCGCTACTCCTATCCCTTGATTGCTCCACTTTACCCTTGAAACGTACCTTATAATGCTGATTGATGGTCGTGGAGAACACTCTGTCACCAATGGCCCGGGAGATCGGGGTTCAATCTCTGGTCGAGTCAAACCAAAGTCTTAAAAAATGGTACTTGTTACCTCCTTGCTTAACACTCAGCATTATAAGTTACGTTTCAAGAGTAAAGTGGAGCAATCCAGGGAAAGGAGTAGCGCCCTCCCCTACACCACGGTGTAGAAGCTATTGAAAAAGGAGCTTTTGGGTAGCCCTCGACTTGTGTCAGTATATAATGAATTAAGATAATTCATGACATCTTAATATTTTCTTGGTTATCCCTCGACATAAATTACTACCAGATAGTGTTTGGTCAATTTTTGCATTTTTTTTTTTTTTTTTTTTTGGTTACGACTTCCAGTTTTCTAATATTTTTTAGGAAAACATCAATTGATAAATAATGGCGATTCAATTTGTTTGTTATATCGCAAAGTGATAGTCCACAGTCATTGTATGTCACAACATAACCGTTATTAAACTTAGACAACTGCTCACTGGCCGTTTGCAAAGGACTAATCACAAATTTGAATATCAAATCAAAGAAAAGAGAAATTTCTTAATTTTGGGTATATCTGAGAATTTTCTTTTTTGAAAATTATGATTTTTTGCTATTATAAAGGGAACTTTGACAATTATAATCAAGGAAAAAATATTTTCTTATGTATGTCTAAGCCATTGAAGATAAATTTGTGGCAATAATAAATTATGGTTTAGTTTTTCACTGTTTATTTTTGGCCAGTATATATATATATATATATATATATATATATATATATATATATACATGTGTGTGTGTATGTGTGTGTGTGTGTGTGTGTGTGTGTGTGTGTGTGTGTGTGTGTGTAAAGTTGGTGACCGTAGTCGAAAGCGACCAGAAGGCTCCCTTTTCAATAGCTACTACATCGAGGTGTAGTGGAGGGCGCTTCTCCTTTCCCTGGATTGCTCCACTTTACCCTTGATACGTAGCTTATATTGCTGAGTGTTAAGCAGGGAGGCATCTAGTACCATTTATTAAGTCTTTGATATGATGCGACCTGGGATTGAACCCAGGTCTCTCGGATCATTGGCGAACACTCTACCCACTGGGATATATATATATATATATATATATATATATGAGGTAAATAATGGAGTAGAATCAGACAATATAGAGAAAAAATTGATAACAAAGTGATCCAAGCAGAAGGCAATAGATAAATAAATCTCTCCTTCTGCTTGGAATATCTCGCTATCAATTTGTTTCTCTCGCTCTCTTTCCTTCTTTCTCTTTATATATAAATGTCGTAATAATAAATAGTAAAAGTAAAGTTAGCGACCATAGTCGAGGGTGACCCGAAGGCTCCCTTTTCGATAGCTACTACACCAAGGTGTAGGGGAGGGCGCTACTCCATTCCCAGGATTGCTCCACTTTACCCTTGAACCGTACCTTATAATGCTGAGTGTTAAGCAAGGTGGTATCAAGTACCATTTTTAAAGTCTTTGGTATGACTCGACCTGGGATTGAACCCAGGTCTCCCGGGCCATTGGCGAACACTCTAACATATAGCGGAAAGTTGCTGTAATTGCATTTTTTCACCATTAACAAGGGTGTAAAATAAAGAATAAACAATTAATGTGTATTGTTGTATACAGGAATGAATAAACAATTAATGTTTATTGTTATATACGAGGTGCTTACGATAAGTTTCCAGACTTTTTTTGTACGGGCATTTAAAATTGTCGTAGACTCTTGAAAATTCACTATGTTATTGCTATACATCTAATGAGATGACTGATCAATTTTTATGATTTCAGGTTCAATTCAACAGTTACAGCAGAAATTGGAATACACTCTACTAAAGCCTGATTGTCACAGCTGGTGAATTTCAAAAATCCAATTTCACACTTTAGAAGAACGATATGCAATAAAATTGTGTTTTAAACTTGGAAAAAATGCCACAGAAACTTATGGAATGCTTCAGACTGCTTTCGACCATCTTGCATGAATCGAGCGTCAGTTTTTGAGTGGCATAAGAGATTCAAGAAAGGCAGGGAGTCTGTGAGGGATGATGAGAGGTGTGGGAGGAGTAAGTAAGTCAATACACCAGAGTTGATTGGCCAAAGGGTTAGGTTTACTATGTTGAGGTTTTAAGGGAGTTCGGGAAGAGATTCCGTCGGAAGAGGCCTGCACTCTTCAAATCGACTCAGTGACATTTCCACCAGGACAATGAACCAGTCCACAACTCCATCCTTGTCACAGACTATTTGACCAAGATGGGCATCAAGACAGTTCCTTAGCCTCCCTATAGTCCAGACCTTGCCCCCTGTGACTTTTGGTTATTCCCTAAGCTCAGAGGCTGTCATTATGAGACAATTGAGGAGATGAAAGAGGCTGTGACGAAGGTCATTGACACGCTCACACAAGAGGACTTCCATGGGGCCTTCCAGAAGTTGTTGGAACGGTACAACAAGTGCGTTGCAGTCGGAGGAGATTACTTCGAAGGGGACTAGAGTTTCATGTGTGTACTATCAATAAAAGTCCCCATACGAAAAAAGTCTGGAAACTTATCATATGCACCTCGTACGGGTATGAATAAACAATGTTTATTGTTATATACGGGAATGAATAAACAATTAATTTTTATTGTCATATATGAGAATAAATAATAAATTCAGGAATGATTGGAAAACAATAATTAAAAAGGTTAGACGAGAAAAAAATCTGAATATGAGCACAGGTAAAAAATCATACATAATAGTTGTAATTCTCGTCAAGTAAGAACATACTGTTTATGTGTCCCAAAAATTCACTCTGTACTGTCCAGCCGGACACATAGCGTAAACTTTATAGGCTTTGGTTCCCTAATCTTCTAAGGAGACAATCATCTGGAAGTTGGAGGTTCAATCCTGACTGCAGGTGAGTAACAATACACGAATACTTAACACTTGTACCCCATTATGGCTAACGGTATCAGAACAGACGACCTCCGTGGATTCAATAAGTCCTGAGAAGGTTCCCGAGTTTGTGGGGGGAGTATGTAATTTGGTTATTTCAGTAGATTGCTCTCTAAATTATTCCCACCACAAATACAACACAGAACTTTACAATCGCGCAAAAGAAATGGAACAGAACACAACGAACATTAAACAACAAACAATTTAATATACATATAACAGAATATGAAAAACAAAATACATGATGTGTAAATGGCCTTTTGGAAAATAAAGTTTGAAGAAGTGAATAAATTTGTTGAAAGATGTGTGTATGTTCATGTTATCAGAGTCCGTAAATAAGTCGTTCTTACTTACATTAAGTTTATAGCGGGTTTTATGATTGTGGCGACAGCGTGTCTCGTTGATGAAAGAAAGTTTGTCAGGTTTTCCTTTTGAATATAATTCTCGGCCATTTGAAAAGAGGTCATGAACTTTAGTTGAGGAAGGAAAGGAATTGGTTGGACATAGTATCGGCTACTGGCTTAGTGGCTTGTGTTCGTCTGTGTCTTCGTTTGTGTGTAAGCTTGTGTCTTGTGCGTCTGGCTTCCTAACTCTGTGTTATTTATATCCTACTGGTGGATCAAAGAATCGCCCTAAAATCTTGGCGCGTAGACATTTATTGACCAATCAGATTTGTATTTTACTATTTTATTTTCGAGCCTAAATATGTTCTGTTAGTTCACTTCCGATCCTAATTTTCTAGAATGTTCTATTCCATGTTTTTAGCTGATTGGTTGAAAAATATAAAATGTAATTTAAATGCTAATGCGGGTTTGATCCTAAATTTCTAGAATGTTCTCAAGTATGTTTTTATTGCTTATTTTAAGACTAGAAGAAATGTGTATACCATAAGTTCGACAAACACCTGGAGAATGCCAGAGTAGATATCGACCGAATTGTTGTGGAAATAACAATAAAGATGAAGACGATATTCCAAAAACCCTTAATGATTGTTGTGGAAATAACAATAAAGATGAAGACGATATTCCAAAAACCCTTAATGATAAAAACTGGAAAACAAGTTTTATCAAATTAAGGAAATATATGTAGTTACAAGTTGACAAAAATTACGACGGAAAATAAACAAAAAAAACTTTTGACTCGGCTTGGTAGCAAGAAAGATAGCAAAACATTTATGTGCGTGTATTTCGGTGGAAGTTTATATTTATACCTACACACTTAAACACATATGTAACTAATACAACAAAAAATAAGATTCATTTTATCAATTTTCCCATTCTTCATTCAACCTTTATCTCAAATAAATAAATACCGTAGACACCCGTGTATAGGTCAAATTATGAAAACCAATAATTCATACACGAAGGAAGGAAAGTAGGAACAGCTCTTGGCTTCACGAATTCATTCCATTTATCCATTTTTGTCACCATATATGAAGGGTCGATCTATACACGAAATCGTCCAATACTAATGATCGACTTATACACGAGCATATACAGTAAATAAGTGGGCTTTTTTATATCTATTTATAAGAAACGTAATATCAATATTAAGAAACAAAAGCTGCGAATATTTAACTGTAGAATTACTTAGTTTTCGTTTTCTTATTCAAAATGGATGGTTTTATATAAAACTTTTGACATATGTGCATGTTTACTTTTTCACTGGAGACAATACTTTTTTCTCCAACTGAATATATTCTTGTATAGGTCCAATCCTGAAAACATGCTCAAGTCGAGTCTTTGCTACATTGCCAGGAACAGGCAGCATGAGGCATCGGTCTCAACGTAAATTCAGATAAAACAAAGTTCATGTTCTAATCAAGATGGTATCATCTCCTCATTTAATGGCTAGCCTCTAAAACTAGTAGACCAGTTTATATATCTCGGTAGCAGTATCTTTTCAACTGAAAGCGATGTCACCATACATGTAGGTAATGCTTAGACTGCTACAGACAGGTTATCGATCATATAAAAATATAATCTCCCTGATAAAATAAAAAGGGATGTCTTCCAAGATGTGGCTATGTCGGCACTACTGTATGGATGCACCACCAGGACGCAAACGGAACGCACGGTGAAAAAGCTAGATGGGAGCTACACCAGAATACAAGGAGCTGTTTTGAACAAATCCTGGAAGCAACATGCTACAAAACAGTGGCTGTACGGTCACTTGCTCCCTATCTTATAAACTATCCAAGAAAGTCAAGTAAGACATGCGGGGCACAGCTGATGACGTAAGGACTCACTCATAAGATGTTTTCGTCTATGAACACCTACACATGGACACACTAGTGTTAACTGATCAACAAAGACTTAAATTCATCAGCTCTAAGCGGACACCGGATGCCGTCTAGAGGACCTACCAAGAGTGATGACTGACAAGGACGGAGAGAAAGAAAGAAAGAAAGAGTATCAAAAGAATTTTGATTGTCAGTGCACCTTAATAATGATTGATTTCACTAAATATTCACAAAATCCATGACTTCAGAATTTCTATAATTAATTATTTAGTGACCCTGATTCTGGACTGCAACATCGTAGTAAGCGAACTGGAACTCAAGTTTCACTATCATATTCATTTTCGGATGAATACACTTGAGAAACGAACCAACCTCCTTATCCCTCTAGCTATCGGTTAAATTGTACCACTGTCGTTCTTCTACAAAAAACAAAAAACAAAAAAAACTGATATACCGTTAAAAAAGGAATCATTATAAAATTGTCTTACCTGATATCAACTACTGCTTGCTTTTTTTGTTGAGTCAATGTTAAATATAGAAGCGATCGTCCCTCTCTGAAATCCATTTCTGTAATCCTGAACACCTGAACCAGACAACTTTGACTCGTGAGATTAATTGGTAATGTAAAATTAGCATTTTTGGTAAACGGCTCACAATTAACTTGATTTTCAATATTCATGTCGAATAGAGGTTGCTGAGTATTATTTAAAATTGAATTTTCATAGTAGCACCACAGGTAAAAAAAATCTTCCTTCTGTTTCTTGTCTTCAAACAAACGAACTTTTTGAGAAGGTTCCACGAACTGAATGGAACCACCGAAAATCTGAAGAGGTCGTCTTACTTCCTTATAATGTAGATATAAAGTATTGAAGTGACTTTTTTTCCCACAACTGATTTTCAGCTCAATGCTGTACTGACCAAATGCAGCGTTTTCAGGAAAAGCAAATGGACCTGAAACGGTCCAGTTGATTACTTCGAATGTCGTAGAAATCTTTTTTTTGATTATCCATTTTTGGCTTGTCATTTTCATTGCACATTTGACTGGTTTCGAAACTGTGTTTATCATCACGTGACTATTTTTGTAGAATTCAAATGGTTTTTGTTCAAAGGTCCAAGGAAAAGAAGGAAAAAGTTTTTCTTCAAAACAAGGGTCATAGACGTGTATTGTTTCTTCCACGTATAGATTCTTAATAGAGTTTATACCATTACATTTCACTCCGATATCATGAAAACCTGGTTCTCTGAGCGTTTCAGAGATACCAGAC
Source organism: Sepioteuthis lessoniana (assembly GCA_963585895.1). Classification (NCBI taxonomy): domain Eukaryota; kingdom Metazoa; phylum Mollusca; class Cephalopoda; order Myopsida; family Loliginidae; genus Sepioteuthis; species Sepioteuthis lessoniana. The sequence goes on from OY757937.1 coordinate 68,906,495, forward strand.
AAAAGAGATATCACATCAGTAGTATCTATATTCAACCTGTCAATATAGATCATGCATATATTCCAAGAACTGTTCAGGCTTTTATTTTGTGTGCTATCTAAAGTGATATCTACTGTGGAGTTTTTGTAATTATATTTAACTTTATACTTGACCGATGTAATGCTGCTTTCAATTGTAATGGGCAAATATTTTGTGACATTTAGACAATCGAAAGTAACGTTGTAAATACCGACATCTGCATAAAAGTGATTTCTCTGTTTATTTGTCAAACCTGGTGGAAGTAGCAACTGATCAGACAACGAATCTCCAAAGTCGAGTGAGCACGTTATCAGTTGGTCAGTCACAGCCAAAATACGAAAAGTGGCTTTATTTTTCGTGATAGGTTCCCAAAGTGAAAAATCCAAATACATTGAACAATTCGTACAAATAGCTGACACTCCTGAGTAAAGGGACAGCAGCAACACATCTGAAATATTTATAAAATGTAGTTAGAAATCGTTTCCCGAGAATCATGCTCACTTGAATATCTCTACTCATATTCATATTTCTGGTTATAGATTTAATGACGTAGAGTTTAATTAATGAATAATACCTAACAATATCCATTTTTTTTTGTATTGGAACACAATAATAAAGAATAATAAACTCCAGGTGCCTTTAATTCAAAAGAAAATTAACTTTGTATAAAAATTTGATTGGCGAGTACTTATTTATGGGCGATATTATAATACCAAATAATAACTGTTTTAACTGTATAATGTTGATCTTGAAATAATACAGGCTCATTGTCGTCAATGGTCGGGGAGACCTGGGTTCAATCCCAGGTCGATTCATACCAAAGACTTAAAAAAAATGGTACTTGATACCACCTTGCTTAATACTCAGCATTATGAGGCACGTATCAAGGGTAAAGTGGAGCAATCCAGGGAAAAGAGTAGCGTCCTTCCCTACACCTCGGTGTAGTAGCTATTGAAAAGGGAGCCTTCGAGTCGCTCTCGACTAAGGTCGCCAACTTTATTTATTTATCTTTTGTCTAGAAGAAAATTAACTCTTTATTTAAAAAAAAATGCTTGAAGTCTAATTATTTATGGATAATAGATTATGTATTTACCTATACCTGTTCGGGGGGTGGGGAAAGACCCTGTAGCGTAATGGCTAAAGCACTGGACTGCAGCTTCAAATTTTGCCAGTTTAAACCCCAGTCGCTCTATTATGTTCACTTTCGGACAAATTTCCTTTGGGAAAGACATCGAACCCCCCCCATCCCCCAAGCTATGAATTAAATTGTATCACAGCTGTTCTTCTACAAAGATGCCTGTGGCATCAAATAACAGACGAAAGTCGGTATTGATATATAACATATGTCATAGATTTTCGGTTCGTTCCTAGTGACCCCGTGTGCTTTGACTAGCTGTCAAGTTGTGATTAGTAAACAGTGCAGCGCGGTCAGGGCAGTTGGGTACAACAGGTGTGTAACCGGAAGGAGACCACATGATGAGAACCATCCGGTCAGATTTGGACAGAGTGTAGAGAATCGGAGTCGAGCGTGGGACACGCAGCTGATCAGGTCGTCTCTGACGAGCTTTCAAGGGGGTGCAAGCGTTGGCACCCCCTGGCTCCGGAAGAAGATATGGGAAAAATTCTCTCTGAGAAGATGTCTCTCCATCTATCTCTCAACGAACAACAAACTGTGAGCCCTTTTCGAGAATAAAATGAGAGATAGATTTTTATAAAGAAGTGTGTTTCGTTCGTTCAATATCGTTGATTATGTTTCCGCTTGTATTTTTATTACGGCTATGCAAAAGAATGCCATTCAACAAAGAAACAAAACCAACCGCTCCACTGAGTACAGGATGGAATACAAGGTGAAATTTTTTTAAATAAATCGTTTAAGTTCAGATTTTTCCTTCTCCTAGGCTTGTTGCTTTACCAAGACAAAAGAACCCAGTCTATCTTACTATTAGCTGGGTGGCAAAAAAGATTGATTCATGCCTTCCCTAAGTGAAACGCAAACAGCCTCTTCTAGTATTTGAACTCGTCTCACTCATTCCCTTTCTGAAGACAATAAACGTTAAGCTAAGCCCGCCTGCTAAATAGTAAGGCAGACTGGGCTCTCTTGCCTTGAAGTTAGAAAATCCGGTATAGGAGAAGGAAAACTCTTGGCTAGGCAAGGTAATTTGTTGCATTGATTCAGGTCACACATTGGAGAAGAGATGGGCGCTACCAAGTATCCTTCAAATTGCTTAGAGAAGTCGTACAAAGTAGAATAGCACGATATGGCGCCACGAAGACTTGAAAAATATTACTGGAAGAGTTATATAACATGTTATTAAAATTGCAATTAAGAACAGACTTTTTTTTCAAATTTAAGAAACGGGTTTGTGGGTTTCCCAAAGTATTTACTTGAGGTAAAAGGGTTTGAACTCGGGTCGTCTATTTTCTATGACGATAACACTTACGCTAAGCATAAGGGTTATGAGATGCCCGTAGTGTAATGGTTATCGTCGTAAGAAATGGACACGGTGACACGTGTTCAAATCCTGGACGAGACTGATTGTATTTCACGAAGCACTAATACCATTGGGAAAGGTATGAATCCTCTTACTCTCTTTCAAGATATTGGTAAATAGTAGGGCAAACTGGGATCTTCAGCCTCGGTTAGGCAGCCAGTCTAGAAGGAAAACTCTGAATTCAAACCTGTTAAACTCCGCTTAGAAATTGACCCTGTGTCACATCCTGTCCGTGTGAAGGGATTGGTAAATACATTCCCTTACGTTAAGCGTATTTCCTGATGGATAATTCTATATATATTAAGTATGAAAGTAAATAAAGGATTGTAATCCGACTATATGTTGAAAAATTGATAACAAGGTAATCCAAGTGGAAGGAGAGATTTATTAAGAAGTCGACACTATAGCGTTTCGGTTCCACTGAACCATCATCAGGACCATGAGGGGTGATATTAGCAATGTTAAGTCAAAGATGGATGTCTAAAAATACAAAATACAAAAACCTTGGCGAAAGTTTGTATAATAAAAAAAAGATGGCCGTTTGTTGTTTTAAATTACGTCATTTGACTTATTAGAAATATTGTATAGAATTAATGTTACGTTTGTAAAATATTATATATATATATATATATATATATATATATATATATATATATATATATATATATATATATTAAAATGTATTGATCTGAAAATGATTACATACATACATACATATATATGTATATATTTATATATATGTATATGTAAAAAATTTCTTTACCTTTATCTTATTCAAGTATCTTGTTCCTAATTAAATTAAGAGGAATATCTAGGATAACAACAGCTGAGATAATTAACAGATGTATTAGGAGTAAATGTAAAATATATATGTGGTTAGTCATTCGTTCTACGACCGTAGATTGTTTAGAAAATCTCACCTGCTTCGGGACCACCCGACAAATACGTAAATTAGGATGGTTTAACCGACAGAGAAAACCACTCCTGTTTCTTAATACTTCTAACGCCTAATATTTTGACCCCCCTCACTCTGCCCTAGCCTGTGAATTTAAATAATTTGTATTTTTTTTTTTCTTATTCTTATTTTTTATTTTTTTATTTTTTAAATATGAATTGTAATTCCACATTTGCTGTTCTGCAACTGTGAGAAAAGCATGTAAAAAGTCATCTGACGAGACGGAGATTATAGTAATATTCTCCACCGAAATAAATTTATCATGATGAAATTAACAAGTTTGACTGTCCATCCGATTACACTATATATATATATATATATATATATATATATATATATTAAAATGTATACATCTGAAAATGATTTCGAATTTGGTATTTACGTTTTTATTATTTAAGGCGAAATCAATTTTATTTTTTATTATTTAAGGCGAAATCAATTTTATTTTTTATTTAAGGCGAAATCAATTTTATTTAAGGCGAAATCAATTTTATTTTTTATTTTTTTTTTATTTAAGGCGAAATCAATTTTATTTTTTATTTAAGGCAAAATGAATTTTATTTTTTATTATTTAAGGCGAAATCAATTTTATTTTATTTTTTTTTTTTTTATTTAAGGCGAAATCAATTTTATTTTTTTTTTTATTTAAGGCAAAATCAATTTTATTTTTTATTATTTAAGGCGAAATCAATTTTATTTTTTATTTTTTTTTTTTTTTTTATTTAAGGCGAAATCAATTTTATTTTTTATCTAAGGCGAAATCAATTTTATTTAAGGCGAAATCAATTTTATTTTTTATTTTATTTTATTTTTTTTTTATTTAAGGCGAAATCAATTTTATTTTTTATTTAAGGCGAAATCAATTTTATTTTTTATTATTTAAGGCGAAATCAATTTTCATAGCACAGATACGTACCTGTGCTATGAAAATTGATTTCGCCTTAAGTTGACTCGATTTATTTCATTATTCCCATATATAATATGTTCATAATATAAAACTAATTCAATTCACAGTAATGTGGTGTTAAATTGTGTTGAAATTCGTATTTCTTGCATTATAATATTATCATACCATATTGTATTTGTTAATATTTGGCTATTGCAAAAAAAATCATTGTCAATAATATACATTGACTTTTGAAAAATGCTAACATTTCTATAAATTTGAGGCCTATTGATGAGTTTGGCCAAAGGCCCACATATAGGTAAATTTTGCCCTGGGTATATCCAATAATTTTCCCAGGACACCTATATTCTATCATGCTCAATAAACTGCTGTCTCCCTCCCATGAAAGATAGTAATGACCGAACTCTTTGCTGCCCATTTCGTGTATAGTGCGATGATCTTGCAGCTACACTGAAAGTGCAAAAATGAAGGTGTGGACAATTCTGATTTGCTAAAGAGAAGACGTAATATTTTGTAGTAATTTATCTTGATTAACAGTGAGAACTGTTAAAAACAAAACAAATAATTCGTCTGATGTTCAAAGAGCAGTGAATCAACATAATAACAATTTTAAAAATAGGTTGCGTATTCCCTTAGAGATCTTGGAAAGAGATGGAAACCGGAAGTTCACACACATTTGTAATTACAAATGTGAGTCAAAAGTTTCGGAATATTCTGCTATATATTAGTTTGCTGCCTGTATATCATGTGACCGAAGCTGTTCAAGCCGTAGTTCTTACATGCTGTAGCTTTTATTACCGTGACAGTTCGTGCGCTGACATGTTGTGTATAGCTTCACACCGTCTAATTCGGGAAGTTATGCTTCACGGGTTCGAACTGAGCCATAACGCCGCGGAAGATACTAAAAACATTTTCATATGAAAGGTGAAGGTACACTCGATCACAGTACAATAACCAAGTGGTTGAAGAAATTTGGTAACGTTTCAAGAACCTCAAGAGTCAGGCTAGGTCAGGTAGGCCTAAATTCGTGGATTTCGTGGTCAAGCTTCAATTTTGGCGAGTAACACTGAGATAGTATCAGGTGAACTTGACATCTCACAATCCTGTGTATTTCGTAACGTTCGCGACCTCTCGTAGAATAATTAGAAGTAAACGCTCGACTTCTTCAATTTTAAAGATATATGCCGAAACGAACATATACCTAAAATGAACATGATAATAATCCCCAACTTATCTTTCAATTAACAACAAAGCCTCAGTTGTCTTTAAACTAATTCCTTTACAACACTTTTCAGCGATGGGGATCCGTTAAAGGTGGAGAATAACAACAAAGGTTTCTTTCATCAAACGTAGAGGTTTCGTTCCTCTCGACAGAGAACTTGCTTTCTCTGACCACTTCCTTCATTAAGGATAAACTACGACATTGAAAGGGCTTAATAATTATTCTTGTTCAATAATAGAGATTCTGTAAACGGGTCTCAAGATGCTTTATGTGTGATATCGTGTTTCAAAGGCCTAAGTGCCGCCACGGCTAGAGGCTCTCCATAACTCTTGGTCTCCTACCTGTTTCTCAGATTTGGTAGTTTTATCCTAGAAACTTTCGACGGGGATTTGAAGTATTCCTTATAAGAATACACATCTACTAAAAGTAGATATAATCCCCAATTCTCTATATATATAAATATATATATATCCCTAATTCAGGTACTAATATGAAACATCTGTAGCATTATAAAGCGAATGGCCCCTGGGGAGCGAGTGGACAGAGTTCAGTCTCTCTGGTAATTTGACACACTTGACGTAACACTTCGGAGACCCTGTCAGCAAGTGTCGACAAGGGACCGGAAGTGTCACACACTCGAAGCTGAAGTAAGGATGAGGTGTTCTGTGAACCCGGATATAAATATCAAGTGATCTTGGAATTAGCTCTCTTTCTTCTTTTTTTTCTTTTTCTCGTCAGGCAGCTGAGGTGCGAACACAGAATGAACCTCTCCTTCAAAGAACAAAGAAGCTACTATGTGTGTCCATTGACCATTTGCCTCTGCCTTCATGAACTCAACCACTCAAACAGATAGAAAAAAACAAACAACGGAAGTTCCTAACATTAGAAATTGAATTGTATTTTGTGTGTTTCATTCCCCATCCAATGAATATGTAGCAGTAAAAGTTGAAAATGACTGAATCCGATCAACAAATCAACAAATTTTTATTACTTTAAATTGAGGGAAGAGTTTACAGAAAAACAGAAGTTACAAATTATTTTCTTGTAAGAAAAGATGACATTAGTCAGAGCGTAGATAGTTGCCAATATAAAAAAAAAACAAGATAGTTTCAATGTAGTAGTTTGTGTGGACCAAGTCAGAGCTGATAACTTTTGTGTAGGATTGATCTTATGTGAAAATGTCACTACATATAGAGAGTAATGGATCTATGTCTTAAAAGTATATGCAAATGGTTCTGAATATTTTTATCAGGAGGGGACAGATGGAATAATAGTACGAATATTTTTAACGCAATAAAATATAAACAAATAAATTCGTTCAATTTTTTAAAATTATCATTAAACGATGTTGAAATTAAATATATTCTTAAAAGAATGTTAAATTTTCACTCAAAAGAAAAAAAGGAAGTTGAGAATATATGGAATTATTCCAATAACTAGAAAAGGAATATTTTTTTCTTTGCTTATTGATACAATTGAGGTTACCTTGAAGTTAGATTAAAAAGTTGCTGATATACCTATGATTCCAATTGGTTAAAAATGTCTTTTTAACAATCTAGGAGGGAAAAGATTCCTTAAACTATTTTAGGTTTTGATCCTTGAAAATTTTCATGGCAAGTTAAATATTAACGTCTGCGAAATATCTCATGAATTTTAAAACAAACAAGTAAGCGTTGATTAATCGATAAAAGCAAAAATACAGATTAAAAAATTACAGCTTCTTGGCCCTTTTTTGGCACAAAAATGAACCCTTATGGAAATCAGCAGATTTCCCATAAATAGCCCTTATTACTATTGCAGTCCGACGCTGACCATTCAGCTGATATTGGGAGCCTCTGATAAAGCCACGGATGTCTATTTGTGTAACAATCCAATATACATTCATTTGTTGCCGCTATTTCTTTAGAGCTGGTGACCATACTACACAAACACATGATAAGCATTGGGTTTTATTAAGCTTTTTAAATTAAAGTCTTCTAAAAGTAAATTCTTAACTGTAATTACAAAGAGAAAACAAAGTTCAACATGAAAGTTTTATCAATCTGGGTCTCAGTTTACGTTATGTTAAAATTATTCAACACATAAACACAGTATCACCTACTGACAAGCGAGGTTGGCATATTAAATATATAAAACTAATGGATTATCACATTAACAGATAGGCTCGGTTATCTACGGAAAAACGTACCAATTTTAGTGAATGTTTCCGAGATGTGGATAGATAAGTTATCAAAAAAAGCCAGCTGCCAGAAAAAAAAACATGTTGACAAAGGTCAGCATCTTGTCCAGTGGACTAAGTAAGAAGATTTGCTTGATATTGCACCAGGTACTGAAAACAGTAGGAATCACCAGACTTGATGGACCATCTAAGTGGTGTAGTACAGTGTCACCCACACGGGGTGGAAGAAGGTGTAAGGGGTTCTATGAACCACTATGAAAAACAATGGGAGTTCTCTATTCACCCTCTTTTGTAGAAGCTGGGGTACGAGGAGACAAGCGTTCGTGAGAACGCGGAAGGAGAAATGATTCAATGATACGGGAAGAGTCAGTTTAAATTTGAACGAAGAAACGACCCAGCAGTTTGTGTCCGTTATTCATTTCCACCTGCTTTCACGGCCTCAAAGACTAAACAAGAAAAATTAAATAGCAGAGATCCAAACGCTTGAATCGATTTATGTTTTTTTATTTGTTTGTTTGGTTTGGGGGGGTGCGTTATTTTTCTCCATCCGATGATTAGTCATCGCCAATTTAGCAGTCGCTTATGACAACGCTAAACAAAAAATGGCAAAAGGCAAATTATACTACGCCCTTCAGTTGCCATCTGCAACATCGGATAAGACCGAAATCATCAATATCACCTTGTTATTATCAACAAAATCTCCACTGTTATTTAGTTTGAATTAAGACTGACATTATGAAAGCGCGACTGATATTTCAGGTTGGGCGCTATTTTATCATATACTCTATTTTATTATATACTCAAACCCATTTGATGACAGAGGAATGTATTTCTCTACTTTATTTGGTGTACACCGCAAACCAAAGCTAAAAAGGAAGTGAATCCTACTTAAACAGTTCAATTTTCTATTTGTGAATTTAAAAAAATCTTTTGTCTCCGATTTTAATGACTTTGAGGATGATTAAAATCATCATAATTATAATTATATTTATAATCGCTTTTTTTAATTATTATTTATAATAGTGATAATTATCATTATTTACTTCCTTGTGAGTTTTTTGACACGGACTAAGTTGTGGTTTTTCACTGATGTAAATGACAAGTCTCTCAGTATTCTAGCTGATTTAAACTATGTTGTGGTTCAAATGATATCGATTCTTCCTTTGATTAGTAATTTTTCCAGTCTCCTTTCCAAGTTTTTAGGGACCTTTTCAAGCACATCAATAGTTGCTATCACTGTCATCCACGAGCCCCACAACTTTTTCATCTCTCTGGCAAGATCTTAGTTGTTATTATTATCATTATTATTATTTAATTTTAAGTTTGTTTTTTTTCGGTTTTTTTTTTACAATTCTACACTGAGTCTTAACCCAAGACCTTGCGTGAGGGAAGGTGGTGATTATATACATTGTATGTATTTTTATTTTTTGTTCCCTCTTTCGGGTAATATTTTTTGGAAATAAGTGGTTCCAAAAAGTGCAAGTTTTTGTTTTTCATAAAGGCTGGAATTGCCTGGTATCTTGTGTTTATCTGTTGTCATTATTATATACTTATTCACTTAACCGCTTAATTTATATCACCACATAACCTACATGGGTTATTCACCTACTTGTTATTATTATTACCATTTACTCCTTTAGAGTTTTTTCACATCAGTGTTAGCTGATGGTTTTTCATTGGAGTCTGAGTGACAGCAAGTTTCCTCAGGTCTCCAGGACTCGTCTCAGGATTCTGGCCGTTCTCAGTAATGCTATCATTTGAATAGTCTCTAACCGTCCGCCAGCTTCCAAGTCCTCCAGGCCTTTTAATAATCCTTTAGTTATTGTGCCAAAAGCACCAATCACAATTGGCACAATCGTTACTTTCATGTTCCACAGCTTTTTCAATTCTCTAGCAAGGTCGAGGTACTTATCCTTCTTTTCACTTTCCCGCAGATTTATTCTGTGGTTCGCCAGGACAGCAAAATCTACAATTTTGCAGAGTCTCTTTTTTTTTTTTTTTTACTGATTATTATAAGGTCTGGTCTTCTGGCCGGGATTAGGTGATCCGTTTGTATGTTAAAGTCCCATAGGAGTTTATGCGTGTCATTTTCTAGGACAGGTGTTGGGTTGTGCATATACCATTTGTTCGTATGATCAAATTTAAATTTCTTGCACATTTCCTAGTGGATCACCTTGCCAATCCAGTCGTGTCTCGCCTTATACTCCTTCTGTGCTAATTTGCTGTATTCGCTTATTATGTGATTGATCGTTTCGTCTCTGTCACCGCATAGCCTACATTTACTGTTTTGTTGTGTCTTATCTATTCTCGCTTTGATATGATTGGTCCTTATGGCGTTGTTTTGTGCTGCTATTAGGAGGGCTTCCGTTTCTCTCTTAAGGTGTCCTTTTCTTGGCCATGTCCAGGTTTTCTGGCGTGAAATTTTGTTTATTAGTCGTTTAAAGCGGCGATAGAGTTGTTTTTTTCTCCCATTTTTGTTTCATAATTGTTGTCATTCTATCGTCTATCGTGTTGTGTTGTTGTTTTGCTTTTTGCTAGTTCTTCACGCCAGCGTTAGCTGATGGTTTTCACTGAAGTCTGAATGACAACAACTTTCCTCTGGTCTCCAGGACTCTTCTCAGTATTTTGGCCGATCTCAATAATGCAGTAATCTGGATTGCCTTGTTTCGTCCTCCATTATAAAATTCTTCCAACAACCTTTTCACGCATTTGGAGACCGTTCCAGGTCCGCCATTTACCATTAGCATCACCGTCACCTTCATGTTTTACAACTTTCTTAGTTCTCTTGCAAGATCTAAGTACTTGTCTCTTTTTTTATTTTCTTTGATTTTTACTTAGTGGTCCGCTGGGACAGCAAAGTCCATAAGACGGCAAGTTTGCTTTTTCTTTTTGTTAATTATCACTAGCTCTCACCTTCTGGCTCGGATTAAGTGATCTGTTTGTATCTCAAAATGCAAGAGAGTTTTATGTCTCATTCCCTTGGACAGATTCTGGTTTCTGTATGTATCATTTTGTCATTTATGCTCAAATTTCAATCTCTTGAAGGGGTGTCCTCGTGGTGTAATGGTTAAAGCGATGGTCTGCGAAATCGTAGCACGCGAGTTCGAACTCCAGTCGCGCTATTACTTTCACGTTCGGACAAATGCCCTGAGGAAAGGTATGAACCCCTGTTATCCTCCCAGCTATGGATTAAATAGCACCACCACTGTCCTTCTCGGAGAATGGCTTTGGCATTAAATAACCCACGAAGGTTGATATGCCATTAAAGAAACCAAGCCATCAAACTATTCCCTGTGGATCACCACGGCCACCCAGTCATACCAACTCCTCTACTCCTTTTGTAATAGTTTGTGATATTCGTTTATTATATGAGTAATGGTTTCGTTTCTATTACCACATATCAATTTTCGCTTTAATATAATTGATCCTTGTATCGTTGTGAATTAAATTACCATGACCAGAAAATCAGGCGAACACTGACGCACGACATCCGTAAACACTGGACAGCTGTTTCGACCTTATTAGGTCTCATCAGCAGTGTATACCGTGATCTCTACCACTGGAGATCGAACCAGCAACTACAGATTGCAGAGCCAAAACTCTGCAACTGCGCCACAGTCCATATCGCACACAAGTGACGCCAAATTAGCCAGTCATGGTAATTGCGCGGCCAATTGACCTGAATGTGTCTTGCAAGTTACTGACGCAATGAATAACAGACGCAGGAAGACTTCTTTAACAAAATATTTACCTCTCACTTTATTTGTAAGGTTCGAAAAGGTTGTGTGGGGTTTTACTGTGAGAGGGAGCTGGAGATCGAACATAACTGCAATATTTTGACCCCACTGTTATGACCGTCACGTTGTGTCTTTCTTGTTTTCTAGGGCTGCTCAACCGGAGGCCTAGGGCCCACTCTGTTGGATGCTGGCTTTCTTTACTGCATCTTATCAGCATCTTCTCTGGACCCCAAACTCCATCGGGGTATCCAAGGGCCTCCCCAGCCGGGTGTGGCTTTCTCTACCACATCTCGACTCCAACTGTCTGGAACTCTACTGGCAACCCCACTGGCCCCCTGGGCGTCGAACTCAACTGGAACCGGAACTCAATTCAACTGGCTCGTCGAACTCAACTGAATCGTTAGATGTCCACTCGATTTTTGAAATCGAATGTTTAATCGTCATTAAGCGGAAATAACTGTCATGCAGTTCAGAGGTCACTCTCTTCCGGTGCATCAGTCTATGAGTGTACCATGGGAATTTTTTTTTTAGCTTGTCCCATTTCATCAGCCAATTTCCACCCACGCGATTTCCTCACATAACTGCCATTGGAATGTGTCACTTCCTTCCGGTGCATTACCTTGGAATAGCATTTTTGGGCCGGGTCGAAGGTCAAAATATAACATTACATCCGTACTCTTTGCAGAGGACACGGTCACCTCCAGGGTCACGTCTTCCCAAGAGGATTAGAAATACGCATCTGCATAATTATTATGACCTCAAAGCCAAGGATGTAGATCTACATTTTTCTTTTTTGAGTAGAGGAATTATATTGTGAATTGAATTACCACGACCATAGAATCCGCCTGCTGATGAGACCTAATAAGGTCGAGACAGCTGTCCAGTGTTTTTGTATGTCGTGCGTAGGTGTTCGCCTGATTTTCTGGTCATGGTAATTCAATTCACAATATGATCTCTCTACTTAAAAAGAAAAAAAAATTATATCGTTGCTTTGTGCTTCTATTAAAAGTGATTCAGTTTTTCTTTTAAGGTTTCTCATTCGTAGCCATGTCCGGATATTCTTGTGTGAAATGTCACCAATTTGTGGCTTGAAATATCCATACAGTTGTTTGTCTTTCAATTTTTGTTTCATAGTTATTGTTATTCATGAGATTTCTGCAGCAGAACTTTGTTTCGAGAAGCTTTCTCATTCGTCTGAGGAACTCTTTTCGGATTTTTTCAAGCATCTCCAATTGTTTGATGTTGTCCGCTTCCAATATTCTCACGTACTTGTAATTTTCCTTCCCTCCTAGCGTTCTAATTCTTTTTTGATTTCGCAGTACTATTCCTTCCGTTATTTGTCTTTTACCACTTTCCATTATAAGCATAGCATATTTTTCTATGCCAAACTCCATTCCTACATCCTAGCTGTATATTCTTATTGTTTATATCAGAGTCACCAATTCTTTTTCATTTTTTGCAAATTGCTTGACTTCGTCCATGTACATTAAGTGATTAATCTTTTCTTGCGATTTAGTAAATGTGTAAGCCCTTGTATACATCATAAGAATGTAATTGAGTGGCATCATTGCTATTACAAATAATAATGGTGAAAGTGCATCTCCTTGGAAGATGTCTCTCTGGATTTTCAACTATGTTAAAGTTTTTCCTCCTACTGTTAATACCACTTTCCAGTTTTTTTCAAGTAATTAACTGTTTCATCTCTATTATCACATAATACACGGTTGCTATTCTCCTACTAATTATCAATTTTTGATTTGTTATAATTAGTCCTTACGACATTGTTTTGTGCCGCAATTATTGAAGGATCTGTTTCTCACTTTAAATTGTTCCTTCGTAACCATATCCAGATCATCCAATGTACATGGATTGTTTGAAATAGAACTGTTTTTTACATTGAAAATGTACTTACGTTATATTGAATTATTTTAAATAGAACTTTTTTGACATTTAAATGTGTTTAATCAAAAACTATACTGATACTAAACTGAACTGCTTTAATTAGAACTGTTTGACTAAACGGAAGTTGGCGACTGTAGTTGAGGGTGACCCGAAGGTTTCCCTTTCAAAAGCTACTACACTGAGGTGTAAGGAAGGGCGCAACTCCCTTCCTTGGATTGATCCACTTTACCCTCGATACGTACCTTATACTGCTGAGTGTTAAGCAAGGACATATCAAGTACCATTTTTTGAGTCTTTAGTATGACTCGACCTGAGACTGAACCCAGGTCTGCTGGTCCATTGGCAAACTGGCCAATGGGTAGAGTGTTTGCCAATGTCCCTGGAGACCTGGGTTCAATATCAGGTCGTGTCATAACAAAGACTCAAAAAATGGTACTGAATTGCTTGAAATAAAAATGTTTTTGAAAATTGAACTGTGTACTTATGCTAAACTGAATTGTTTCAAAACTGTTCATGTGTATAAAAATGGATTCGGCATTAAGGTTGATATGTCATAAAAATCAAATAAAGAAACTAAATGAAACCATGTTCAACTGCAACGGGCGTCAATCGTAACGCAATATTTTTCCACACGTTTAACCGTCCAGGACTTAATTTAAATGCAACACTACATGTCAAAAATAGATTCCACCAATCCGTTATGTAAGAATGATTACTGGTAGAATTTTGTTTTGGTTATACAAGACTCAGGGATTTAAAAAATACCAAATTTGTCTTTGTGTGGGAGTGATACAATTCCTTTTTAGTTCATTGCCGATAACATGTTATCATGCTGACTTGATGTTGCCATAGTTTTTATGCGATTATATTTTTTTCTCCTAAGGAAGTTTTCGATGTTATAGTTGTGGACCAGTTTCATATTAAATTCGTGAGAGGATATTGGGAAACAACGCTCGTGTGATCCTTATCAGCTCTTTTACGTACCTTCTGATGTGGACCAGTAAAGGGTCCGGAAGAAAGACACGAACTCGTGTTAACGTAGAACAAAGTATTTTAACGAAAGTATTATACAACATAGGTAAAAAAAAAAGGGGTGTTGAACGTCAGTCTGACTGCCAAAGTGTTAGGCTGGGATAAACTTCACCACCGAGATAGATATTTTCCCGGTATCAATAACAATAGGAAGAGTTCATTACAGTCTGCAGATTGGGTACCATAAGAGTTATCAACTTTCGGTTTATCAACTTTTATCAACATCGATTTGTCAACTTTCATCAAAATACATCTCAACTGATGATTGTATTATTTAAGTACATGAAACTGGTAGCAAAGAGATGAGTAAACACACACACACACACACACACACACATATATATATATATATATATATATATATATATATATATATATAGGTATTATTCGATCCAGTTAAACCGGAGTTGGGAGTAATTCCAGCAGGACAAAATAACCATTCAACAGTGAACATTTAAATTTTCCTAGTAAAGAGCTCAATGTAACTGACATTACAGAGCAATAATTTCTTTAAGAAAAAAACAAAACCGGTCACAATAGGATTATAAATTTATTTCCATCCTGTTATGTGTTTTTGATAAAATCAAAAAACACGAAAAAAATTAACAGGACTTCAGATCTTATGGATAAAATAATTCAGAATAGACACAGGAAATAAGGGTGGGAGGGGATAGAAGAGGGGTGAAGAGTTTTCTCCTCTTTTAGCGCACTTCCAGTTTTTTTTTAATTTTATTGCCGGTTATATATATATATATATATATATAATAAAAGAACTGCAAATAAGAAAATTATTATTCCGTTTTATTTTATTTTATTGCCAGTTATATATATATATATATATATATATAATAAAAGAAAAGCAAATAAGAAAATTGTGCAAAAAAGGATGTTTGATGTTATTATTTCAGAGCAAGTATCAAACCATAAAATATTATAAGCAAGAACACAAGAATTCCACTACATAATGATTGTGTGGTGCGCATAATTCCGTTTGATGATTGAGTACACTACATGAAAATTCAAGTTACGAAATTCTGGCGTTCATAATTTTATACATATATATCTATATATATAATGATGAACAAATCTTAGAAAAATGTTCTGGCGAATATTTTTGGGTTGTTGGTGTAATAGATTTTCAAAAAATATGTTGGCAAATATCTTCAAATAGTACCGTGTATCTGAAATGCCAACGCTTAAACTTGCGGCAAATATGCCAACATTCTTGAAAATAGAAGGCACGGCACACCTATGACGTAATCATATGTCAGAAAAGAAATGGCATATGTTTTGACTGCTACAGGTTTATTTCTAAAAGCACTTAGCAGAAACGAATACAAAATGACAATGTGCGCATGCGTTCTTATGTGTAAATGTTGGGTTCAATAAATGGATGGAGTAAAAGATAAAAAAAAAATAATAATAATCAAATACGAAAATAAGATACGAAAATTTAATAAAATATCCTACAATTCTACTTCTGCCGAAAATTTAACTCCAGGTGCCAAAAAAAGTTAACATTCTCTTCTGGCCGTGCTAACCCTCGGAATAACACGTGCGTTTTGCAGTCTCCTGAAATCCTATACTAAGATTACATAGGGTCAATGAAGCGAAGTCCATATAATATTGTGGACATGTATATCTGTACCGTTTTATATGCTGTACAGAAGCCTCAGTGTGTATGTGTATGTGTGTGCACATATGTGTGGGTGTTAGTATCTGTCCATACATTCCCATGATGCACCAGTTCACACGATTATATAGATGTTAGCATAGAACAGTCAATAGTAACAAAAGGGTCGAAGTCATGAATATTGACCTGTTTGACTCATTTGTGATCTGTTACTTGACCGATCGTGTATTTCAAATAACCCTGTGTGTGATTCATGTATTTATTTTTATAATACAGGGTGACCCAAAAAACAGAACCCATAAACTTTTTTATTACTTCTACAAAAATAAAGCAAAATAATTCTAATTCTTTTCCTTAGTAGACCAGGACATGTTGGTGAATACTATGGTCCTAATTTTTCATGCACAGACTCTACTTCATATCCTGAAAAAAAAAAGAAAAAGCTAGAATCAAATTTATGAATTTCAGTCAAAAATATATGGGTTCTGTTTTTTGGGGAGGGTGAACCTGTAATTAGCACAAATATGCACCCTCCGCCGGTTGCAAATATCTAATTTGTTTGGTTTGGTTTGGTTTTACGGCATATCAACCAGTGTAGGTTATTTAATACCAAATCCAGTCTATACATTTATATATATTAGATATATATGATTTGTAAACATAAGTCAACAAAGTAAAATAGTTCCAAGTATTTCTATTTATTACTAACAATTCAATTAAAATTTCAGTCATTTGTTTATATGCTGTTAAATAATCAAACAGTTCTATTTTAACAATTCAATTTAACATAAATCATTTATTTGCACACAGTTTAAATGTCAAACAGTTCTATTCGACCCAAAGATAGGACCCTATCAAGTGCTACCATAGCGGACCAGAGTGGACCTGGGAGTGATGGCAATGAAGAGGTACTCCATATTTCTCAAATCTCCAGCGTTACTGGAGCCTCACCATCAGATTGTTTATTGTCATATCCAGGTCACTCGTTGTGGGGTAGTCTTACTGCCCCAGCCGACTGGGCGAGCCAATATATAAGTTTTAATTTCATAAAATATTACATTAAATTAGAAAGACTGAAGAAACAAAATAAAAACACTTATAAAAAGTTTATTTTTATTCTTGTTTTATTTTAATTGATTTTTATGTATAAATTTTTTATATAGGATTGCTTTTAATACGTTTGATAATATAACAATTATATTGGAAATCAATAACACCAAGTCATTATTTATAACTCTTAGTTTTGTTAAAACCTGCAGGTAAATTATCCTCATCGTATATCACATGACGGTTGAGATCAGCTAGAATTTAGAAAAACAAACAAACTTGTCATCTAGTGGATTTTGTTGTTCCGGCTAAAACACATTTGGAAAATGAAAGAAAGCAAAAAGATAGACAAATACTTGGATCTTACTAAAGAGTGGAAAAAGAACATGATGCCCATATTTACCAACCCCTCCGCTCGGGCAGTATATGACACAAGGTCAATTTTTAAGCGGAGTTTAACAGGTTTGAATTCAGAGTTTTCCTTCTCATAGACTAGTTGCCTCACCAAGGCTGAAGTTCAGTCTATCCTACTATTTACCCATAGCTGGAGAGAGAGTAATTAGATTTATACCTTTCCCAAGGGTATTAGTGCTATGTGAAATACAATTAGCCTGGTCCAGGATTTGAACTCGTGTTGCCGTGTCCAAAAGAACATGATACCAGTCATAGATGATACTAGTTATAGTTGATACCAGTTATAGTTGATACCCTTGGAACAGTCCCAAAAGGCCTGAAAAAGAGACTGGAGGAACTGGGGATCAGAGATAGAATCGAGACCATTCTGATCACATGACTGTTTAGATCAGCTAGAAAACTTTCCTGGAGATCTGAATATCTAAAGCGACTTGCTTGTAACTCAAACTTGATTGAAAATTTCCTGTCAAAACTAGTGTGAAAAACTCACGAAAATTAAATTATAATTCCCATACCTACCCTAAAAAGTAAAGTTAGCGACCGTAGTCGAGGGCGACCAGAAAGCTCCCTTTTCAATTGCTATAACACTGAGGTGTAGTGGGGCGCTACTCCTTCCCCTGGATTGCTCCATTTTACCCTCATTACGTATCTTATATTGCTGAGTGTTAAGCAAAGAGGCATCTAGTACCATTTTTAAAGTTTTTCGTATGACTCGACCTGGGATTGAACCCAGGTCTCCCGGATCATTGGCGAACACTCTACCCACTGGGCCAATGAGCCGGTACCTGCGCTAAGTCTAGCTTAATAAACCTGTAAAGAATTATACAAAGCCGAAAGTAAAAGATAACAAATCTCCAACTTTGAAGATTGTGTCGATGCATCAAAACGAAAATAAGAGGACTACATTAAAAAGATTAAAGAAAGACTAATTAAAACGACCAGTATTGTGAACACGTCGAGGACACAATAACAGCAGCCTTACGAACAGACTGTGAAATTAAAAACATGATAGCCAACACCATCAAAGAACTGCCTGTGACGCTACTCGAAATAAAACGCGAAGCAATGAACGACGACTTTATGACCAATATTAAACAGAAAATCACAGCAAAAAACGAAAAAGTACCAGAAGTATTTTTACTATGTGACAACGTCGTCCTATATAGTGAAAGGGTCGTAATACCAAAGAAATTGCAAAAAATAATTTTAAGAGATTTCCACAAAGGACACCCGGGAATAAATAGAATGAAGAGTCTCATGAGAAGCTATGTTTATTGGCCGAAGATGGATAACAATATTACGGATATGATTTAAAAATGTAAAGGTTGTGCCTTAGCGGCAAAAGCACCTCCACTACTTTCAAACCTTGGCCAAAAACAGAACAACCTTGGTCAAGGATACATGTTGATTTTGCGGGTCCCCTGGAAGATTTTTACTACCTAATTGTAGTGGATAGTTACTCTGAATGGCCTGAGGTTCTCAGATGCTGAAGACCTACTACGAGGACAACTATTGTGTTCCTACATGAACTGTTTGCGCGGTTCGGTGTAGATTGTATGATCAGCGACAACGGAAGCCAATTCACATCAGTCGAATTCAAGGAGTTCTGCGAAATCTTCCAAATAAAGCACATAACTACGCTGCAATATCACCCAAGATCAAACGACCAGGCTGAACGTTTTGTAGACACGTTAAAGCGAGCACTCAAAAAAGCATCAGGTACCACGACGGACAAGGCACTACATCAATTTCTGCCGGTATAAAGAATCACACCCAATCCCAATACACCACTGGCAGTCTCACCAGCCGAGACGATGTTTGCCTGAAAGATAAGATCCGTCTTCGATAAGCTACTACCAAAACAAAATAAGCTACGAAAGACCACATTACCGCCTAAAAAAAGGTTCAACCCGGGAGAAAAATTTACTTTAAAATATACCAAAATAACACGTCCTGTAGGGAACGTGGAATAATTAAAAAAAAGAATTGGTGATATGGTGTACATTGTAGAAGGACCCAAATACACACATAAGAGACACCAGAACCAGTTACAGAAACGCCGTTTGAACAACTCCAACGACATACCACAAAGAGAAGATCTAGATCCTCCTCAACCAACACATGAAATACGTCGTTCAGGGAGAAAAAGGAAATTCACTGACCCGTTGATGATCGACCCAAAAAGAAAAAAAATATTAACAGCACTTTTACGAAGTAAAAGGCTTGTAGGAGGGATGTTGTGGGAACCTTACCCATTTTACCATAATGGACTCTTCTCACCGTTATTAGTACAAGAGATTTCGCTGCCAGAGGCAGATCAATATCGGTGTTATCCGAACAGTACGAGACTACTTACCTTTTCTATGTAACTCAATCTTTCTTGTGTAATATAATCTGTTATCTAATTTCCGTGTTTGCGTTTTCATTAGTGACCCTTTCCGGGGCCACAACGCTAAGGAAAAACAGAACGACAACAAAAACTAGAAAACAGAAATAGAAAGAAAAACAGCTGCATGGATATTTCAAGCGACAAATTGGCGAGATCTTACATGAGAACATCTGGACATGGCTATAAATGGCAAACCTTAAGAGGGGAAACTGAATATAGCAGCACAAAACAAGAACATAAGGATCAATTATATGAAAGCGAAAGTCGATAAAAACGCAACAGAAAAGCAAGTGTACATTATGTGGTGATAAAGACGAAATGATTCATTTCATTATAAGCGAATGTAGTAAAAGACTACACACAATTGGGTGAGAAAGGTGATCTACTTGGAATTGTGCAAGAGATTGAAATCTGACCAAACTACCACATGGTATATGTACAAACCAGAATCCGCCCAAGACAATGAGACGCAAGAAATTCTTTGGGATTTGAAGATAAAATCGGATCACCTAATCCCGAACGGAAGACTAGGGAGGTCAGGAAGAGATTCCGTCGGAAGAGGTCAGCACTCTTTAAATCGGCCCAGTGGCATTTCCACCAGGACAATGCACCAGTCCACAACTCCATCCTTATCACAGACTATTTGACCAAGATGGGCATCAAGACAGTTCCTCAGCCTTCCTATAGTCCAGACGTTACTCCCTGTGACTTTTGGTTATTCCAAAGCTCAGAGGCTGTCGTCATGAGACAATTGAGGAGATGAAAGAGGCTGTGACGAAGGTCATTGACACACTCACACAAGAGGACTTCCATGAGGCCTTCTAGAAGTTGTTGGAACGGTACAACAAATGCATTTCAGGCGGAGGAAATTACTTCGAAGGGGACTAGAGTTTCATGTGTGTACTATCAATAAAAGTGCCCATACGAAAAAAAACTGTCTTAAACAGTACAAGATATCCGACGAAGTTATAGGGTTTATCGAGAAAAACATGAAAAACTTGAGAGTAGAACTGATACAAACTTATTAAATCGCATCAAAATATCAATCACCCAATGTATATGGACGACATCAAACCGTTTGTTAAAAAAGGAAAAAGAATTAGAAACCCAAATACAGACAGTGAGAATATGCAGTTAGGACACATGGGATGAAATTCGGCAGAGAAAAATGCACCATGCTCAGAATGAGAAGTGGGAAAAGATAATTGACGAAAGGAATAAAACTACTTAATCAAAAAAACATTAGAATGCTCAGAGAAAAGGAAACTTACAAGTACTTGGGAATATTGGAAGCGAACACCATTAAATAGAAATGAAAGAAAAAAATTTAAAAAAGAGTTTATGTGGAGGACGAAGAAACTACTGAAAACCAAACAACATAGCAGAAATCTCATCAAAGGGATAAATTCCTGGACTGTCACCCCAGTAAGTTACTCGGTACCATTCTTAAAGTGTACCAGAGAATTTAAGCAAATGGACCAGCGAGCAAGAAAACTTATGAAGATACATAAGGCCTTACATTCCAGAGTTGATGTCGACAGACTGTATGTGTAAGAAGGAGCAAGACAGTATTGAAGATAGCGTCGATGCATCGGTACAACTTGAAGATTGGATTAAAAATGCTGAGGAAGACTGATTAGAGCGACCAAAAATAATAGACAAGATAAGCATCAACAGAACAAAAATGACTAGAAAACAATAATGGGAAGGAAAACAAGGACATTTTTAGCGACAAACAAGCGAAATCCCACGCGAGAAAACTGGGACATGGTTACAAAAGAAAAGCCTTAAGAAAGAAACTGAATCAACAGCAACACAAAACAACGCCATAAAGACTAAAGCAAGAATAGATAAAATAGAACAAAATAACAGATATAGATTATGTGATGATAGAGACGAAACGATCAAACACGTAATAAGCGAATGCAGTCAGTTAACGCAAAGAAAGTATAAGACTAGACGCGATTGGGTGGGAAGGTGATCCACTGAGAATGTTGCAAGTTTAAAGTTGTCCATACGAACAAATGTTATGTGCACAACCCAGAATCCGTTTAGAAGAATTAGACGCAAAAAATATTCCGGGATTTTGAGATACAAACGGATCATCAAATCCCAACCAGACGACCTGACCTAGTGATTGATAGTCAACAAAAACAAGATAACTTGCCGAATAGTGGAATTTGTCATTTCGGCTGATCATAGGATAAAACTAAATGGAAATGAAAAAAAGATACGTACCAAGACCTTGCTAGAAAACAGAAAAAACTATGATAGCAATTGAAATTAGTGCGATCTCAATAATGCAGTAGTTTGGATGGGCTTCACTCACCCTCTCATGACTAAATCCTCCAGTTCCTGTACGAATCCTGTGGTGACTGTACCAAGAGTATAGAATTACAATTGATGCAACCATCACTTTTATTTTCCAGTTCTCTACCAAAGTCCAGATACTTATCTCTCTTTTCACTTTATTTCAGTTTTGTCCTGTGGTCAGCCGCGATAGCAAAATCCACAATTCGGCAAGTTGTCAACCTTTTCTTTTTTTTTTTCTTTTTTTTTTTTTTTGACTATCACAAGGTCTGGTCGTCGGGCCGAGATTAGATGATCCGTTTGAATCTCAAAATCCCAGAGGAGTTTGTGCGTCTCATTCCCCAGGAGAGATTCTAGGTTGTGCATATACCATTTGTTCGTATGGTCAAATTTCAATTTCTTGCACAATTCCCAGTGTATCACCTTGCTCCCCCAGTCATATCTAGGTTATTATTATAATTATCATTATAAATGTAATTTTCAGCTTCATTTTCAGTTTCTTACAATTCTATAATGGAACCTAAAGTGAAAGAAGATAGCGATCACAAGATTTTTTACGTATTTTTGTTTTTTGCTGCCTCATTTGGATGGTATTTTAGAATCCCATTGATAGAACTCTCCAAAAAATATGAGCAGTTCCGCAAAGTGCAATCTTTTGTACTTAAAATAGGCTGGGATTGCTAAGTATTTTGTTAATGTGTTTATCATTTTCTTAATTGTTGTTAGTGACAGCAAGTCTTCTCACGTCTCTAGGACTCTTCTCAGTATTCTGGCCGATCTCAATAATGCTGTAGTTTGGATAATCTCCACTCATCCTCTTATTTCCATGTCCTCCAGTTCCTGTACCAATCCTTTAGTGACTGTACGAAAAGCACCAAATACATATAACCGTCACTTCATGTTCAACAGAAGTTTCAATTCCATAGCAAGGTCCCAGTATTTATCTTTCTTTTCGTTTTTTTTTTTTTGTTTTTTTTTTTTTTTCAGTTTTACTCTGTGGCCAGCTGGAACAGATAAGTCCACAATTTTGCAAGTTCTCTTTGTCTTATTGATTAATACAAGGTTTGGTTGTCTGGCTGAGATTAGATGATCCGTTTGTAGCTCAAAATCCCGGAGGAAATTTTGTGACTCATTCTCCAGGACTGATTCTGGGTTGTGCATTCACAATTTGTTCGTATGATCAGATTTCAATTTCTTGCACAATTCCCGACGGATCACCTTGCCCACCTAGTCGAATCTAGTTTTATACTCTTTCTATGCTAGTTTGCTGCATTTGCTTAGTATATGATTGACGGTTTCGTCTCTATCACCACATAGTCGGCATCTGCTATTTTATTGCGTCTTATTTAATCTTACTTTGATATGATTGGTCCTTATGGCATTGTTTTGTGCTGCTATTAGAAGAGATTCAGCTTCTCTTTTAAGGTTTCCTTTTCTTGGCCACGTCAACGTTCTCTTGGGTGAAATGTCGCTTTTTAATTACTTAAAACGTCCATACAGTTGTTTTTCTTCCCATTTTTTTTGTCTTCTGGTTATTTTTGTTCTGTTAATCCTTGTATTGTCTGTATTATTTCTGGTCGTTGTAACCTGTCTTCCTCCGCACCTTCGTAGTCTTCGAATCATTGTATAGACATATCAATGCTATCTTCAATGCTGGCAAATCCTCTAGCTCTTTATTTTTATTGACACATATAATCTGTCGACGTCATCTTTGGGATGCAAGGCCTTATCCATCGACATTAGTTTTCTTGTTCTCTGGTCAATTTATTTAAGTTCTTCTCTGGTCCACTTTAAGAATGATTCCGAGTATCTTACAATGGAGACAGCCCAGGTATTTATCCCTTTCATAAGGTTCCTGCTATACAGTTTGGTTTCGAGTAGCTTTCTGGTTCTCCTGAGATACTCTTTTTAAATTTTTTCCTTTCATCTCTACTCGTTTAAATGTGTCGGCTTCCAATATACCCAAGTATTTAGAGGTTTCCTTTTCTCCGAGCGCTCTATTTTTTTATTTGATAGTTCAATCTGTCTGACATATGTCGTTTCCCATTTTTCATTACTAGCATGGCGCATTTTTCTCTGTCAAATTCTATCCCTATGTCTTGACTGTATGTTATCACCGCCTGTATAAGGGTTTCCATTTTTTTTTTTTTTCGTTTTGGACAAACAGTTCGATGTCATCCATTTACATTTGGTGATTGATCTTTTCTTGCAATTTACTATGTTTGTATTCGAAAACATTATGCAACAAATAGAAATTCTGGATTTTTTTCTTAAAAGATAAATAAAAAGAATATATTGTCGTATAAAAGGTTTTTAAAAGTAGAAATTACTAGAAAACATTGTTTATTCATGATTTCAGTGTTGTTAAATTTATTTTTTAGAAATTTATTAAACAGAAAACAACAAGATTAATGCTCGTTGCATTAGATTTATTCATTTATTCATTTATTATGGTTGTATTTCATTTTACATATATAATCATTTTCAAACTAGCTCATCCAGAAGCTCGAAAGGAAGGAGGTAAGTAAAGAAAAGAAAGAAAGCTTATCTAGAAAGAAAGAAAGCTTATCTAGAAAGAAAGAAAGAAAGAAAGAAAGAAAGAAAGAAAGAAAGAAAGAAAGAAAGCTGATCTATAAAAAAAGAAAGAAAGAAGCTGATCTAGAAAGAGAGACCAAAAGAGGAAAAAAGAAAGCTAATCTAGAAAGAAAGAAAGAAAGAAAGAAAGAAAGAAAGAAAGAAAGAAAGAAAGCTGATCTAGAAAGAAAGACCAAAAAAGAAAGACAAAAAAAGAAAGAAAGAAAGAAAGCTGATCTAGAAAGAAAGATCAAAAAGAAAGAAAGAAAGAAAGAAATAAAGAAAGAAAGGAAGAAAGAAAGAAAGAAAGAAAGGAAGAAAGAAAGAAAGCTGATCTAGAAAGAAAGACCAAAAAAGAAAGACTAAAAAAGAAAGAAAGAAAGAAAGAAAGAAAGAAAGAAAACTAATATAGAAAGAAAGACCAAAAAAGAAAGAAAGAAAGAACCAACCGAAACATCCTCCATTCTATTAGTGTCCATTTTAAAACCCGTATTTAATACGAGTAAGTATTGTTCATAAAGTGCATAAAATGGATTTAGCAAATCAAGACACAACAAATAAACTCGAATCCGAAAAAATAAAATATGTTTGATATCTGTTTATGATTGTTTCATGTGAACTGGAGAAACATTTGATTTTTTTATTGCTTAAAATTGAGCTGCATTAAATGACGGTCTGGTTTTATGCCATTTAACATTGATGTGTTTACACTTTGCAGATTTTTCAAAGTGCATAGACACGTGGGCTTAGAAAACGCTGACTCTATCCCCTGCTGAGGGGTAAAACTTCCCCCCTCCCTAAAAAGAGGTATCCTGGGTGGGACATTTCACTAGATCTGACGGTGAAGCTTCTATTCTGGAGGTCTGGAGAGTGTAGAGTACTTCTTCATTGCCATTACTCCCTGGTCCACCCTGATACCGAGTGGTAGTACCTGTCAGGAGATCATCTGTAGATTAAATCGATGAGCTTGAAAATTATTAGATAAGAATAATGAATAAAGTAAAGTTGGCGACCGTAGTCAAGGGCGACCTGAAGGCTCCCTTTTTAATAGCTACAACAACGAGGTATCAGGGAGGGCGCTACTCCTTTCTCTGGATTGCTCCACTTTACCTTTGGTACGTACCTTATAATGCTGAGTGTTAAGCAAGGCTATAAAACTAACTGTAGTCACAAAATGAAAATTAACATAAATAAAAATTCAACAAATGAAATGATTGATTTTAATAAAACATCGATAATCTGCAATTGTATGTATTTCATATCTTTTAATTGCAAAAAAAAAAAAAAAATTCTATAGACAAAGGAAATGTGGTTCAAAGTTTGCGGAAAACTGTGCAACTTTGAAAAATTAAATTTTACAATTAAATTTTACATTCGGCGGGCGCGATCATCTAATTAAAATTAAGATCTTAAAATAGAAAATGTTCATTTTAAAATTGTTTAATATTACGCAAGTTTAATATCACTTCTGTCCCATTATAGCTGTTAAATTTACATATAATTTCACACAGTAAATGTAACAACAATTATGGGACTGAAGTGCTTAAAGTGAATGCAGTTTTATAAAGAAATGATAACAGAATTAATAATTAAAATAACTAACTGCAAATAAGAATGATAGAAAATTCATAGTCCAGCGTGTTTTACACACTTTTTTCATGTACTATATATATAACATATATAATGTATATAATATAAACAATTCCAACCTGAAACCAATACACTTATCAGGAAACTTGAAAGGATCTTAATAAAAATATATAGACAAAATGTATCTTTATTATTTAATCAAACATGCTTAAATGAAGGATTGCTGCCCACCTACACATATTTTAAAATACATGATCCAGCTGGTTATACATGCAAGTAACCGCTGATGATGGCCTATGAAAGGTCCGAAAGCGCTCGGGATAATTTTGGTAAATTCATCCACCAATTCCAACTTGAAACCAAGACACTTATCCGGAAACTTAAAAGGATCTTAATAAAATTATATAGACAAAATGTGTCTTTATTATTTAATCAAATATGGTTAAATGAAAGACTGCCACCTAACCACACACACACATACACACACACACATGCATATATATATATATATATACATATATATATATATATATATGATATAAGTTCTATGCAGTTTTATATATATATATATATATATATATATATATATATATATATATACATATATATATATATATTGAGAGAAAGAGTTGCAACTGCAACCCAGCAAAAACAGCACGCTATACTGAGATATTTCTTAGATTATTCATATTTTCTATACAACTGAGATAATAATAAAATGCTAAGTTGAATTAATCTCAAATTCCTTCATAGAAGCATCATGGAGCATTGTTACAACAAATAAGGATCATCTAGTTAATATCAAAAGAGAAATTATTCAAATTATAATTAAAACACGGACATTTAATATTACCTCTATCTTATAATACCTGTTACATTTGCTTTTAACTTACACACGCTAAATACATTAACTATTCTCAAGATAAAATGGTGCAAAATTTAAAAAAATAAGAATTGAAAATTAAAATGACTTACAGTAAACGAAAACACAAGGAAACTTATAGTTCCCCATGTTTTTTTTTTTCTTTCTTTTTTTTTTTTTTCTTCCTTTTTTTTCACGCTTTTTCCTGGTCCTCTAAGTAGCACTTCTGCATAGAACTTATATCATTTGAATGATGGCCTTATTGAAGCTTTCGTGTTAAAAAGGTATCAATAGTTTCTGTTTCTTGATTCGGATGGCTGATATAATCAATTTGTATATGACAAATGAAAAATAAAATCCTACTGAACAACAATTAATCAATGTAAATCTTTATATTTTCTCACGAAACTTAAACCCATCATTGCACTCTAATATTAAAACATTCCTTTGTCACGCGATGCCTCTTTACTCAAAATTCAGTATCATTGATCTGTCACGATATGACACTATTACAAAACAATGGTTCAACTCATTTCTGAAGCGATTTTACCGGATCAATATTAAGAAACTGAGTTACAGAAAATTTAATTGTAGAAGAAAGGTTGAATTGAAATTTGATTCAATGGTCAATCAAATAGATTGGGACAGAAACCAATCTATTTATTTATTTATTTATTGAATTTTGCGGCATATCAATCAAAAGGTTAGGGAATCGCGTTCATTGCCCGTTTATATTTAAATCTTCTGTTTATTTGTTTCTTAAGAGTCTTTTTTAGCGCACAATTATGATAATTCATTATTAATTATCTGATTGACTTTTAATTTGAATTTAACGGCATATTAACTCGTCAAGGGTTATTTTATGACTAAAAGTTAGCGATTCGCGTTCATTGTCCTTTCATATTTACATTTTTTTGTGTAGTTGTTTCGTCAGGTTGTATGGTTTCAAGTATTCCTATCTAATACTAATAATTATATGGTTTCAAGTAATTATTTTTATTTAATAATAATCATTTGTTTGCAGTTATATGGTATCAAGTAACTAATAATGATAATCCTTTGGAAAAAACAGTAGTTTCAAGTGATTATTTTAATACAAGTCATTTAAAGGTATATGATATTATATAAGTAAAGTAAAGTTAGCGACCATAGTCGAGGGTGACCCAAAGGCGCCCTTTTCGATAGCTACTACACCAAGGTGTAGGGGAGGGCGCTACTCCATTCCCTGGATTGCTCCACTTTACCCTTGAACCGTACCTTATAATGCTGAGTGTTAAACAAGGTGGTATCAAGTTCCATTTTTAAAGTCTTTGGTATGACTCGACCTGGGATTGAACCCAGGTCTCCCGGGCCATTGGCGTACACTCTAACCGCTGGGCCAATGTCCGCTTGGTGGCCGAGTGGTCTGAAACACAGTCTAACGTAAAGTTGGACGGGTTTCGATCCCGGCTTCGAGCGTCCGGCGTGTCTAGCTCACACCGAAGAGTTCTGATAGAACGAAACTGTCTGTCTGTATATATATATATATATATATATATGGAAATATGAGTTTGATCAAACGAAGGAAATAAATATCTAGTGGGACATTGGCCCAGCGGTTAGAGTGTTCGCCAATGGCCCGGGAGACCTGGGTTCAATCCCAGGTCGAGTCATACCAAAGACTTTAAAAATGGAACTTGATACCACCTTGCTTAACACTCAGCATTATAAGGTACGGTTCAAGGGTAAAGTGGAGCAATCCTGGGAATGGAGTAGCGCCCTCCCCTACACCTTGGTGTAGTAGCTATCGAAAAGGGAGCCTTCGGGTCACCCTCGACTATGGTCGCTAACTTTACTTTGATATTATATATTTTGATCTAATACAATAAATTTTCAAACTGATTTATTTGACTCCAAATTTGGATATTAATAGGTGTCATCACTCCAGGTCAGGGTGGATCGGGGAGTAATGGCAGTGAAGGTATAATCCACACTCTCCAGAGCCTCAGATGTGAAGCCTCACCACCAGATTCTGTGACGTTAAAATATTTTTCCCATCATCATCATCATCATCATCTCTCTCTCTCTCTCTCTCTCTCTATCTATCTATCTATCTATCTTATGATCATGATTCCTTACAAATAAACTCCTAAAAATAAATAAATAAACAAATAACCAACTGATTATCAAAAGTTTAACATTAATTCCTAAGACCTCTTTTTTGAATTTCTTTTCAAACTTATTTTCTTTAACTTGATTCGGCATTAAATGACTGATGAGTTTGATATGCCGTAAAACAAAACAAAGACAATCTCTCTCTCTCTCTCTCTCTCTCTCTCTCTCTCTCTCTCTCTCTCTCTCTCTCTCTCTTATCAATCTTGGCAAATCCTCTACACGCAAAAGGAAGATGTAAATTCTTACAGGTCATCCAATATTGGCGCGTCCACGTATTGAAGTCTAGATTTGAACATCACTTATGAGTTCGTCCATACCTAACTAGCTGTACCCAGCAAATCTTGTTTGTCTTACTAGTGTGGTTTGCAAGATGGGAGGTTAATGGCTATACAGCAGCTGTTTTTAGGGTGCTGTTTTCATTATTTATTCATCATCCTTGTTTCGTTCCCATCTAGCTTTCTGGAAATTGCTTCTTTAGTCAACCGTTTAGCTATACTTGCAAGTTCCGACAGGAAAAAAAAACAAAAAAACACAAGAAATAGTATCAAATTGAAATTCAAATTTAAATTGAACATGTTCAAACTTCTGACCTGAATAAAGAACAAACTGGAATAAGGTTCTTCTATCAGATGCCATTCTGTGAATCTGAAGAATTCGATCATTTCTAATTGCCTTGTCTTATCTTATTACTTCCAGAATTAGCACACAACACATTTACTATTGATTTGACGAGATTTTCTTAAGGGCATTGCGAATTTAATAAACTAGATTTATTTCAAGAGGTTTTTTTTTTATATTGACACATTATAACGCTAGATGATTTCCATTAATTATTTTCAAAAGGTAACAAAAGATAACCTTTAACCTTCAGGTACAGGAATCACTGCTATTGGAGTTAAGCAATGTTCATTATGGTTATTGCCTCAGTTTGAAGCAATTCAAGAATAGAATTTCTGTCGCTAGGGTAAATTCTGAAGCTGTGGTAAATTTTAGAGCCTTGGTAAATGTTGGAACCAAGTAGATTTTGGACCGCGGTAATTTTTCGAGCCGTAATAAATTCTGAAACTCTGGTAAATTTTAGAGCCATGGTAAATGTTAGAACCGAGTAGATCTTGGACCACGGTAATTTTTTTGATCCGTAATAAATTCTGGAACCTTGGTAAATTTTGTGTTATATACTCAAACAGAAAATATGATAAACCGGGAATCAGTGAGAGCAAGCTGGAGTGTTCAACCTCTTGTGTTGAGGGTTTCTGACTAACTTATTCAACTTCTAGAACCATTTCGGTCACCTGATTGAAATCATCCAATCAGAGCCGTGGTCTCAGATTCAATCCAGGTTCTCAGAACGAAAAGTGTTTGAAATTTTGCTCATTCACATTGTTTGACCATGAAATTAGAAAGATTGAAGCTATCATAGTCGGTTGGTGGGTGTTTTACGGCATATCAACGCTTCTGGGTTATTTAATGCTAATTCTTTTTATGTATATACATATACATACATAACTAATAATGATAACGATAATATTTAGTAAATGATTGAACAGTTCTATTTGACCCAACAATGAGACCCTAACATGTATTATCAATCCGAGTCAGAGTGGACCTGAGAGTGATGAGAAGGGATCCTTTACATTACCCAAACTTCAGAACTGGAGCCTTACCATCAGATGCAGTTTAGTGTCATACCAATGACACTGAAGATATCAGTGATGTAAAGTTGGCGACCTCAGTCGAGGGTGACCTGAAGTCTCCCTTTCCAATAGCTACTGCATTGAGGTGTAGAGGAGGGCGTTACTCCTTTCCCTGGAATGCTCCATTTTACCCTTGTTCCTTACATTATAACGCTGGCTGTTAAGCAAAGCAGCATATAGTACCATTTTTTGAGTCTTTGGTATGACTCGACTAAGGATTGAACCCCGGTCTTCCGGACCATTGGCGAACACTCTTCTCATTAGTTCAATAATAAATCATAATAGATTGGACATTATAATCATAACTTTGAAAGTTGCATCTTATGTAACACGTAGATTCCAAAACCGTGTTCAAGCCATTGACGCAAATTGGTGGTTGCTCTCGGAGAGAACCAGGCGAGCTTGATATCTCACAGTCCAGCTTGGTTGGTCACATTAACGACCTTGGCACAACCGGCGGGTAGCATTCGGAGAGTATCAGGCGAGATTGATATCTCACAGTCCAGTGTGATTGGTCACCTTCACCATCCTTGCAAAAGATTTCTGGAGTTGCCGAATTGTGCATCATATTACAAAAATATTGCAAAACTTTTGACTCAGCCAAACAAAAGTCGCCCAAAACCCATAATAGGTTTTATTGCAAAGGATATGAATGCATTGCACACCTAAACCCTATTGATAGAATTCCATGTCAAATCTGTGGAGATATTTGGCAGAAGACCTTAGTCTCAGAAATCATCCAACGAGGCATCAAAGTTACAACAACAAAAGCAATACACTGAAAATTGGAGCCGCTAAACGTCATCTTAACGTACTTGTATGAATAAACTAATATGTAAACTTTGAAGCTTGGTGCAACAAAATCTCCTTTCCCTGATGACCCTCTGTTAGAAGCTTAGTGAATATCTACAAATTACTTCTACAGAGTATATATTTTTTGCTTCCCTCGTAGAGTTACGTTTAAGGAACAATGAATTCGATCCTCATAGGGTGTCCCACTAATGTGTCCTTGTATCAGATTAAATATCCACTCCCATAAACACATGATATATATAAATATGTGTGTGTGTGTGTGTGTGTGTGTGTGCACATATACAAGCGCGAGTGTGTTTGTGGAACGGTGAGTACCTGACGTATTTATAAACTAAATGTAATTTCAGTTGTTTACGGCATAAAGTCCGATTTATTTGATGTTTGGCTGTGTGCATTGATACGGAAAGAGATGATACTGAAAAATTTGTATTCGTTTAGTAAAAATGAATGTCTTTTTTTTATCATTAGGCTACATACTTATTGATGCATTTACGTAAACAGATAGATATGAATCAACTAAGATAAATAGATGAATTGATAGATAGATAGATAGATAGATAGATAGATAGATAGATAGATAGATATGAACAGACTTGGATTAATAGATAGAGAGATAAGAATGAACAGATACATAGATAGATAGATAGATAGATAGATAGATAGATAGATAGATAGATAGATATGAACAGACTAAGATAGAAGTTTAAAAAGTATAAATAATAATGTTCGTCTTTCGCATTAACTCAGCCCAACATTGCAAATGAATCACACAAGTTGATTTCTTTTTGGTGGCAAACGTTTGTGTTGAACCAGCCACATTTTTTGGATGAGTTGATTACAGAAGAATGGTGCAATACTACACTACAAATTCTCCGAATAGTTTCCCTTCAGGTTTTGGATACAGATTTTTTCTTTCTCTTCCATTGGTTGATTTGTCAAAGCTAAAGAATCCAATCTATATTTCTATATTACCCATAACTGGAAGAGAATTAATGGATTCATGCCTTTCCCAAGACCATTAGTGCAAAGTAAAAAGCAAATAATTTTGTCCAGGATTAGAACTCAGCTCTTCGTTTTCTTTATCCAATGACGATAACCATTACGCTAAGCGTGACCCAAAATAAAATAAAAAAGATACATAAACTTTCATTCCTTTTTCCGTTCATATCTATCTATCTATCCCACTGTGTTTCTTTTTCTTTCTTTCTTTCTTAGTCTTCACACACACACACACACACACACATATATATATATATATATATATATATAGGTCTACTTTTTAGAGTAGCATTCTCTCCGCCTGTTGTGCCATTCCGTTTTCAATGTGACATAGACCTTTAAGTGACTTTGGAATCTACTCAAAGACCAAGACACACATTCCCTTTTCTTTTTTCCTTTTTTTTTTCTTATCCATTTAGCTTTATCTCGCTGACATGCCCTGCTGTATTTCAAGGCAAGAACAACACCTATTACTGTCCATTACTTTCAATTTATTTTACGTTCAACCTGACATTTCATGACCAAATGGGCAAAAACATGAGATGGAGTTTGTTTGGTGCAAAGAGAAAGCAAAAAAGGCTTCAAAGCGCACATTAGCAAAAAAAAAAAAACAAAACAATGTTAGACAGTATTTGAGGATTTGTCGCTTGGAAAGTGCCGAGCTGATGATATTCATGTGACATAAGTTCAATTCAAGTAAATTATTAAGGTAGTTACAAAAAAGCAATAAGAATCTATCTATCTTAGTCTGTTCACATCTATCTATCGTTAACGGATTTGAAGTGTACTTATTCCGATCGCGGGGTCTCGACAGAGTCCCGCGTCGTTATTTTTCGTCACTACCTCCCCGTGCCGGTTGTCCTCGTGGTGTAATGGTTAAAGCGATGCACTGCGGAATCGTAGTACGCGAGTTCGTACTCCAGTCGCGCTATTACGTTCACTTTCGGACAAATACCCTTGGGAAAGGTATGAACCCCCTTATTCTCCCTCTAGCTATGGGTAAATAGTAGGACGGACTAGGTTCTTCAGCCTTGGTGAGGCAACTAGTCTAGGAGAAGGAAAACTCTGAATTCAAACCTGTTAAACTCCGCTTAAAAATTGACCTTGTGTCATATCCTGCCCGAGCGGAGGGGTTGGTAAATAGTACCTCTCCGTGCCGGGAGTGGGTAATTTGCGCGCCTGCTGCCAAATACTCCGTGAAGCACAGTCTCATTGAATGTACTGACCTAGCCCATATAAGAAAAACCTTCTATAGTGCAAACAATATGAAGGAACTGTTCCAAAACACTGAAATAAATAATGTGATATCATTTCTAAAAACAGTGAAGTAATATACAAAAATCTAAAGAAATTTACAATAAGACTAAATTACTTTTATAAACCCTTTCTTTACTAGATATATTCTAACAAACTGATACCTTCACCAACCTGTTTCACAGATTTTTTTTTATGATCATGATTCCCTACAAATAAACTCCTAATAAAACAAAAACAAAACAAATTACCCACTAATTATCTAAAGTTTATCATTAATTCCTAAGACTTCTCCTTTGAATTTCTTTTCAGACTTATTTTCTTTAACTTGATTCGGCATTAAATGACCAATGAGGTTGATATGCCGTAAAACAAAACAAACAAACAAACAAATTATCTATCTATCTATCTATCTATCTAAGTTTGTTCACATCGATCTCAATTTAATTGTGTGACAAATGCGTTTAGTTATTCCCTCATTAGTAAATTTTTGTGCTCTTATAAGTTCTCCTTTACTTCGATTTTAGGCCTACCTTACTTTGTAAGTTTACGATCAAAAAAAAAAAAAAAATTTCTCGAACCGTCTGGTTACTGTACTTCATATGCGTTATGGCCTAATTTGAACTGGTAAGGCAAAAGTTACCGAATGAAACTACGTTACATATTCATTTGTGTGGCTTTCAAACCACACACGGAGTAAGACAATGAACAAAATATCAGGGCACAAACTACCACGGCACAATCAACAACGGCGACTATTCACCATGGCTTGAACTGCTTCAGTTATGTGAAATACGACCCGAAAAGAGGCATGTACCTAAATATTGCAAGACTTTTGACACATCCTAGTAGGAACGCCTTGTCTACATATCAACCATTATATGGTTGCACATATTCCTATATATATATATATATATATATATATATATATATATATATATGTTCCTCTAGCCCTGTGGGGTTGAGCTCTCTAGCGAAGGAAGTAATGGTTGCTACTAGCGTAAAGCCAGGGTCTTCAAATGAATTGAGCTCTCGGTAGCCGTTAAGCATATATATGTAAACAAAACAAATGTGATACATAAGCGTTTAAATTTCCTTCGCTGGGTCTGGTTTCCTCGTGACTGAGTGGTAGAATCTTGGATTGGCGTTTCAGTCAGTCAGGTTTCAATCCCAGTTTTGGGAATCTAACCTGTCTAGCCACACTGGAGAGTTCTGATAGAACTAAACAGTCTGTCTGTGGATGACAATATATATATATATATATATATATATATATATATATATATATATATAGGATTTGTAAGCGAATAGAACCAATCACAATTGGTATCATTGTCACTTTCATGTTCCCCAGTTTTTCAGTTCCCAAGCAAGATCCGGGTACTTATCCTTTTTTTCACTTGCTTTCAATTTTATTCTGTGGTCAGTTGGGACAGCAAAGTTCACAATTTTGCAAATTCTCTTTTTGTCGTTGTTGTTGATGTTATTGTTGTTGTTAATAATAATAATAATAATAATAATAATAATAATAATAATAAGAAGAAGAAGAAGAAGAAGAAGAAGAAGAAGAAGAAAGAAAGAAAGAAAGAAAGAAACGCTGTGAAAAATTGGATCCTAAAGTAACGTAATAATTTATAAAATGAGACGTATTTGAAGTGTCTATTGTTTTCGAATGTTGACACTGCATTCCATTTTTTTTTCTCGTGTCAGTACTTGTCAACGCTCATATAGTTCTGTCCATGCATGTCAACATTTCTATAAGCAGTATCATTATAACTTCTAAGCGTTTAGTTCATTTTTATTAGTTCGAATGAAATATTGGGACTTTTATAGTTGATAGTGTTCAATCTATAAATCAATAATCTATACCAAGGCATAATGGCATTTTTTTAATGTGAAGTAAGGAATTCATAAAGAAAAGTTAATAATATTGGCTTATGGGAACATCGTATGGTGCAATGGATAGAGGGCAAGGTTTGCGGACCATTGTTTTTGAGATTGATTCTCACTTGGTGTTTTTTGACAAAATAACCGTATAGGTTCATCATGTAGTAAATTTATCGCAGGTGATATATTTGTCGCTAAATTCAGAAGTTAATCATTATTTCTTTCTTTCTTTCTTTGTTTAATGGTATATCAACTCTTTTTAGGTTATTTAATGCCAAAGCCATTCTCCTAGAAGAACAGTAGTGGTACTGGGTATTTGCCCGAAAGTGAACGTAATAGCGCGACTACGATTCCGCAGTCCATCGCTTTAACCATTACACCACGAGGACACCCCCCATCATTATTTCGAAGAAGTTAATAATAAAAAAAGAGAGAAAGGGTTAGGGTGAAAGTTAGCAAAGGCCTATGTAATAAGAGCAATTAATATGATACGATGAAGACTGTGGAATATGCCGACTGTATCTCTACCGAAATTTAAGACCCCCCCCGAATGAGTGTCCTGATATATGATACTATCTGATAGCGAGGTTCTCGTTCTGAAACTTTGCAGGAATATGGAATATCTTTTTATTGCCATTACTCCCAGGTCCACGCTGAGCCGGAGTCGTTGTACCAGTAAGGGTCCCATGTATCGGTCAAATAGAAATATTTAATCGTTTTCTATACTTGAAACCATTTAACTACGGGCAAACAAATGAGCTCTGGCTCATTTAAAAATGATGCTACCGACAAAGTATTTCGTGACCAAACCATATATATATATATATATATATATATATATATATATATATATATATACTACGTTTCAAATTATGAACAAGCAGACATTTTTTCATTTTGTCAAAAAAACTACAAGTCAGGATTTAACGAAATCTTTACAGTATAACGGGAATAGGTATCTGCTCAGTCCATATGAAAACTGTATTGTTCTGCACAACAGAAAACAAATGGTGGTCATTTGCAATATTAAAATAATAAAGAAGTGTTCCAGACTATAAACGAGTGTCATTATAATCGTGCAATTATGGGTCACAGATATGACTTGACCCGTTCTGAGAAAGATATTATAACATGTGAAGTTTCCAAAGGCAAATCTGCATTAGAAATATCCAAAATAATTGGAAGATATCACTAAACCGCGAAAAGAATTCTGGCTCCTACGAAGAGGGTCCGATAAGGGTCACACGAGGGTAGTTTCCCAACCTTCTTTGACATGAGTGAAATTTGAAGGAATAAATAACCCAAGCCTGACCAGTGGAGCATTTTTCAGGAGCCCTGGAGAAGCAACAGAAATACTCGCTATTGTCTTCTAAAAAAGGTCGGGACATCAGTGAAACCAGTGACAAAGTCTTGATTGACGAAAGAACACATACAAATGCATTCGAAATGGGCAAAGGAGAACATGTAGGTCGATTTCTCGAAAGTTTTGTTCACAGATAAAAGTCGTGCAACTTGATGGCCCTGATGGTTAAAGCAAAGGTTGGGTCGTAAATGAACGAGATCATCAGTGTTTAGGACACCAACCAGGAGGAGGAGAAGGCATTGTGATTTGGGTTGGTATTATTGGAGGTATCATTGTTGGTCTGTGAAGAGTGTCTGACTGCATGAAAATAACTACAGATGCTTATATAGCCTTCTTCAAAGAACGCCTAGAATCTTGACTTTAAAAATCAAAGAATCACTTTCAAGAGAAATATCGTATTTTTGTAAAATCATGCTCTTTCACATTCAGCGCATAAAACTACGGATTACCCGCAGAAATTAGGTTTATGTGGACCTTGGAAGATGAACTGTCTGGTCAATTCTCCAGACTTAAACCCAAATGAAAACTTGTGGAGCATTCTGAAATGACATGTTTCTGGGAATGGATGTCAATTCAGAAGCAATGATAACTTATGGTAGGAAATAATCAATGTATTATGTGAAATGACATCAGAGGAGATCCAGAAATTGACATGTTTGATGAACCAGTGGCTTTCCCAAGTCATTTAAACAAAAAAAGGATCACATATCTCATATTAACTAAATTCACTATCCTTTTTTTAAACTTTGTTTACTTTTTATTTCAATTTAATTTCATTTTAGTTACTGTATGTATCTATAAAAATCTGTGAATGAAATAATTAAAGTTATTTTTTTTTTTACAGAAGTTTTTATTACACCTTGCTAATAATTTGACACACTAATAAATTAAGTAAATGACTGTAACTTCTGTTTCTTTTTCTTGAACCTTTTAATTTTTACAGAGTAGGTGTATAAACATGTTATCATTATTCTCTGATACTTTTGTTAAATTCCAACTGGTAGTTTTTGGATAGGATGGATAATTGTTGCCTCGTTGATAATTTGAAACGAAATATATATATATATATATATATATATATATATATATATATATATATATATATATATATATATAAGCACAATTTGGTTTAAGATAACCTACAAAGGTTGATATGCCATAGAATCAAATTAACCAACCAATCTGATAAAATAAATTTACCTCCAATAGATTTACCATGCGATGAATTTACTGGCGATAAATTTACCTGGAATCCAAAGTAAGTTTTTGGTGACGATTTTCACTTAGCCGAAGC
Source organism: Sepioteuthis lessoniana (assembly GCA_963585895.1). Taxonomy (NCBI): domain Eukaryota; kingdom Metazoa; phylum Mollusca; class Cephalopoda; order Myopsida; family Loliginidae; genus Sepioteuthis; species Sepioteuthis lessoniana. The sequence continues at coordinate 68,945,216 of OY757937.1, forward strand.
AAAAATGTTATGCTGCTTCACTTGGTTTTCGTGTAAGCAGCTATTTATTATATGATTCTTGCGCATGCGTATGTTCGAGTTATTAATTGCTAATAAATAGTGTACAGGTGGCGTTTTTAAGTCAACGATTGTTGGAAATAAACCAGAACAAGTGTGATATTTGGTTGGGGCACATAGAGAGGACCCTTAAGAGAGAGAGAGAGGGGAGAGAGAGAGAGAGGAGAGAGAGAGAGAGAGAGAAATGAACGTTGGTGTCGAAAAAAAAACAAATATCTTCGTGAAGAAGGATGAGATACTGTGAACTTGAGGTGGTTAAAGTCGACAATTTAGAAGTCGGCAACGAAAAGTCGAAATTAAGTAAACAATCAATTTCCTGGGTCTCAGACAGGATAGGGCATCTGGCTGATATCAGATGACAACAGGTGAGGTGTTGAAAAGCCACCGATAAGAAAAGAAAATAAGTGTCAGATTTTTTTTTCTTTTTTTGAGCATCCTTTCAAATCCATGCTTTAGATATCAAATTTGTCATGAAGACAGCTGGAACTTCCCTAATGAATGTTGACAGATGAGAAATAGAGAGAGTGGGAGAAATACAGACACCCTGGGATAGTACCCTGCCGAGTAAGAGTAAGAGATATAGATTAGAATAAGTTGGAAGTAAGTGGGTTGATCTAATCCTCTGACCAATCACCACATAGCGACTTTAACAGAAAATGAAATTAATGTCGTTTTGAACAGATTGCCAATGTAGAATTGAGAAATTAACAAATCCTATATCTAGATTTTGACGACTTTAGAGTCGCCTTCCTGCTACTACTAGATTCCATGTCATTTGAGAAAGCCTCCTGAACCCAGACTTTGACTCAGACCTACAGATAGAGAATTTTCGAATTACTTCAACAAGGAAAAACATAAGTCAAATTTTATAAAAGGGAGTTGCTTTCTAGCTGCTACTGGACTCCACGTCGAGATAGCCTACTGAAACCAGACTTTTAGCCAGACTTGCAGACCAAGAATTGTCTAATTACTTCGACAAGGAAAAATACAAGTCCTGTGTCAAAAGGTAGCACCATTAAGAAGTAATTTGTATAACTGCATATTATCACTGACTTATAGAAGCTTAAGAATTATTTCATATATTGACTGGAGTTGAGTTTTTCGTGTATATACATATATTTTAAGAATTCTAATACGTCTCCCAGTATTACCAATAATGATCTATTCACCTCCCTGTGATCAAAACACTACATGGACAGAGGAGTGAATGGTCGTGAATGCTACTGAGTTCTTACATATCAACTCAGCACTCACCAACATCCCAGACCTGTCTCTGAGCGACTTGAGCCGACAGACCTCGCCCTAATGGCTTGGGTCTATCAAAACTTTGGCCAACGCATGGTATCTTTGCCGTTTACATTGGTATCAGAAGATTCGTCTATATTTGTTGCCTTACTTTTTGCGAATACTTGGTGTCATGCATGATGTTTATAAAGAAAAGGAGTTCTTTCTGCCTTTGTGGCCCATTTGTCCGGGGCCGTAGAATATACCGATTTCACCTCTGCGCACAGGTAAGACTCCTGCAACGATTGTCCTGGATATGACACTAAATAATCTGATGGTGAGGCTCCAATAATGTTGGAGTTTTGGGGAATGTAGAGTACCCCTTCATTATTAACGCTTCCGGGTCCACTCTGTCCCGGAGTGACAGCACCTGATAGGATCCTCTCTATAGGTCAAATACAACTGTCTTGACATTTCAACTGTGTGAAAACAAATGCTAAATTGAATAAATAGAAATAGAACTATTTGATCATTTACCTGCGTGAAAATAAATGACTAATCTTCACTTTAATTCTTTGTGGTACGTAACAATGCTTTGAAGCATTTCACTTTGTTGACTTATGCTTAATTGAATTGTTTGTAATAGAAGTGTTTGATCATTTAACTGTGTGTAAACAAATGACTGATATTTAATTAAATTGTTAGTGATACATAGCAATGCTTGGAACCATTTAACCGTAGGCCCGTTAAAAAACGTTATCAACAAAATGCGTTTACAAATCATATATATTTACATATATATATAAAATTCTGTATCTTTACACATATATATATATATATATATATATATATACTGTGGATTTAAAGTTAAATAACGTTTAAATAATGTTTGATATACCATAAAACCATACCAATCATTTTTGCCTTTATCGGTTAGAAAACAGACAAAACATGCATTGTCCATTACATTTGTAGGGTATTCAATTCTCTAAACTTGTAGGATATTCAATTTGTTACACTTGTAGGATATTCAGTTCGTTACACTTGTAGGATATTCAATTTGTTACACTTGGTGGATATTCTATGGATATAATAATCATCATCATCATCAAGTTGTGCTGATGGCACAGATTCCCTTGACTCTCTCTCATCATGTGTCCCTATCATCCATCGCTTCTGTTAGGTCTTTTAGACAGCATCCAGCGTCCACATAGAAACGATGTAAGCAAATCTATTTTAGCCAGCCAACATTAGTGTGTCCATGTACTGGAGTCCATAAAAGAACATTTCTTTTGAGTTCGTCCTTACTTCACTAGCAGTGCCTCGGATGTGTCTTCTTCATCTTACTTGGATGGTTTGGGAGATGGGAGGTAAGTGGCTATACTGACGCTACTGTTTTGTGAGGCGCTGCTTCTAGGATTTCTTCAAAGCAGCACGTAGTGTTTGTGTGCAGTTCCCATCTAGATTTTTCTCTGTGAATTTCCTTAGCATCTATGTGGTGTACCCATTCAGTAGTGCCGGCACAGCATTTAAAGATTAAAATATTCAAATTAAAAGTCTGTTACTTAAAGTTTCATGTTGGTTGTGGTTTATGACATATCAACCCTTGTTGGTTATTCAATACCCAATCATTTTCACACACATACACACACACACACACACATACATATATACATATATATATTGAATGTATATGATTTTCAAACGAATAGTTTTAGGATTGATTTGGTTTGGTTGTGTTTTATGGCATATAAACCCCTGTGACCTATTTAATGCCAGATCCTGTTCATACATGTATACATCATATATGATTTGTAAACGAATAGTTTGTAGTTTACATTTTTTACAGGGCTCATTTGTTTGAACACAGTTAAATGATTTCTATTATTGCTATTTAGCACTGATAATTCTATTTAATATAAATCATTTGTTTATACACAGTTAAATGGTTTCAAGTATTCCTGTCTAATATTTCTACAGGCTGCGTAAGTAAAATTAGGAATATTCTTGTATAATAATAAAAGACGTTATTGTAAAATAAGATTAATTTCAATTTAAAAAATAAATAACAAAATAAACAACAAACAACAAAATAAGAAGATAGACACAAAACAGTAAATTTATTCAATATGGCCACCACTTTTTTCTATTATTATTGTATTATTATGTCAACACGCCTTCGAAACGATTTGTATGCCTTTAAAATAAATTCTTCAGACATTTTATTTCATTCTTCCTCAATAGCAGTCTTCAGCGAAACAATATTTTGAAGTTACATTTGTTTTGTTTTCTAAAGCATAATCAAGAAGGTTAAGGTTTGGGCTTAAATCTAAATTGCTGTCCTCACGGGTTTTTTTCGTGGACTTTCAATTCATTAGCGTGCTTTCCAATTGACGTTGTAGAGGTCCTTCTTAATCGCCAAAGGGGTAGCAAGCAAAAAGCCTTCTTTTCGTTTTTTTGTTCAATCCTTCACTCCATATTTTACAGTGAAAAAAAAAATTATTTACTTAGTATACGGTAGATAAAGAAACTTTGGCTTTGTTTAAGCAAATCATAGATTCTTCTCTCATTGGTCTAGTGGGTAGAGTGTTCACCAATGGTCCGGGAGACCTGGGTTCAATCCCAGGTTGCGTCATACCAAAGACTTAAAAAATGGTAATTGATACCTCCTTGCTTAACACTCAGCATTATAAGGTACGTATCAAGGGTAAAGTGGAGCAATCCAGGGAAAGGAGTAGCACCCTCCCCAACACCTCGGTGTAGTAGCTATTGAAAAGGGAGCCTTCTGGTCACCATCGACTACGATCGCCAACTTTACTTATTTTATAGATTCTTTGTTATTTCTTTTCATGCTCACTGATATTAGGCAAAACTTTAATTTAAGAAAAAGTGACTGAATAATACAGCGAATCATGAAAATTTAAATTTATTGCGTTTCTTTCAAAAATTGGACAAATTATTTCGTATTTTGCTTCCGCGCCCGGTATTTAGTATAAATCATTTATTTGCACACAGTTAAATGGCTTTAAATGTTGCTATGTAACACTAATAAATGAATCAATTATCAGTTCTTTGTTTGCCCGCAGCAAAAAGTTCTATCTGACCAACAGATGGAAACCTAAAAGATACTGCAACTCTGGGTCCGAGTAGACCAGGAAATAATGGTAATAAAGCGGTACTCCACATTTTTCAAAGCTCCAAAACTGGAGCCTCACCATCAAATAGTCTATTGTCATATCCAGGATACTCATGGTAGGGGGTCTTACTCCTCTGCAGAGATCTAGTCGGCGTATTCCACAGCCCCTGCCGACTAAGCTGCATTTATGATGTGAGGAATTTATCACCTGGAAATATATTTGTTCACATAACATTCACACACATACACAAAAAAATCATTTCTTAATTTTCGAAATCAGTCCAAATACAGGAAAATAAATATTGGAATTGGATCGTAAATGACGCCGGAAAAATATTCTCTCAGAACATTTTAAGTGTATTGCTCTAATAAGTAATTCGCTACGAAGTGACATTTTTGCTAAGTTACAGTTACGTTCGAACATAAAAAGAATGTTAATAATAGATAGCTATTTTAGTCGCTTACCTAGGAAGCAGCGTCGAATCAACCGAAAAGGGACATCGAAACGAGGTTAGCGAAAGCATGAACAGCTATCAATAGGTTATCGATTATTTGGAAATCAGACCTAACCGATAAAATGAAACGCAGTTTCTTCCAGGCAGCGGTCACATCGATACTGCTATATGGCTGCACTACATGGACGCTAACAAAACGGCTGGAGAAGAAACTAGACGGCAATTACACAAGAATGCTACGTGCAATCTTAAACAAGTCCTGGCGGCAACACCCCACAAGACACCAACTGTACGGCCACCTGCCCCCTATCACGAAAACTATTCAAGTTAGACGAGCCAGACATGCAGGACACTGCTGGAGAAGCAGGGACGAACTCATAAGAGATGTACTCTTATGGACCCCCACACATGGCCGTGCAAAAGCAGGACGACCAGCACGAACATACATTCAGCAGCTATGTGAGGATACGGGATGTTGTCCTGAAGACCTACCTTGGGCGATGAACGATAGGGAGGAGTGGCGAGAGAGGGTCAGGGATATCTGTGCTACCAGCGCGATATGATGATGATGATTGTTGTTCTTTATTTAGGAAAGTGTTGTATCGTGTTAAGGAAAAGATACACTGTGAAATAGAGTTAATTATTCATTAACTCAAGTGGTACAGTCCGACAAGTATTATAAGTCTCTTGCGGTTGTTGTTACGACCGAAGTTGATCTACTACTGACCGATGTTCTTCCAAGGCTGTCTCTCTGCTTCTCTTCCTACTTCTGCTTCAGAAACAGGACGTCTTTTATACTTCCGCGATACCAGAAGTTATGTGGTACGAGACACTATACAACAGAAAGTTTGTGATGTTAAAGAAAAGATTAACATATATTTGATCAAATGGAAACTAAAGCAATATCGTCTGGTTTGGTTTAGTTTCGTTTCGTTATTTTAATGGCATATAAATCTTATGGGTTATTTTATGCAAAAGCCGTCCTTGTAGAAGAACAGTAGTGGTCCTATTTAACCCATAGATGAGGAGATATGAGACTTCATACCTTTCCCAAGGGTATTAGTCCGAAAATGAACACAATAAAGAGACTGGAGTTCGAACTCGCTTTCTTCCATGTAGCAGTCTACATTAACCACTACACACCGAGAACTTCCCCCACAACACCTATTAAACATTGAATAGCGTATAACTCTTTGTTCAGAGATCACAAAACACTCTTCACACAATTATTTCCTTTTTTTTTTTCTCTTTCAAAATATTTCAAATAATTAAACAATTAATCGAATTGAATGCCAAGTAATTAGATATTGTTCTGATATTATCCAAAATATTATTTTTGAATAACAAATTAGAAGTTAAACCTTTTTCTCGTCATATATCATTTTGTTCAGCATTTCTCTATGATCTGCTTGGGACGTGTGAAGATTTGGAAATAGAATCTGATTTAATGGTTAATGGCGTGAAAAATGAAATCGGGGATTTGCGTTCAAATTCCAATCAAAGCTATGTACATTCACTTCTCAAGAATTATTTCCGGAAATGCATAAATCCTGTCCCGTGTATGACACTAAACTGCATCTTGTAATGCGGTTCCAGTTGAGGAGTTTAGAGGAGAGTGAAGAGATTTCTTCATTGACATTACTCATCTATTGGTCAAATAGATCTATTTGGAACTTATTAGTATTGGATAGGAATACTTGAAACCATAGAACTGTCGGTATGTTATTAGTTTGGTTAGGTATCTTTGTTTAATGGCATATCAACCTTCATGAGTGATTTAATACCTTCGCCATCCTTGTAGAAGCAGTGATAGTATTTAACACATTGCTTGAGGGATAAGAATTTCATACCATTTCCAAGGGTTTTGTCACAAAGTTTCTAATTTGAACTCGCTTTCAGTCCAACTCGCTTACAGTCCAATTCGTTAACCTCTACGCCACGGAAACTTACTCGTCATTATTTGTAGCTAATTTCGGCAAAAAAGCATTAAAAAAAAGCTGACTCGAAGACAACAAATAAAGGGTATAAATTATCACGATATTAATGTAATTTACGAAGCTCTTTGCTTCGATGCGGCACAAGACCGAATAAATGGGGCAGCCAATGAGACTCGAACTCACTCTTGCAGGTTTGCTTGTCAAGGTTGCTAACCATTACACTATCCGAGGTGCCCATTATCATAATATTAATGTACTAACTTCTCTCACTGTTTAAAATAAACAGCGCATCAAGGTGATTCACAATATTTAGAGTCCTAGTCAAGAACAAGTGACAACAAGTAATAATCATTTGTCAATCTCGCCACACAACACTACTTTTGCTTTTAAGTATAATATACATTTACCCAAACCCGTCTACATAAACAAGGATTGGCACAAGGTCAATATATAGATGAGTTTAACGAATTTGAATTCAGAGTTTTTCTTCTAGACAGGTCGCTATGCCAAGTTTAAAGAGTTCAGTCTGTCCTGCTATTTACCAATAGGTGGAGGGAGAATAGTCGGGTTTATACTTTTCACAAAAGTATTAGCATTATGTGAAATGTAAGCAGCCTTGTCCAAGACTTGAACTCTTGTCACCGTGTCTATTACACCACAAGCACCTCATAATAATCTTACTATGTGTAAGAGAGTGGGACTAGTTGTATTTTAAGCTTTGGGTTGGCAATCAATCTAGAAGAACAACAACTCTGAATTTTGAGAAGCAAAAGGCTGGAGACCCTAACTTCTACCCAACAGCCTTATTAGTAAATTGTTGGCGATAAAAAACTAGGAGGGACACCCCAAAAAAACATGTTTGGTAAGGCAGACTCCGGCTAACTGTAATTCATTATCAAGGCGTGTCGACAGCGCGGACTCTCTTGAGGCACCCGTCCCTATCAGCCATAACTCTTAACAAGTCCTCTAGACAGCATCCATTGTCCATACAGAGCTGATGAACTGGTGAGTCCATGTGTAGGAATCCACAGGAAAACGTCGCTTATGAGATTGTCTTTACTTCTAATGCTGATAATGTTCTCGTCTATCCTTTCACCTCTTTAATTTTTTTCTCATATAATTAAATATTTATTAAAACAAGGATGAATATATTGATAAATAAAAGAAACACTGAATGTGTGTGTGTGTGTGTGTGTGCTACAGACACACTGGACACACCTGTATCTATACAGCACGGTTGTTAATATATATATATATATATATATATATATATATATATATGTATTTTCCCAACCCTTCCACTGAGGGTAAAATGTGACACAAGGTAGAATTTTAAGCGGAATAAAGCTGGTTTAAATTCAGGGTCTCCTTTCTAATAGCCTGGTCTCTGTACCAAGATTGAGGAGCACAGTCTGCTCAGCTATTTACCCGTAGTTGGGCGGAGAGAGAAGAGATGGATTAATGACTTTCCCAAGAGCATTTGCGCAAAGTGAAACACAAAGGGCCTCATCCGGGATTTGAACTCGTATCGCCGAATCCATTTCCTGTCATAATAACCACCACGCTATGTGCGCCTTACAGTGTTGCTTGTTGGTTTAAGGACTCTTAGATGGAAAGACAATATCGCTGGGCTAAAAATTTGGGGTTAAAAACAGTCGCTATAATCACCAGCGCAATTGGGATTGACCTCTTGATGGTGTCCAATTACAAAAACCATTACATGCATAGATCGACGAAATGGTTGGGAAAATGTTTGTCATCGAACACATTAAGGAACGCACTGTTGGAAATAGAAAGTTGAATAGGTTGAAAGGAAAAAGAAAGTAAAAGTAGAAGTGAAAGAAAATGATTAGATGCCGAGAAGGAAAAAACTGGAAAGTTGGGAACGCAGCAACATCGGACCACTGGAATCCTTTCAAATCACTAGAAAAAAAGAAAGAAAGAAATGAATGAATTGAAGAATAGGTTGGAAGGAGAGAGAGATTAGGGATGAAAGAACTTGGATATGAAACGCAGAAAGAAGACTGAAATATCGAAAGTGAGCGAAGAAGCCGGAAGGAATGAAGGAAAGAAGGAGGTCAATAAATAAATAATACCGTCAATTATGGCAGCAACTTAAATAATATGTACATACATATATACATGTGCGTGTGAGCGTGTGTTCATTTGAGATCAGTGGGGGCGTGTTCTTTGTAAAGAACAAATCACGGCAAAGTAGGCGTAGAGATTCTAATCAAGTTTGTCAGAAAGCAAAAAAAAAAAAAAAATTATAAAAATAAAAACACGTATTCAGTAAAACGTGGCATTAGACATGTAAAAGGAAAATAGGTTTCTGTTCTAAAAAGACTAATTACTTGCTACGTCAGAAAAGAAGGGAATAATCTGCGACTGGCTTTTATTTCCTCATGGCGAGGAACTCTCCAAATTTTACCATAAGATTATGGATAATTATACAATAACCTCCGTTTCTCGCGCTCTCTCTCTCTCTCTCTCTCTCTCTCTTTATATATATATATATATATGTGTGTGTGTGTGTGTGTGTGTGTGTGTGTGTTTGTGTGTATGTGTGTGTGTGTGTGTGTGCGTAGAGGTGCCCGTGGTATAATGGCTATCGTCGTACGAAATGAATTCGGCGACACAAGTTCGAATCTACGACGAGGCTATTTGCAATTCACATGGCACGAATACTCTTAGGAAAGGTATGAATCCAATTCATCTTCCTCCAGCTATAGGTAAATAGTAGGGCAGCCAGGGCCAGGGTTCTTTACCCTTGGTTAGGCAACCAGTTTAGGAGAAGAAAAAATATGGATTAAAACCTGTTAAACTCTGCTTACAAATCGACCTTGTATCATATCCAGCTTGTGCAAAGACGTTGGTAAATACATATGTATATATATGTGTGTGTGTGTGTGTGTGTGTGTGTACGTGCGTGTGTGTGTGTTTCCTCTTTTATGCATGCATACATTTGCAGCATACATTCTCCCTTTAAATATGGATAAATAGTTGGTCAGACTCAGCTCTTTCGCAATGGTAAGTCAACCAATCTAGAAGGAAAAACTCTTAATTCAAAATATGAGAAATATAATCTGCAGCATGTTGGTGCTCCAGTCTTCTGTTGTCAGTTTATCTAAAATGTGTAGTTGGTTTATACTCAACTAATAAACAAATTGCCTTTGTAGGCAGTCTAACGGTTCACATCTTAAACTGAACAGTTGGAAAGAGTCCTGTAGCGTTGTGGCTAACGAGTTGGTCTGTGAATATCGCAGTTAGCAAATTCGAACTCCAGTCGGGTTATAACATTCACTTTCTAACTAAGACCCTTGGGAAAGGTATGAAAACCCCTCCCCGTGATCCTCTCAACTATGGGTTAAATAGTATCATTATGTTCTTCTACAAGGATGGCTGTGGCATTAAATAACTCATGAAGGTTGACATGACATTAAACAAAGAAACCATTAAAACAATGTTAGGGCCTTATACATCGAGATCGTCGGAAAGTCATCACACACACACACACACACATATAATTAAGTCAGGATAGCGTAGACACAGTTACCAAGCCAGGCACCACTGACTCTGTGTCTACGCTATCCTAGCTTAATTATGTACGTTCTATCAATGATATCGTGCACTCTTTATTTATAAACACGACAAACATTATATATATATATATATATATATATATATATATATATATATATATCCATAAATTTCTGTGTCTTCCATTGAAAGTGTCACGCGAATCAAACAGAAAAAGCTAGGAAGAAAACTGCTAACACACAGACACACAAAATAGACTCCTGCTAGTAACGTTCAAGGTCTGTATGTCTCTGTGTGCTTGCTATTACTACTACAACTACTGATGATGATGATGATGATGATGTGTCTTTTATATTTTTATTTCGTTTTGTTTTACTCGATTCTGTTGTCTTAAATGTATTATTTTAAAATTATTTCTAGCTTTAGAAAAAAATTTAAAAAAAGAAAAAGAAACAGCTCCTCCTCCCTTTTTTTTCTTTTTTAAAAAAAGGATTATCGTAGGGTTTTAAAAATATCACTGCTTCACTTCTTTGTCGCTTTTTTCTTTAATCTAAAAGAAACATTTTCTTTAAATACATTTTTACCGGACGCTTAAATTTTCCCTTTGAATTTTTATTTCAATTTAAGAAGAGAGAAAATTAATGGAATCATTAATTTACACATTGAGAAAAAGACGATTCAAAGAACCCCACCCCCTACAAAAAACAAGACTTTTTAAAAATACAGAAAAACATAAATGGAACCGGCATAAACAATCGTGCCAATTTTTGCGAGGCGGGGGGATTACTATGATGTAGATTTGTGAGGGAAGTACTACAATGTAGATTTGAACCTGAAATGACCATTAGTGTTCACTTTACATTTATTGGGACGTTTGGTGGTAGAGTTATAATTGGGGTGCGGGTCTTAGTGGGGGTAATATTAGGGATCTCAGTAGTGAGGATCGATGGTGGGAGGTGTGTAGTGCTGGTGGCTATAGGGGTGGTGTTGTAGAGTGTTGTTGTTGGTACAGGGTGGTGTGAAAGAGCAAAGTGTAGTGGTGGGGTGTAGTGGTGAGAGAGGGGTGTATCGAGTGGGGTAACTGGGGCTATGGCGAGAGTGGCGGTAGTGCAGTGGCGAGGGTGCAGTGGTGGGATACAGTGGTGGGGTGTAGAGATGAGTGTGGGTGTAGGACGAGGGAGGGCTGTATAGTATGGGGACTCTACACTCCAGCACTATAATCCGCCACTACACTCCGTTTCCCCATGCTATACAGCCCTCCCTCGTCCTACACCCACACTCATCTCTTCACCCCACCAATGTATCCCACCACTGCACCCTCGCCACTGCACTACCGTCACTCTTGCCACAGCCCCAGTGAATGAGGTGTAGTTGTAGTAGTTGGGCATAGTGGTTAGGGAGGTCTTGGGTGTGGGGAAACGGGGTGCAGTTGCGGGAGTTTAACGTCGGGGCTAAAGTAATGGGGTTATTAGTGGGGTGTTGGGGTTAGATACAGAGATTGGTTAGGGTGTAGTAGTGGTGGCGTAAAGTGGTGGAGGGTTAAAGTCATGGGGGAGCAAAGTGAAATGGTGGTGGGGATGCTATGGGGGATGTAGCTGTGGGTGAGAGTATAGTGCTGGTGGTGGCAGCAGTGGTGGCTATAGGATAAGTGGAAATAAAACCCAAGTGAAACTGATCATCAGTTGTCGATTAAGATGCTTGAAAGCATAAGGTGGATGACAACCATACTTCCAGCGTTTGGAGACTTTCTGAAGAACAAAAATCCTTGAAGGACGCCATAAAAGAATGCGAAAAAGGTTTTTTTCTCGGAAGAGTGAAGCTGAAAATACTTTTGATGCAGCCATGTATGTAACTGCGTACACATTCAAGCAAATGCTCATGAGATTAAACGCGAGCAAATATTCGCGTAGTCATTTATTTCAGTACTGTGTGTGTGTGTGTGTGTGTGTGTGTGTGTGTGTGTGTGTGTGTGTGTGTGTGTGCGTGTGTGGCTGCGCACGCGCATGTGTATACCTTTGTGCGTTTTTAATATGGAGACTGGTTAACGCTAATGTTAAAATAATGCAACGAGAGAGAATTAAAACTTCGTAAAACGTGGGCATATGATTGGAAATGAAATTATATGCGGTGTCAAATTTTAAAAAGCAACCGACTTCCTGTGTAATAATACATTTAGTTCCTATGGTGATATTAAATGAATAGTTCCTGTGCAATTTCTGGTATCCGTCCATCTAAAATTGCTCATGTTCTGATCCGTGACAGCGCGCTATGTGGTTAAGTTGGAGTGTTTTTTTATAGGAAAATTTACCAAAATTACTAATAAAAAGTAATTTTTCCACCAAATACGTAGAATGTTTAAAACTTTCAGCTACCTTAACTGTTTTTGTTTTTTTTACGAAAAAAAAAAAAATTAGTGTATTCAGGAAGTGAACTGATCAAGACTTTGAAATCAGATGTCAAAATTATCTTATGTATGTGCCATCGAACACAAGAAATTCATATACTAAAATTGTAAGATGAAAGAAAGTAATAATAATAATTATTATTATTCACTCGTTAGAGCTTTTCACATCAGTGTTAGCTGATGGTTTTTCACTGGAGTCTGAGTGACAGCAAGTCTACCCAAGTCCCCAGGACTCTTCTCAGTATTCTGCCCTTTCTCAGTAATGCTGTCGTTTGGATGGTGTCCACCCATCCGCCAACTTCCAAGTCCTCCAGCCCCTTTAGTAATCCTTTAGTTACTGTTCCAAACGCTCCAATGACAATTGTCACCTGCATATTCCACAGTTTTTTCAATTCCCTAGCAAAGCCGAGATACTTATCCTTCTTTTCACATTCTTTCAGTTTTACTCTGTGGTCAGCAAAGTCGACTATTTTGTAAGTTCTCTTTTCTGTTTCTTTTTTTTTTTTTTTTTGTTGATTATTATTAAGTCTGGTCTTCTGGCCGGAATTAGGTGATCCGTTTGTATGTTAAAGTCCCATGGGAATTTATACGTGTCATTTTCAAGGACAGGTGCTAGGGTGTGCATATACCATTTGTTAGTATGGTCAAATTTAAATTTCTTGTACATTTCCCAGTGGATCACCTTGCCGACCCAGTCGTTTCTCGCCTTATACCGCGTCTGCGCTAATTTGCTGCATTCGCTTATTATGTGATTGTTACCACATAGCTTGCATTTGCTATTTTGTTGAGTCTTATCTATCCTCGCCTTGATATGATTGGTTCTTACGGCGTTGTCTTGTGTTGCTATTAGGAAAGATTCTGTTTCTCTCTTAAAGTTTCCTTTTCTTAGCCATGTTCAGGTTTTGTCGTGTGAGATGTTGTTTATTAGTCGTTTAAACCGCCCATAGAGTTGTTTTCCGTCCCATTTTTGTTTCCAAGTTATTGTCATTCTGTTGTCCATCGTGTTCTCAGTATCGTTTCTGGTGGCTCTAATGAGTCCTCCTTCGTGTTTTTGTATATAGTCTTCGAGTCGTTGTATCGATGCGTCAACGCTCTCTTTAATGCTGGTAAGTCCTCTTCCTCCTTCTTTTCTTGAAACATATAATCTGTCCACGTCGTCTCTGGGATGTAAAGCCTTATGCATTGTCAATAGTTTTCTTGTTCTTTGGTTCATTTGTTTAAGTTCGTCTCTGGTCCAATTAGCTGCCGTTTGTCACTTTTCATTACAAGCATTACACACTTTTCTATGCCAAATTCCATCCCTATGTCCCGACTGTATATTCTAACTGTGTGTATTAGGGTTTCCAGTTCTTTTTCATTTTTTGCAAATAGTTTGATGTCGTCCATGTACATATTATTATTATTATTATTATTATTTTACTCTTTTGAAAGTTTTTCACGTCAGCGTTAACTGATAGTTTCTCATTGGAGTCTAAGTGACAGAAAGTCTCCTCAAGTTTTTAAGATTCTTTTCAGTATTCAGGCCGATCTCAGTAATGCAATAGTTTGGATGGTCTCCACTCGTCCTTTTATTTCGAAAGCACCAATTAAATTGGTATCACCGTCATATTCCACCTTTTTTTTCAGTTCTCAAGCAAGATCTAGGAATTCATCTGTCTTTTCTATTTCTTTCAGTTTTACCCTGTGGTCAGCCGAAACGGTCAACAATTTGGCAGATTCTTTATCTTTTTTTTTTCTTCTTTTTTGTCTATCACTAGTTCTGGTCGTCTTGCTGAGATTAGATGATCCGTTTGTACCTCAAAATCCCATAGAATTTTGTGCGTCTCATTTTCCAGGCCGGACGAATTCTGGGTTATGTATATACCATTTGTTCGTATGGTCAAATTTAAACTTCTTGCACAATTCCCAGTGGATCATCTTCCCCACTCAAACGTGTCTAGTTTTATACTCTCTTTGCGCTAATTTACTGCATTCGCTTATTAGGTGATAGATCGTGTCGTCTCTATCACCACTTACTCTACATCTGGTATTTTGTTGCGTCTTGTCTGTTCTTGCTTTAACATACTCAGTCCCTCTGGTAATGTTCTGTGTTGCTATCTGAAGAGATTCAGTTTCTCTCTAAATGTTTCTCTTTCTTCCCCATCTCCAAGTTTTCTCGTGTGAGATTTCGCTTGTTTGTCGCTAAAATAATGTTTATACAGTTGTTTATCTTCCCATTTTTTTCGTTTTCTGGTTATTTTTGTTCTGTTTATGCTTGTGTTGTCTGTGTTGTTTCTGGTCGCTGTAATCAGTCTTTCTCCGCGCTTTTTTATGTAATCTTCAAGTCATTGTATCGATGCATCGACGCTATCTAGAAATCTGGCGAGCCCTCTCGCTCCTTCTTTTCTTGACACATATAATCTGTCTACGTCATCTCAGGGATGCAAGGCCTTATGCATCGACATTAGTTTTCTTGTCCTCGGGTCCATTTGTTGAAGTGCTTCTCTCATCCTCTTTAAGAATGGGCCCGAGTATTTTATGAGGGTAACAGTCAAGGTATTTATCCCTTTGATGGGATTCTAGCAATGTAGTTTTATTCTGTGGTCAACCGGGCCAGCAAAGTCCACAATTTTGCAAGTTCTTTTTATTTTGTTGATTATTTATTAGGTCTGGTCTTCTGGTCGAGATTAGGTGATCTGTGTGTATGTCAAAGTCCCATAGGAGTTATGGTTAGGGTTAGGGTTTTTAAAATGTCTTTTCGTTTCTACATGTTTGATGGTATCCACTTCCAAAATTCCCAATTATTATCATCATTATCATAATTATAAGCGAGTAATAATGATATTATTATTATTATTATTATTAATACTCGCTTATTATTATTGGGAAAATAGAAAGAATGTTACAAGGGAACTCGAGGAACATATGATCTGTTATATGAAGACCAGCACATCCTCAAGGCGGTTAAAAAAGGCGGAAAATGTAGCCATGGCATGGATAAACGACAAAAAAGTATATTATATGATCCCAGAAACTTGAATACAGAAATGTTTGGAAATGTTCGAAAAATCTGTATAAGTTTTAAACTTTATTACAAAAGCAATAAAGAACTGGAAGAAGTTAAAACCCAAAGAAGCATTTTCCTGGAAGACTCAAACTCGACACTTTTATTTTTCATGGCACTGACACCACTCGATTAACCATTAAGCAAATTCACAGAGGGCTACAAATTTACAATATCGCAGGACAAGATAAACCACCTCATGTCTATAGATGACGTCAAGATATTTTCCAAAAAGGAATAAGAACTAGACATCCGTATACAAACAAGGATCTACGGCTAGGATATAGGAATGGGATTTAGGATTAAATAATGTGCCATGCTTATAAGGATAAAAGAGAAAATATAAACAATGGAAGGAATAGAACTATGAAATCAAGAAAGCATCAGATGTCTTGAAAAAAAAAGAAGATTTCAAATGCCTCGGAATATTAAAAACGGACTTTTTTTAAGCAGAAATGAAAAACAAAGTAAGAAAGGAATATTTTTGAAGAATGAGTAAACTAAACTCTGCTGCAGACATCTCATCAAAAGAATAAACACTTTGGCAGTTCCTTTTGTTAGATACTCTGGACCATTCCTAAAATGGGCAAGAGAGGAACTCAGACAGATGGACATAATGACAAGGAAATTGATGACAATACACAAGGTCTTGCCCTGAAGGGTTGGCATTGATAAACTATGTGTTAAGAAAAGATGGAGGAAGAGGACTCGCCGGCATTGAGGATTGCGTAAATACTACAATTCAGTACCACCAGGAATATGCAAAAAAAAGCAAAGAAAGATTGATCACAGCAGCCCACAAAATAAAATAACTTAGGGATGAATAGAAATACGATGAAAAAGAACGAGAAGAGAATGAACTATATGGATACTTCAAGCGACAAAAAAGAAAATTGCGTTCAAGATGACGTAGAAATGGCTAAAAAGAGGATACCTCAAGAAAAACTGAATATCTTTTTATAGCAGCACAAATTAATGCCATAAGAAATAATTACATCAAAGTAAAATTTGATTCTACGTTGACGAATAGCAAGTGTAGGTTTGTGGTGACACAGATGAAACGTTTAATCATATAAATAAACGAATGCAGCAAACCAGTACAAACGGAATAGAAAACAGAGCACAACTGTATGGGGAAAGATGATCCACTGGGAATTGTGCAAGGAATTAAAATTTGACCATGCTGACAAATGATATACGTACAAATCAGAATCTGTCTCAATATTCTCAAAGTCTTTGAGATACAAACGGATCACCTAATTCTGGTCAGAAAACCAGAGCTAGTTTCGATTAACAAGAAAAACAGAAATTGTCATTTATTGGATTTTTTTGTCCGAGCAGACTACACAGGGAAAATATAAAAAAGTGAAAAGACAAACAAATACTTAAATCTTGCCAGAGAACTAGAAAAAGCTGTGGGACATGAAGGTGGCGTTGATACCAATTGTAATAAGCACACTTAGAACAGTCCCTAAAGATCTGAAAGAAAGATTGGGGTAACTGGAAAGCAGAAGAAGAATTGAAACCCTAGAGATCACAGCACTTCTACAATCTGCTAGAATACTTCGAAGAATCTAGGAAATCTGAGAAGGCATGTTGTCGTTCAGCGTTTAGAAAAAAAAAACACCAGTTAAGAATTGGCATGAAATAGCCACATATAATAATTATAGAAAACTAAGAAAGAAACAGAATCTCTCCTAATGGCAGCTCAAAACAACACCATAAGAACCAATCATATCAAGGCGAGAATAGATAAGACGCAACAAAATAGCAAATGTAGACTATGCGGTGACTGAGATGAAACCATCAATCACATAATAAGCGAATGCAGCAAATTGGAACAGAAAGAGTTCAAGGCTAGACACGACTGGGTGGGCTAGGTGATCCACTGGGAAATGTGCAGGAAATTTAGATTTGACCATGCCAATAAATAGTATATGTACAACCCAGCACCTGTCCTAGAAAATGACACACACAAACTCCTATGATACTTTGATATACAAACGGATCACCTAATCTCGACCAGAAGACCAGACGTCATAATAATCAAAAAAAAAAAAAGAAAAAAAAGAAAATCTACAAAATTGTCGACTTTGCCGTCCCGGCTGATCACAGAATAAAACTGAAAGAATGTGAAAAGAGAGATAAGTACCTCGACCTTGCTAGAGAATTGAAAAAAACTATGGAATATGAAGGTGACAATTAATAACAATTGTGTTTGGTGCTTTTGGGACGGCAACTAAAGGATTATTAAAGGACCTGGAAGATTTGGAAGTTGGCAGCCGAGTGGAGACCATCCAAACAACAGCATTATTGAGAACAGCCAGAATACTGAGAAGAGTCCTGGAGACTTGAGGAGACTTGCCGTCACTCAATCTCCAGTGAAAGACCATCAGCTTACGCTGATGTGAAAAACTCGAATGAGTAATTATAATAATACAACGACTCAAAGACTATATACAAAAACACGATGGAGGACTCATTACAGCCATCAGAAACGATACTGATAACACGATGGACAACAGAATGACAATAACTAGGAAACAAAAATGGGACGGAAAACAACTCTATGGGCGGTTTAAACGACTAATAAACAACATCTCACACGACAAAACCTGAACATGGCTAAGAAAAGGAAACTTTAAGAGAGAAACAGAATCTTTCCTAATAGCAGCACAAAATAACGCCATAAGAACCAATCATATCAAAGCGAGAATAGATAAGACGCAACAAAATAGCAAATGTAGGCTATGCGGTGACAAAGATGAAACCATCAATCACATGATAATTAAATTTGATCATACGAACAAATGGTATATGCACAACCCAGCACCTGTCCAGAAAAAATCACACACATAAACTCCTATGGGACTTTGACATACACACGGATCACCTAATCTCGGCCAGAAGACCAGACCTAATAATATGGAACATGTAGGTGACAATTATACCAATTGTGATTGGTGCGTTTGAAACAGTAACTAAATGATTACGAAAGAGACTGGAGGACTTGGAAATTGGCGGACGAGTGGAGACCATCCAAACTACTACATTATTGAGAACGGCCAGAATACTGAGAAGAGTCCTGGAGACTTGAGTCAACTTGCTGTCACTCAAACTCGAGTGTAAGACCATCAGCTAACGCTGATGTGAAAAACTCTAATGGGTAAATAATATTAATAATAACTTTGCTGTTCCTGGAAACCACAGAGTAAAATTGAAAAAAAGTGAAAATAAAGATAGGTCCCTGAACCTTGCTTGGGAACTGAAAAAACTGTGGAAAATGAAAGCGACGGTGATACCACTTGTAATTGACGCGCTCGGTACAGTCATCAAACGACTGGTACAGGAACTGGAGGATTTGGAAATAAGAGGATGAGTGGACACCATCCAAACAACTGCATTATTAAGATCGACCAGAATACTGAGAAGAGTCCTAGAGAGCTGAAGGGGCTTGCTGTCACTTAAGCTCCACTAAAAAGCCATCAGCCAAACATTGGTGTGAAAAAACTCGCATGAAGTAAAATAATGATAATTGATGTATTTTTCTTATTTTTATTTATTTATTTATTTATTGTCAATCAGCATGAGAAAGATTATTGGCCCGTTATATTTAAAATGGACCCGTTAAAATAAATCTATCTAACAAAAGATAAAAAAAAAGTATTTAAAAGTTAATTGATTTTAGAGATACATTTTTGTCTTTTCAATGGGTCGAGAAAGAGATTCTGTCTGATAATGTCTCAATTAAAAGAAGAATCTAGGAAATCTGAGGAGGCTTGTTGTCGCTCAGTGTTCAGAAAAAAAACACAAGTTAAAATTGGCGTGATCCAAACGACAGCATTGCTGAGGACGGCCAGAATACTGAGACGAGTCCTGGAGGCTTGAGGTGACTTGCTGTCACTCAAACTCCAGTGAAAAACTATCAGCCAATATTGATGTGAAAAACTCTAGAGGAGTAAATAATAATAATAACTTTGCTGTTCCGGGAAACCACATAGTAAAATTGAAAGAAAGCGAAAATAAAGATAAGTACCTGGACCTTGCTTGGGAACTGAATCATGGAAACGCTTGAGGATTTATGTCGTCGTAGGACAATTATAAAAACATTCGTAAGAATTTCTTTAATTTTCAAAAGATAACATTTAATTTCATTTTTTAAATTCTCTATTTAAAAAAGTATCTTTTTTTAATATTTAGATAAACTATCTTATTCTATAGACAGTTTAATCATTTCAACTAATTGTTACTTAACGTGAAAAAAAACTTTATTAACAAGCTTCACTTATTATTAGAGAGATCATTGCCATTTTAATTACTGGCTACAATTGACATCTACATCTGCATTATTTCTAGACTTTATGTTGATATTTTTAAATTGTATATTGTTATACATATTTGGCCAGTTCATTTTGTCATTAGAGAGATCATTTCCATTTTCATCACTAGTTACAAAAGACCTGAATATTTATATATTGAATTAATTACTTTACAATGTCATCATCCTTAGTGCTCTCTTTCAAATTGCACATCGGTTCTATTGGCTAAGGCTGTAAGCTTTCATCATTTAGATTATAATAAAGGTTCTTACTCTTAAACATTATTCAACGATAATTTTCCGTCTTTTTCTGGACTGAAATAATCGTAGATATCAGGATTAAATCGATAATATCAGCATGGGTATCAGTTTATTTTCACAAAAATCATTTGTTCAATGAGAGTTTGCCCAGTCGGCTGGGGCTGTAGAATACACTGACTGCACCTCTGCAGAGGGGTAAGACCCCCCCCCCAGCGAATGTCCTGGATATGACACTAAACAACCTGATGGTGAGGTTCCAGCAGTGCTGGAGCTTTGGGGAATGCAGAGTACCCCTTCATTGCCATCGCTCCCAGGTCCACTCTGGTCCGCAGTGGTAGCACCTGATAGGGCCCTATCTATGGGTTAAATAGAACTAACAGCATACTTATACTAAAATGAATTGAGTAAACTGAATAGCTTGAAATAGAAACGTTTTTGACAATTAAACCGTACTTACACTTAAACTGCGTGCTTATGCTTAACTGAATTATTTCAAATAGAACTGTTTTTAGACATTAAAACTGTATTTACACTTAACTGAATTGTAACATACAACTGCTTAAATAGTTTGAAATGGAAATGTTTTTGACAATTAAACAGTGTACTTATTCTAAACTGAACTGTTTTCAATAGAACAGATTATTTACATAAAAATGGATTTGGCGTTAAATAACCTACAAAGGTTGATATGCCATAAAACCAAACCAAACCTTCAATGAGAGTATACAATACAAGTACGTAAAGTTGGCGACCGTTGTCGAGGGTGACCCGAAGGCCCCCTTTTCAATAGCAACTACACCGATGTGTAGGTGAGGGCGCGTCTCCTTTCCCTGGATTACTTTACTTTACCCTTGATACGTACCTTATATTGCTGAGTGTTAAGCAAGGAGGTATCAAGTACCATTTATAAAGTCTTTGGTATGAAGCAACCTGACATTGAACCTCAGGTCTCTCAGACCATTGGCGAACACTAGGCCAATGAGCCGGTTACAATTTACAATGAGGGAAGTATATTTTTTAAGATTACAACATTTTTATATATGATGGTTCTTCTTTATTGTTAAATTTTAATACGTAAATAGAAAAAAATAAAATAACGGAAACGTTGTGGTTTGCAATAAAAAAAATCCAGTTTAGAAAATGTTTTGCTTAGAAATAATATCGAAACAATTAAAAGTCATTATTGATTCAACTCCATACAACAAGAAACTAGCCGACTTACTAGCTGACAAAAATATATGAACAAATTGCACAACTAACAAGAAATAAAAATAATTATATTTTCCGTCGGTCATATCAAAAAGATTATTAAAAAAGAAGACAAATTCTGGTGTTTATTAATCGATTCATTATCATCATGTCCTGCTACAATCACGGATTTACCTGACTCTCTCTCTCTCTCTCTCTCTCTCTCTCCATTCGGCTGGTCTTCAAGACTACATCCTGTGTTCGTACAGAGCTATTGTAGATAAGTTCTAGTTGGTCGTCCAACACTTGCACGTGCGTGTAATGAGGTCTATTAGAGAAATTCGCTTCTACAGCAGTGTCCCGCATGTCTGGTCCGTCTTATCTGGATAGTTTTAGAGTTTGGTGGCAAGTGGCCGTACAGCTGCTGTTTTGTAGGATGTTGCTTTCAACTTATATTTCATAAAATTTTGGGATTCTAAGAATTCATAAATCTGAAATTTCTTTACAAGTTCATTCTGGTATAGGCAGTCCCTCTTATAAACTCTAGCCGAGTCGGCTGGGGCTGTATAGTCGACTTTGCTGACCACAGAGTAAAACTGAAAGAATATGAAAAGAAGGATAAGTTTCTCGGCCTTGATAGGGAATTGAAAAAACTGTGGAACATGCAGGTGACAATTATACCAATTGTAATTGGTGCGTTTGGAACAGTAACTAAAGGATTACTAAAGGGACTGGAGGACTAAGTAGTTGGCGGACGGGTGGACACCATCCAAATGACAGCATTATTGAGACTGCATCTCTGCAGATGGGTAAGACACCCCATCAATGAGTGTCCTCGATAAAACACAAAACAATCTGATGCAGCTTTGGGGAATGTGGAGTACCTCTTCATTGCCATCGTTCCCAGATCCACTCTGGCCTGAAGTGGTAGCACCTGATTTGGTTCAATCTATGGGTCGAATAGAACTTATTGACATTTAGATTGTGAAAACAAATGACTTAGGCTAAATTGAATTTTTGGAAATAGGACTGTTTAATCATTTAACGATGTGTAAATAAACAACTGATATTTAATTAGATAGCAATTCTTTGAACCATTTAACTTTGACTTATTCTATATTGAGTGGTTAGAAATAAAACTTTTTGATCATTTAATTGTCTATCTACAAAATGTGTTTACAAATCACATTTTGGATATATATGTAAAAACAGAATTTGGCATTAAATAACTAACAATGGTTGCTATGCCATAAAACCAAAGTATATCTTATAAAATAGGCCAAATGATTTGCTAAAATATTAATTCTTTTTGAGATATTATTAGTATTTCCCTTGTTAAGAATTAAAAATATATATATATATAAACAAAAAGAATATTTTGCCAGTCGAGACAGAAAATGATAATATACAAATATTTCTATAAGCAAATGTATTAAACTTTTAGAAAATCATCTTAAGAAATCTAAGATTATATTACCTTTACCAGTGAACTAAGTAAACAAATTTTGCAAGTATATAAAGAGATTCTGCAGTGTATGTTTCGCTCACAACGCAAGAAGAGATGAGAGTTGTGGCCGAACAAATTGTGGCTGCTTCACCACAACGGTGAACCGGTTCACAACGCTCAAAGCCTCCGGTAGTTCCCAACCGAGAGGAATGTCGCCGAACTTGAATAACAGCTCCATTCACCTGATCTTGTGACCTTTTCGTTTTTCTTAATCTCAAATGGACCATCAAGGAAACCGATTTTGAAGACGTAGAGGCCTGCAAGAGGGCCGTAACACCGAAGATGAGTGGCATCCCAGAAGAATCCTACCAGCAGTGCATAGAAGTGTGGAAATGAAAGGTGGGAAAGAGCATTAGACTCGAGATGGATTACTTTTAAGGATAGAAAACGTAGTTTGTTCTTTGGAATTGAAATGAATTGCGTGACACCATTCCCGCTACTTTTTCAGACACACCTCGCATGTTGAGTACTTCCTATTCCTGGCCTTGTGCTAAATCAGCAAAGTTTAGAAAATGTCCACACACACACACACACACACATATATATATATAGAATTAACTTATAAGTTAATTCTATAATTGGCTCCATTGTTTAATGTTGAGCACTTTAGTAATTATAGCATTGCAGTATTCGCGGAGGGTTTTTTGGTTTTCTTTTGGCCACTGACTAAGTACCCCTTGATTTTTTTCAAGGAGTAGGACGAGGTTGGTCTTTTCTTTCTTTTTTACCCCAAAAACTTTTTTTCTTTTTCCTCTGGACTGTGATTCGAGATATTTTTTTCTCTTGTTCCTGGCCAGGGTTTTTTTGTTTTTTTCTGGTACCGTGAATACTGGTAGATAATTGATTAGTAAATATATATATATATATATATATATATATATATATATATATATATATGCACTACATTAAAGCTCATGCTTACTCACTTCGTTTTCATTAATTTGCATTAGAGACACAAAGTAAAAATCGGTTTTTAAAAATGTGCATTATCCATTGCCTAATCTATATTCTTCGTTTCGTTTCTTCACACACTCACTCTCTCTCTCTCTCTCTCTCTCTCTCACTTCAATCATTATTTCATTTTTTTACTTCCACAATTCAGTTTTTTATCATACCCATTCTTCTACATATAACCTTTTTTTTTCTTTTTTTAAACCGCTTTTTAGCATCTTTCGTATTTATTGGCTCTACATGGGAATCCAGTAAAGAAAGAAGAATTGAAGATGAGACACAATTTTTCATTTTTTCTTTGCCTTTCATTTTTGCCGCTACAAAAAAATAGATTAACGATGCATATTTATTTTAGATGACTACTTTTACTTCAATCTTTTAATACCAGTTTCAATGTTCCACAGGAAAAAATATTAAATATTGAAAGATCCTCACAAAATAAAATGACCCTTTCGAAGTAGATAATAAATGAGCAAATAAAATAATAAATGGATACTTGGAGGAAATTGAGATCTGCATCTTCCGGCCATTGGTTTTCTGGCTTAGTGGTCATAGCGGTGGACTGCAAGATCCGAGGATTAGTACTTAGTTGTTGTTCATACGCTTCCTCATGGGGGTTGAACACTCTGGCGAAGGAATTTACAGCTGCCACTCGCATAATGCAAAGCTCTTCGAACGAATTGAGCACTCTCGTATCCGGTAAGGTATAAAATGTAAATAAACGAAAGCTATGACTTAATAGCTTATAATTCTCGAGCTGATGTGGTACGCTTGTTGGCTGAGCGGTATGATACTAAGTCTAACATAAAGTACGGCGGGTTTCGCTTCAAGCGTCCTATGTGTCTAGCCACACTGAAGAGTTGTGGTACAACGAAACTGTCTTTGGATGACTATATATGTATACATTTGGTTGTTTAGAAAATACTATCTATTTTTAATTTAAATTCTGTTTTAGCATGTTATTTTTATAGTAGTAATATAAAAATTCATATTCCTAATAATTAAAGTGTCCTCTTTGTTAATTTTCTATCATTTATTTCAGAATTCGACTTTGAAAGTTATATGCCCCTAATCATGAACATGTATATATGTAATCTATTTCTAAACTAGAAACCACTAAACTGTGTAATGTTTAAAAGAATTAAAAGTGTTAGCAATACTTGAATCTATTTAACTGCGTGCAAATAAAACTATTAGTGTTAGATAGCAATACTTGAAACCATTTAACTGTGTGCAAATAAAACTATTAGTGTTAAAAAGTAATACTAGAAACCATTTAACAAGGTGGAAATAAAACTATTAGTGTTTGATAGCAATACTTGAAACCATTTAACTGTGTGCAAATAAAACTATTAGTGTTAGATAGCAATGATTGAAACCATTTTACTGATGGCAAACAAATGGGCTCTGGCTCCTTAAAAAATCTTATCGACCAACTATTTGTTTACCAGCAGTATTTATCTAATATATGTGTACAAACATGATTTAACCTTAAATAACCTACAAGGGTAGATATGCAGTAAAACACAACCAACCAAACCTACTTTTCCTAAGGATGTTAGCGCTACGTGAAATGCTAACAGCTTCGTTCAGAATTTGAACTCAGGTCAGCAAACCCATTTTCGCCAACAATAACCGTTACCTTACGTGCGTCTCTTGTGCTTTTTCTCTGAGTATTAATCTACTATTTTATGGTAAGAACTTTTCAGTCTTGATAAGCATTCAAATAAGCATTCAGAATGTGTCCATAAATGTCAAAGGGTACAATTTTACCCTCATTTTTCGATAAAGTGTTATCATTTATTATTTATTTTGACTAATATTTTCTTTCATCTTTTAATTTAATATTTGCAGTCATTCTAAAAAAAAAAAAAACTCATCAAATGATTAAAAAAACACACACACAAAATGAGAATAATGTGAGTAGCACGCAATAATCTTTTATCAGTTTTATTTCTTAATTCTCATGACTAAAACTCCGAATTTGTGAATAACAATTCCCATTTAAATAGCTTCATGTTTCCTTGCTTTTGATCTCGAATGAACGAGATCTCGTTGCCTGTTCTTTCTTTTTTTTTTCCCTTTTTCTTTCTTTCTTTCTTTCTGAAATAATTCTGATTCTAACGAGATGATACTGAACCTGTGTGAAGTAATTCACAGAATGCCACGTGAAATAAAAACCTTTCTTTCTCTCTTACCATTATTCTAATTTATTCTGTCAAATTTTTACATTTTTTTTTTCATTTAATTCTTTCTCACGGTCGCAAGTCTGTTCAAATAGAACCTGCTTGGTTTTCTGCCGAGAAGATTGATCTTTATTTATTTTCTTTTTCATGACTGCTGAGACGGACTCAGTTCAATCAATTGAATGGTGCCGAGAAATCATTTACCTCAATTGAATTTCCATCGACAGAACTCAATGGTTTTATTTTCTTTCAATCCACAACACACACACAACTGCAATACGTCTGTTACGTCAATTTTACCAAAACTCCACCATCTTGACCTTGTAAATTTTTTTCTCACTGAATATTTTAGATAAAACAAATAAAATCCATATTCTATTACACTTTCCGTTTCCATAAAAATCAAGAAAAACTTGTCTGTGTTTATTTTGAGAGTTGAAACCGCGGTTAATAATTACTTAAATATATTGGAAGTTAATTCAAAGTGAAAACTCTTTTATTCTATAATAATAATAATAATAATAATTTTCTGCGATTTTTAGATAAAAACTGATCACTTAATCTCGGCCAGAGAACCAGACATAGTGATAATTAACAAAAATAAAAAAAAAAACTTGCCATATAATGGACTATGCCGTCCCATCGGGCTACAAGGTAAAAAAAGCGAAAGGAGAGACAAGTACTCGAACCTTGCAAGAGAACTAAGAAAGCTGTGGGACATGAAAGTGGCGGTGGTACCAATTGTTATTGGCGCACTTGGAATATTTCACAAAGGCTTGGAAAAGGAGGCTGTCACTCAGACTCCAGTGAAAGATTATCAGATAAGGCAGTTGCGAAAAACTCGTAAGAAGTAAAACAATCGTCATTAGTAAAACGATAGTTTACAGAATAGGAAGTGTAGCTTATGTAGTCACAGGGATGAAGCATTTAATCAGTTTATCAACAAATGCAGCAAACTAGCAGAAAATGTATTCAAGATTAGGCACGATTGGGTGGGAAAAGTGATCAACTGGGAATTGTGCAAAAGACTAAAATTGCTGACAGGTGGTTTATGCACAAACCAGAATCTACCCAAGGAAATGAGATTCATAAAATTCTCTGGGTTTTAGAAATAGAAACGGATCACACAGTCCTGCCAAAAATTGAACATTGAGTTAACGAGAAAAAAGAACTTGTCATATCATGAATTCAAACTTTCCAGCAGATCAAAGAATGAAAATAAAAGAAAACAAAAAGATTGGCAAATATCTTAATCTTGTTAGAGAACTGAAAAAGCTGTAGAACATGAGTGTGACGGCGATATAAATTGTAGTTGGTTCCTTTGAAACAGCCAACAGAGGCCTGGAAAAGAAGACTGGAGAATCTGGATATCAGAGGAAGAATTAAGACCATCGAGACCACAGCAGTGTTAAAATCAGCTAGAATACACAGAAGAGTCCTGGAGACAAGAAAAGACTAGTTGTCACCAGACTTGATTCCAGTAAAAAAAAAAAAAAACAATTCAAAATTGTTATGAAAAACTCACAAAGAGAAAAAAATATATCATTTTCGGGTCCTTTGATCATATAAGTTTAAAATGAAAGTTTATTTATATCATTTGATATTTTTTTAAATGAATTCCTTGTACTCAGTCATGACTAGGTGTCAGGTGAAGGATATGTAAAGGTCTGAAAAGATAGCAGAGGACAGAATTTTAGTTAATTAGAAGAGAAACACAAGAAATATGTGAGGAATTTTAATTGATATATATAGACAAAATAGTGTTGTGCTGTTAGCTACGCAACTGATTTCTCTATGACGACTTGATTTTAGGGTTTTTAGTTTCTGTTCCTCATTTAAATCATTTTTTCCAATCAGATGTCGATAATGTATCTTGTGAGACAGTCACAAATACAGGTTTAAAATTGTCAGATAGAAAAAAAATACTCACACGTAAACTGGGTACTTAGAAACAACTTTTCACTCAATCGGCAAAATTTAAGTATTACTCCTTTGAGTCAAAGTGAACCTGGGAGTAATTACAATGAAAGCATTCTTCACGTTCCACAGATCTCGTGAACTGGAGCCTCACTATCAGATGCGGTTTTGTGTCATACCCAGAATACACCTTTTTAGGGAAGGGTTTTGCAGGGGATACAGCGTGTTCTAAGCACCACAGTGAGAGTGGTAAGTTAGCGACCTCAGTCGAGGGTGTCCCGAAGGCTCCCTTTTCAATAGCTACTACACCAAGGTGTAGGAGAGGGCGCTACTCTTTTCTATGGATTGCTCCACTTTACTCTTGATACTTACCTTATAATGCTGAGTGCTAAGCAAGGTGGCATCAAGTACCATTTTTTGAGTTTTCGATATGACTCGACCTCGGATTGTACCCCGGTCTCCCGGACCATCGGCGAACATTCTACTCGTTAATCCAATGGCCCGGTATTCTCAGAACATTCTCTTTTTGTGAAAGTGAGTCTTACTCCACTTCAGAGGATACAGTCAGCGTATTCTAAACTCCCCAAAACAAAGAATATCCAAAATAGTTTTCAAGCAACGTCCTTAAAAACATATCGGCGAAACTTCTATAAGTTAAAAAATAAAAAAAGAAAGAAAAGAAAGAAATAAAGAAAGAAGAGATAAACATCGCAGGGACCTCAAAATAAACAATATACTTTTAGCATTGTCATTCTATGGTAACAGAGGAGTCCCTGGTGGTAGAATGGCTAAAGTGTTCGGCTGCAACCTCGAAGTAAGCGAGTTCAAACTTCACTCGCGCAATTACGTTCTTTTTCTGATTAATACCCTTGGAAAAGCCATGAACCTCCTCACCCCCACCATCTATGAATTAAATAGTATCTCTGTTGTTCTTCTACAAGGATGGTTTGGGCATTAAATAACCCTCAAAGGTTGATAAGCTATTAAAGAAAGAAACCAAACAACTGTAATATCACCAAAGTGTCTTGCTGCCACTTTCTTCGGAACAGGATTCAAAAGCTGTCGATAGCCATTCTTGTCAAGGTGACGAAAGAAATTGATAAACAGGGATTTATATTTTAGTTCCTTTAAATATTACTTGGTGCTTTATTTACATCAAGCCGGCTTTTCTGTTGATTTCTAACTATCATTCCACAAATTCTTTTCTGATAAAGCCCATCAGAGAAGCTTCTAAACGTTAAGACCCTCAAAACACGCCAAAGTGTTTCTCAAAGATTTTACCGTAGCTACTAGAACCATCTACCAACCTGACTAGTGACTCAAAGTCACCGAAAATTAACTTAGTTCCATTTTTAACACGCCAAAGTGTTTCTCAAAAAAAACAAATTAACTAAGACTTTTTCTTTTATTCTTTCTATTTTCTGACTTGCTTCAGACAATTTAGCTCACATTCGTAATTCCAAATCGTTAGTTTTCCCATTTCATTCAGTTCCCACGCTGGCTAAAATCTTTGATCTCCCAGACATCAGTCATGATTAACGCAGATGTTTGAACTCTAGGTTATACTCCCTTACAAAGTTCGGAAGTCTATGTCGCTAACAGTATACTACTTAAATATCTTTAATCAAAACATTGATCTAAAAAATACCGTCGTAATAATAAAAAAGGAGCAATTGTAATATATCCCGTTGACCTGCGATGAACCCGGCGGATGTTGTTGACAGATACATCCAGCTGTAGATAAAATCAACAAAATGATTACCAGAAACAAGGAATACGTGAATGTAAAGCATGGCAAGGAAATAACGAGCATTGCGTAGATGTAAGCAGTAATTAATAGAAAACAAGCATTGCGTGTGGGTCACATGTCAGCCGTGTGGGAGTTTTAAGACCATATAAGGTCGAGTATTTTGGCTGAAGTCAGTTTCTGCTGTCAGTACTGACTCCTAACGGCTCCTCCGTGTGCGCAAACTCTCTCTGATTACCCTCCTGGTCCACACAAACATCACCGTCGAACAATAAAAAACATAAGATTATATTTTTATTGATACATGTTTCTCATTCTTTATCAAGATCCAGAGGTAGTATACAGCACAATTTATAAGAGTAAAGATGTGTGGAAAGTGTTTTGATCTTCTTTGATATACTTCATATTAATCGAGGTCTCAATATACACCTTTAGATTGATAGATAAATAGATCGGTCGATAGATAGATTGGTGGAACAGGCTGAGATCGATCGCTAGAAAGACATGAATAGATAGATAGATAGATAGATCAGACTGAGACCTACCAATCGATCGATAAATAGCTAAAACAGACCAAGATAGATAGATAGATACATAGATATGAATAGTTTGGCATTCATATATACCTATGAATAGATAGATAGATAGATAGATAGATAGATAGATAGATAGAACAAACTGAGATCTATCAATCGATCGATAGAGAGACATAAACAGATCAAGATAGATAGATAGATAGATATGAATAATTTGACATTCATATATACCTATGTACAGGGCCAGATAGATAGATAGATAGATCTAAGACCTGCAGTAGTCAGATATAAGCAAAAGATTATTCTTCTATAATTATTTTGTGCATATTCTCTGTCCAATTGTCTTCTTTCATTTAATTTCAATCCTGTCCTCCTTATGGCATTTCTTTACCGGCTTTAATCAAATTTGCCATAAAGTAAAACAAAAGAATCAATTCAAAAGTCAAAATCGAAATGATCGCAGACTTTGCCAAGCATATTCTCGCTAATTATCTTAATTGATCATCTTTAATTAAGTGACTTAATAATTTAATTCAATTTGTAACAAAACAGATTAACATAATCTGCCATCGGGTGATTTCAGTGATAAAAAAAATAATTACATAAAGTTTCGCAAAGAAGACAAAAGGTAGCATTTCGTGTTTTCTGGATCTAATTTTGAAAAGTCGTTATTTTCAATACCTGACATTTATATTACTTATAGCATCAAAATGAAACGTCTACTAGGTTCCTCCTAAAGTTTCTAGTATTTTCTTTGTTGATATATCGAAACTAGATTTATAATATAAACCGTTTCTTACGTTAATAAAAAGCTGGAAACATTTTCCCACAACTTATTGATTACCAAAATGTCATTAATAAAGTGGACCATAATAAAGAAAAGTCTGAGTAAAAAGACTTCACTTGTTCAACGGAATCAAACCTGTATAGATATCTTATATTGGTAATTTCCAGAGGAAGTCAGGCCATTGGCCTAATGAGTAGAGTGAATGCCAATAATCCGGGAGAGCGGGCTTCAATCCCGGGTCGAGTCATACCAAAGACTCAAAAAATGGTACTTGATGCCACCTTGCGTAACACTCAGCATTATAAGCAAAGGATAAAGGGTAAAGGGTAGGATTCCAGGAAATGGAGTAGCGCCCTCTCCAACACCTTGGTGTAGTAGCTATTGAAAAAGGAGCCTTCGGGTCACCCTCGACTAATGTCGCCAACTTTACTTTTACTTATATATATCCATATATGGCATAATGGTTTGAGCGTTCCTCAATGGTCCGGGAAACTTAGGTTCAATACCAGATTGAGTCATACCAAAGACTCAAAAAATAGTACTTGATGCCTCCTTGCTTAACAGTCTGCATTATAAGGTACGGAATCTTAGGGGTTAAACCTTTATTTTTCAAACTCCAAATAATTCAATGTTTTAAAAAGGTCAAATACTCCAAAATGTTTTGATAGTAGATGTAATCTATCCCTAGAGGAAAAATACAAATAATGATATACCCAGACCCTGAAAAATTGTTAAATAAGAGATGTGAATTAATATCTAGATGTAGACATAGGACTAAATTTAAACTGTAGAAAAATTATCATAGATAATGTTTTAAAAAAACATATGATTAGATTGAGATTTAAGGTAAATGAATAAAAATAAAATAAAATTAGAAAATGTGAAGAAACCATATCATATATAAGTACTCTTCAATAAAAGGGTAACTGAATTAATTGGCTCGAAAATAAAATTGAATTTAATTTAATATAAGTATTACTGTATCCTTACGTAAAGTTATCAAATAAAGTTATTTTATCTAAATTAGTATTAAATCTGGAGTTTTAAGTCGAAAAGTAATTAGAATTTTAAAAAATAAAAAAATTAATTTACTATAATTCAAACCGGCAATGAAATAAAAAAAAAACGAAAGTGGGATAAATGAGGAGAAAACTCTTCACCCCTCTTCTATCCCCTCCCACCCTTATTTCCTGTGTCTATTCTGAATTATTTTATCCATAAGATCTGAAGAAGTCATGTTAATTTTTTTCGTGTTTTTGATTTATATCAAAAACATATTACAGGATGGAAATAAATTTATAATCCTAATGTGACCGGTTTTGTCTTTTCTTAAAGAAATTATTGCTCTGTAATGTCGGTTACATTGAGCTCTTTACCAGGAAAATTTAAATGTTCACTGTTGAATGTTTTTTTGTCCTGATGGAATTACTCCCAACTCCGGCTTAACTGGACCGAATATACTATATATATATATATATATATATATATAACTCCTTTCATAAATGAAGTTGAGCGCGACTCAGATAGGCATTTTTTTTGCACGCACAGACAAATTTTACTGTAGCTACTATAACCATCTACCCACCTGACTAGTGTCTCAAAGTCACCGAAATTTATCTGAGTTCCATTTTTAACATCGGTTTCTTAACCAACTCTGCCATTTTGGGCAAAGAACAAACCTTTTTTTTACAAGGTGTTCCTCTCAACTTAATGTTGGGAAGAGTGATTCGTTTACGGTTATTTTAATATCATATGATAAATATATATTGGTGTGTGTGTGGGTGTGGGTGTGTGTGGGTGTGGGTGTGTTTAGTAACACCTCAGCACAAGCATGACGTGACACAAGGTCAAGTTTTTAAATGGAGATTAAAAGGTTGAATTCAGAGTTTTCCTTCTCCTAGACAGGTTGCCATACCAAAATTAAAGAGTCAAGTCTACTCTCCTATTTACGCATAGTTGGAGAATAAGAGAATTAGTGCGACATGAAATCCAAACAACATCGGGCAGATTTGAAATCAATTCGCCGTGTTCATTTCCTACGACGATAACCGTTATACCTCCTGCACCTCCAGTATATATATATATAGAGAGAGAGATAGAGAGACAGAAACATGGGACCCATGTAACTGTTGATAACTCTACTATTAATAATTTTGTGTTCTTTTTTGCTTCAGATTTAAAAATAGTATACTATAACAACTATTAATCCTTGATCACAATGACTTGGACAAGAGAGGAAAAATATTTCGCGTCACTACTGATTTGGAGACAAAATCATTCAAAACTGGCTCAAAATAGATGCAACACATTAATATGATAATGATTTATTACTGAGAAAAGAAACTAAAAAAAGATTGCATGTCCTGGAAGCTGATTTAATTACTATTAAAAACATTGATTTAATGTCTCTAGCTCAAGGGATGTTCCTAATGACAACCATTGCACTTGTCTCAATAATAAATCATTATCATATTAATGGGTTGCATCTATTTTGAGACACCCCGCATATATATATATATATATATATATATCCGATCTGTGATGAAAAAATAGTGAGAGTGAAATTTTATATTCTTAAATTAAAAATTTCAAGATTTAGATATACATAAAGACGAACGTATATCTGATCAACTCATATAATCAAGTGTTGATGTGAAGATCTCTGTTTAGACTTTGTTCAAACGAGTTATTTTTTAAACATTAGTTTTTTTGTTATTTGGGTGGGGGCAGGGGTTTGGTGAAAGTGAAGCACATACCATTCTCACAAGTCCTTCAGTTTCGGGCGACTCTTTTCTTGTTACCTAAATTGAAAATTTATCTTAAAGGTAAGATTTGGGAATATAAAAAAAAAAAACAAAAAATAAGATAGCACAATTTCACACAATATCAAAAGAGATGTTTTGACTAATGTAAAAAATTCACTTAAATAAATATCTTAAATCTGCTGGAGACTTTTTTGGAAAAAAAAACAGACTTTCATTCTTTATCATTTCTATCATGGCAAATACAGTCAACATACTTTTGAACACACTTCATATATATATATATATATATATATATATATATATATATATATATATATATACCTTATAAAATTCGATTAATCTAAAATAGAATTTTTTGGGTTGGTTGGTTGGTTGGTTTTGTGGTATATTAATCTTTGTTAAGTTATTTAATCGCCAAGTCTTTTGTTTGTTTTATAAACAATTTTATTGTTTCAACTAAATATTTAAATTCAATAATAATAATAATAATAATAATAATAATCAGTTGCAAACAATTCTAGCTTCCAGGAGCTATTTTTATAACTGATAATTGCATTGATGATATCGGCCAGAATAGAGAGGCGAGAAGAGTTCTGGAGACATGATGATGTGGTCACTCAACCTCCAGTGAAAGTCAATAATAAATCATTATCATATTAATGGGTTGCATCTATTTGGAGACACCCCGCATATATATATATATATATATATATATATATATATATATATATATATCCGATCTGTGATGAAACAATAGTGAGAGTGAAATTTTATATTTTTAGACGAACGTATATTTTATCAACTCATATAATCAAGTGTTGATATTAAGATCTCTGTTTAGACTTTGTTCAGACGAGTTATTTTTTAAACAGTTGTTGTTTTTGTTTTTTGTTGTTTTTTTTTTGTTATTTGGGTGGTGGTGAAAGTGAAGCACATACCATTCTCACAAGTCCTTCAGTTGCAAACAATTCTAGCTTCCAAGAGCTATTTTTATAATAAATCATTGCATTGCTGAGATCTGCCAGAATAGAGAGGTGAAAAGAGTTCTGAAGACCTGACGATATGGTCACTCAACCTCCAGTGAAAGACCATCAACTAACGCTCGTATGAAAAACTCACAAGGAGTAATATAACATGCAAATAATTCTCAATTTTCAATTAACTATTCCCATGTAATACTAATAATTCACTAACCTTTATTCAGCTTTTAGGGATTATTCTTATCTAAAACAAACTATTTGTACACAAACATAGGGTTCAGATGTTCCTATCTGATACTACTAACTTGCAAGAAAATAAATGTAGTTTACAATCATTTTTAAACATGTAAATACTTCATATTTAGATAAAGTATCAATGTTTTAATTGCCAATACAGTTCGACATCGTTCTAAACATCATTTCAAGCAGGGCTTAGAATTTGCCGACTTTATCCTCCGAAGAAGGGGTGATAGCCCTCTTTGAAAAAAGGCCCGTGTGCATGTCGCCAAACTACATCTGATGGCGAAATTTAAGTTCTGGTGATCGGAGAAAAATAGACTGCTCCTTCATTGTCATTACTCCCAGATTCACTCTGACCTGGAGTGACAGTGCCTGTCAGGGTCCCATCTTTAGCTCAAATAGATCTGTTTAAAAATTATTCGTATTCGATAGGACCTCAAAAATAACAGCTACACAAAAATGTCAATTGTTTATTGAGATAATTCATATTGTTGCATATTCATCCTTGACCAAGCCATCAATCAGATATTCTCTGCTCAGGACGCAACTGCGAAAATAAGCGGAAACAATCACGTGTTGAACGGAAATCGCAGGCGTTATGAAATGATATAAGCAGATGCCCACGTTTCAATGGGAGTCTCAACTTGCGGACTGAAGAGAGCGACCAGTCACGGAGAGCGCCCGCTGGGGCAGCGGTCCACACCAACCTTCAGTTATGTCCCCTCTCAAGCCGAGAAGCAGAAGTGCTCAGTGGGGCCTTGAAGATAACACTGTGTAGTATGGTCAAGAGAAGAAGTTATGAATCAATATGACCGGCTGCATTCGTCTCCCTCCCTCCGTCTGGTTTGGTTTGGTTTCTTTGTTTAATGGCATATCAACCTTTGTAGGTTATTTAATGCCAAAGCCATTCTCCTAGAAAGAACAGTAGTGTTACTATTTAACCCATAGCTGGGAAGATAAGGGGGTTCATACATTTCCCAAGGGTATTTGCCCGAAAGTGAACGTAATAGCGCGAGTGGAGTTCCAACTCGCTTACTATGATTCCGCAGTCCATCGCTATATCCCTCCGTCTATCTCTCTCTCACGCCACAAAAGCTTCTATCACTTTCGACAATAAAGTGGGAGAATTATATTCTTATGAAGAAGTGTTGAGGTTTCTTCCTTCATCACGGTTACACAACAATATTATATAGTTTGGTTGGTTTGTTGGGTTTTATGGCATATCAACTTTTGTAGGTTATTTAACGCCAAATCCATTTTTATGTAAATAATTAGTTCTATCTAAAACAATTCAGTTTAGCATAAGTACACTGTTTAATCGTCAAAAACATTTCTATTTCTAACTATTCAAGCAGTTATATGTAACAATTCAGTTAAGTGTAAATACAGTTTTAATGTCGAAAAACAGTTCAATTTCAAATAATTCAGTTAAGCATAAGCATGCAGTTTAAGTGTAAGTACGGTTTAATTGTCAAAAACGTTTCTATTTCAAGCTATTCAGTTTACTCAAACAATTCAGTTTAGCATAAATATGCTGTTAGTTTTATTTAACCCATAGATAGGGCCCTATCAGGTGCTACCACTCCGGGCCAGAGTGGACCTGGGAGCGATGGTAATGAAGGAGTACTCCGCATTCCCCAAAGCTTCAGCATTACTGGAACCTCACCATCAGGTTGTTTAGTGTCATATCTAGGACACTCGTTGGGGGTGGTCTTACCCCTCTGCAGAGGTGCAGTCAGTGTATTCTACAGCCCCAGCTGACTAGGCAAAATATTACATAGATTTACCCTTTGTATTTGCTCAAGCAAGTTCCGATTAAACTTGGAAAAAGTCAGCTATTTGAAGAATATGGTAATTTGTTTTTTGATCAGGAGAGGGAGGGGATTATAGAAAGTTTTACAGTGAGTCGATGGCAGAATCAAAATTTTATTTGGATCCCTCACAGACTTGTAATAAAGATTGATAGTTAATGTACAACAAAAAGTCGGCCTGTATTCATTTGTTCTGTAAAGAACGGGTGATGTGAAATGGAAGTTACCAAGAAATAAAAGAAAATATGTGCTCACAAAATGTGTCTGACATAGAAGAACTGCGAACAGTTGGGGTCACGAGGATAACTACCGAAGAGATATGAACAAAATGGCGATTAGTGAATTAGGACAACGCAATATAAAACCTGAATATAACGTAATCCAGAACGTCACACCAGAACTAAAGCCTCACTTCTGGATAGAGTTTAGTGTCATACCCAGGGCTCCTTTTTTAGAGAGAGGGTCTTACCTCTCAGCAGGGGATGCAGTCGGCGTATTACAAGTCCCAACGAACAAAGTGCATCATTTCAGAAATGTTATAATATAGTAAATTTCGACTGCCAGGCGACCATTTTGAGAATGCAAATATTCCGAATAAGATAGAAATTAGTTTTCGAAAATACCAACACAAAATCTTGAATGAATTCTCATGAAGGATGCGATAATCCAGCTTAGATTTAAGATTTGTATAAGTTACCCAACTTCCTTTTTGGAAACTAATGCGATATAATTTACCTCCTACTCATGCAAGTGAACATTTGTATGATGACGCAACGGACTTATTTATTATGTCAGTCGAGAGACTGAATATTGGCGCACCTCACATAGATTTTATACAACATAATCAGCTTTCTTAGGATGGTTTACTTTGGTTTCATTATTTAATGGCATATCAACCTTTGTGGCTTATTTAATTCCAAAGCCATCCTTGCAGAAGAGCAATAGTGATACTTTTTAACCAATAGCTGGAGGATAAAGACGTTCATACCTTTCCCAAGGAGGCATTAGTCCGAAAGTGAATGTAACAACGACATAGATAGATAGATAGATAGATATGTGTCGGGGGGCAGAGACTGAGATAGATAGATAGATAGATAGATATGTGTCGGGGGCAGAGACTGAGATAGATAGATAGATAGATAGATAGATAGATATGTGTCGGGGGGGGGACAGACTGAGATAGATAGATAGATAGATAGATAGATAGATAGATAGATAGATAGATAGATATGTTTAGATTTTGTAATGAGAAATAGAAGATAAGCTTCCGAATTTCGAGGGTTTAGCTGGCTTCAAATAACGTCCACAAGTAGAAAATCAAAATGTGCTACTACTTCAGCCACCAACCAGGCTTACATGCATATAAATACACAGAGAGAGAGAGAGAGAGAGAGAGAGAGAGAGAGAGAGAGAGAGAGAGAGAGAGCAAGTGAAAGTAAGATTATTCTGAAATACGTGCTTGTGCGTAATCAATATTTGATTAAAAAAGCAGAAGACTGATTTTGTTATTATTTCTGTGTGGATGTGATTATAGTTGCTTAATTATTCGACTACATATACCCGAAATCTAACAAATGAATTAATATGACTTAATAGAATGAAAAAATACATAAGAAGATATCGGAAAGAATAGCAAAGCATAAATTAGATATATTGTTAAGAAATAAAACATTAACGATTAACGTAATGAAGACCCTAAATATTGTCTTTCACTCAGATACTATGAACTGTGAGACTAATTGATTACAATTATATTCTCTCTGTTCGAGAAAATACATTGTTGAATTCAGTATATTAATCAACCTAAGTTTGGCACAAGGCCAGGGGCATGTTTCACACAGTGGAAAAATAGAATTCGTTAACAATTGACTGTTAGCCTCGCTTGCTAACTCTTCCACAACGCGAGGTACCCATAGGATTAATCCCAGAATTATGAAACGCTCAGTGAGAATCGACCTTACTTATAACCGTCTGTTAGGCTCGATTGCTAAACCTTACACCTCTCTGGAGTCAGGCACGGTTTCGGGACCAAAATATCATTGCCACCAACCAAAAACGCTGCAGCAGTGTCTTACAATACCACCAGACATTATTGGTTTTCCTTCACATTGTAAAAATGCTTGATCAATATGCAGCCTTTTTGTATAGATCTTTGTTGCAATCATTACTTTCCAGTTACGAAGAATTAATACAGTGATGTAAAATTTGAATTAACAGTCAAGTTGACATGTCATTACACTGAACGTGAACAAAAAGAGAGTTTCCGTGAAATTCGCGTAAGAAGTCTATGTACGAGATCTCTATAACAAATC
This sequence comes from Sepioteuthis lessoniana, assembly GCA_963585895.1. Taxonomy (NCBI): domain Eukaryota; kingdom Metazoa; phylum Mollusca; class Cephalopoda; order Myopsida; family Loliginidae; genus Sepioteuthis; species Sepioteuthis lessoniana. Next base: position 68,984,518 of record OY757937.1, read on the forward strand.
TTTAATTCAATGATCTTAATTTGAATATGACGAGACGATAAAGTGATTGAGACCTCCAGATAACGTTCTAAGTTGTTGATGTTCAACTGATAATATTTTTGCATATATATGTGTGTGTGTGTGTGCGCGCGCGCGCGCGTGTGTGTGTGTGTGTGTGTGTGTAGAAAAATTGATAACAAGGTAATCCAAGTGGAAGGAGAGATTTATTAAGAAGTCAACACTATAGCGTTTCGGTTCTACTGAACCATCATCAGGACCATGAGGGGTGATATTAGCGATGTTAAGTCAACGATGGATGTTTAAAAATGCAAAATTCAAAAACCTAGGCGAAAGTTTGTATAATAAGAAAAAGTTGGCCGTTTAATAGGTGAATCAGCGTTTGTACATATATATATATATATATATATATATATGATAAACGAAATATAAGCTAAATTACTGAATTAAATATTGTAGTCATTTTAAACTTTATAAAACAATTGTTTTTGCCGTATAAAACATCTTTCACTTTAACATTAAGAATATATGAAGATCATTTTTACTATCCAAACAATGGAAAACATTGAGAATTTGTTTATCAGTATTAATATTTATTGATTGTCTCTGTATTTAACCCTCTTTAACTGCATCAGTATAAAACCTCCGTTCTGACACAGGGGCTTATTATATGCTGACTATAATTTGCAGCGGGATACGACCCAACTCTAAAGGGGGAATTCTGTGTATAATATTAAACTACATAAAATGGTGAGGCTCCAGTTCTAAAGATCTGGAGATTGAGGAGTACCTTTTCATTCTCACTACTCCCGGATCCACTCAGAGATGGAGTGATAGTTCCTTTTAGGGTTGGTCTTGTCGGCTGGGGTTGTAGAATACACCGACAGCATCTCTGCTGGGGCTTAAGACGCCCCAACGAGTGTCCTGTTATGACATTAGGCCATCTGATGTTGTGGCTTCAGTAATGCTGGAGCTTTGGGAAATGAGGAGTACTCCTTCATTACCATCGCTCCCGGGTCCACGCTGGTTCGGAGTGGTTGCATCTGATAGGGTCCTATCTATGACTTAAATAGAACTAAATTGTGTTCTTATGCTAAACTGAATTGATTGAGATGGGACTGTTTTGACATTTAAACTGCGTACTTATGCTAAACTGAATTGTTTAAAATGAAACTATATTTGGAATTTTAATTGTGTACGTTATGATAAACTGAATTGTTTGAAATAGAACTGTTTTGACATTTAACAGTGTGTAATAAAAATCTATACTTATGCTAAACTGAATTGTTTGAAATAGAATTGCTTATATGTATAAAATGCATTTGACCTTAATAACCTACAATGGTTGATATGCCATAAAATCAAACCAAACTATTTCATATCTTTTTAGGGTCCCATCTATGTGTCAAATAGATGTGTTTGAAAATTATCTGGGTTAGACTGGGATACTTGATACCTTGTAACTGTAAACTATTTGTATTAAAAAAGGTATTGCTCAGTCGGCAGGTTGGTGTAGAATACACAGACTGCACCTCTGCAGAGGGGTAAAAAAAACCTCAATGAGTGGCCTAGTCGGCTGAGGCTGTAGAATACACCGATTGCACCTCTGAAGAGGGATAAACCCCCCAATCAATGAGTGTCCTGGATATGATACTATACAATCTGAGGCTTCAGTAATGCGGGAGCTTTGGGAAATGCACCCCTTCATTGCTATTGCTCCCAGGTCCACTCTGGCCCGGAGTGGTAGCACCTAATAGGGCCCTATCTTAAATAGAACTACCGGCATACTTATGCTAAACTGAATTGTTTTACTAAACTGAATAGTTTAAAATAGAAATGTTTTTGACAATTAAACCGTACTTACATTTAAACTGCGTGCTTATGCTTGACTGAATTATTTGAAATGGAACTGTTTTTTGTCATTGAAACTATACTTACGCTAAACTGATTTGTTGAATATAGAACTGTTTTGACATTTAACTGTATGTAAACAAAATCAATACTTATACTAAACTGATTTAGCTGAATTAGAACTGCTTGAATAAACTGAATAGATTGAAATAGAAATGTTTTTAAACATTAAACTGTACTTACTTTTAGACTGCGTCATCATCCAAAACTGAATTGTTTGAAATAGAACTATTTTCATGAAAATGTATTTAGCGTTAAATAACCTACCAAGGTTGATATGCCATAAAACCCAAACAACCAACCAAGAAAAGTTACTTGAAGCTATAACTTTTTACTAAGGATTATCATTAGTTACTTGTAATCGTATAACTGTGTCCAAATTAATAACGATTATCAAATAGAAATAATTATTTGAATAATTACTTAATATAATTATTCGTATCAGATAGGAATACTTGAAACCATACAACCGAGAACAAATTACTTGTATTAGATAGAAACCCATGATATTATAATACAGTGCAAAACCTCGCAAGAAATAACTGTACAAAAATATAAGTGTATAATGAACATAATTCCTACATCTAGGCATGAAATAACCCTTGACAGGTTCATATGCCGTAAAAATCAATCACTATGATATCTACTCATGAAAATTTCATATATGCATTCTTACTTTAAACATTAACAGCCCAGTTGGCTTTGGCCGTAGAATACACTGACTGCATCTCTGCGGAGGGTTAAAACTTCCCCAAGGAGTGTCCTGATATGACACTAAATAATCCGATAGTGAGGCTCCAGTAATGCTGAAGCTTTGGGGAATGCGGAGTATCCCCTCAGTACCATCGCTCCCAGGTCCACTCTGACCCTAGGTGGTAGCACATGATAGGGCCCAATCTATAGGTCAAACAAATGACAAATGGTAAACTGAGTTGTTAGAAATAGAACTGTTTGATAATTCAAGTGTGTAAACAAATGACTGATGTTTAATCAAATTGTTGATGATACATAGCAATACTTAGAACCATTTAACTTGACTTGTGCTTCATCAAATTGTTAGAAATTGAATTGTTAGATCATTTAACTGTGTGTATCTACAAAACGTGTTTACGAATAATATATTCAATATATATGTAAAAACAGGGCTCGGCATTAAATATTCAACGAGTGTTAATATGCCATAAAACCAAATCAATCAAACCAATCAAATTAAATATTAAATTTTTAAATTTGTTATCATATTTTATCAAAAGTTTTTTAAAATATTAAATACACAAGATGGTTACATACGAGTTACCTAAAAGTAAAATAATCAGACAATTTAAACAGTGAAATGATAAATAAATACGTGTTAGGGATTAGACGTAACGAAAAACATATCAAAGTTATTTCCCCTGATTTGTGGGATTTGGAATTCACCATGACACATGGTAGACGCACATTTGACTGGTGCACACAAAAATAGCTTCTTTTCCTGATCAATAGACGCTTGTCTCTGCCTCTGGTTTATAAAACCTAATTGTTTTGTTGTACAACCACGAATTCGTCTTTTTCTATTTTTCTTTACATATTTTTATTTGTTCGTAAAAACGTAACAATAAGATATCTTAAATATTTTAAATTTGAAATATGCGTTTTTGTTTTAAATTTTTAGAATATAGATAATAGAAAACCATGAAGACTGTAAATAAATATTGATATTCATAGAGCGGCCCTAAAATCTTCTATCTTTAACTGCATCAATATTTTATCTGTTCACAGAAATTAAAATACGTGCGTATTAGCGCTACGAAAGTTGTTGAAAAAGTTCTAAGCCTCACAAAGAAAGAGAAGCAATAGCTTAACATCTTTGTTATGAGATTACACAACCACTTCTTATAAAACTAAAAAAATCTGTTTTTCCTTCACATCGTAAAAATGCCATCAATATGCTTTTTTTTTTTTTGTTTTGTTTTTGTTTCATGTTTTATAAAAGGAGGTCGTGGGCTACTACATCAAAAATGTGAAGCTATGCTCTTCTTTCTGAATGAAGTTTAGTACTTTTTGAACGACTGACTCTCTATGGTGGACAAAAACAAAACAAAACAAAAACATTAAAACGACTACCCAAAATATGTAAATATAAATGTACAATGAACACGATTCCCTAACTTCTTGGCATAAAATTACTCTTGATGATTTAAAATCTTATAATAACGAAGAAATATAATTCTATATTATATAAACCTTTATAAATTCTAAAATTACTCAGTTATGAATAGAATGTTGTTTGTCAGTCTGACAGACGGGACATTATCATATAACTGAGTGACGGCTTGAATTTAACGGCATATCAACCCATCTAGAGAAATTTAATGCCCATAGGTTAGGGAATCGCATTTGTTGTAGATTTATATTTACATGTTTACTAGCTGTTTCTTATGAGTTTCTTGCGTACGATATTGTCTGCATGATAATATGCTTACTTTCCCTTCTTCCATGGCTAAAAGGATATCCGAAAAAAAAGTGTTTATATAGGCATGAGACGACCGAAAGGAAAGTTGTATTCTCAAGGCAACAAGAGGTATGCGATACTTCTTATAAAAGCCAGAACAGCCTTAATATTGAGCGTATGTGTATGTCATGTCACAACAAATACAGCGATACAAGATATAAGAACTTTTCACAGCAAAAAAACAGTCCAAGATAAATTCGCTATGAATTTGTAGCTGTGTATAGCGATCATGTAAGAAGGGGGATGCAGGTATCGTTTTGGTGTAGTGGTGCTTTCCCCGATGGTGGGGTACGTATCTGATAGAGGAGCCTCATGAAGAACCTCCGCATTGCACCCGTTGAAGCTTTGATTCAAAATAATAGACGGTGTAAACTTGATGCTGACTACGTCGGAAAGTAACATAGTACTTCTGGTAACATGCACACAATTTTTTTAAAAAATTCTATTGTTTTTTTTTTTTTAATTCTAGTGTATCACTTAACCCCTAAGGCACCATTTTTTAGAGGAATGCTGACTGGGTTCAAAGCATTTTTGCAACTGCCGTGCATGTCTGGGCTACTATGCTGCGCCCGGAACTACCTAAAATAAGGCCTTGTACCACACTCCTCCGGTCTGTGGGACGTTTGACAAATACCAAGTATCATTGTTTTTTGACTTGCAGCCCTGCCACACTGACTTGGGACATACATCGGCCGATCGTGTTCACAGGTACACTGATCATGTCGGGTTTGTCTTGGTTCCGATGGCAGTCGTTCGAGGCCATCTGACATGGAATCCTGGAAGCCAGCATTCATGTCACGGGCACTAAAACCGGCACTCCTCGAACCTCAGGGGACCGTCCCCTCAGGCTCTAACCCTCCTTGGAGAGGCTAAGTTTATCAGTTGGCGCTTTAGGTGCCTTTTTTCCGGAGAATGCCGTCGAGGCCCGAGGCATTTTGGGGAATGCCGGTCGTGTCTGGGGTATTGCCCTGCGTCCGGACCCACCTTTGAAAAAGCCTTGTGCCACACTTACCCATTTAGTGGGGCGCGTGACAAATACCTGCAGAGTACCATTGTGCGATGTAACATTGCGAGTCAGTATTCTACATATTACATTAGCATTCCATATTCAGTGTTTGGTATTGTACGAGAATGAAGAGATTATTAAGTGTCGGTCAAAGTGACATTGTAGTGCTGGTAACATATAAATAAATTTTTTGTATATTAATAAATGATGGATTAGTAAATGCTTGTCCCTTATCTAATGTGTGTACCTTTCAAATGCCATTTATCCAACAAACGGTTCTCTCAATATTGATAGTGATGATGTCAGAAAGTGGCATAGTAGTGCTAGTAACATACATATTTTTTTTATTTCTATAGTAAATTAACATGTTGGATAAGTAAATGCCTGTACTTAACTTTTTAGAATTCCTGAGTGTTTGTATTTAATAGTCACAAGTAAAAGAGAACTTGCCTTGATTTGTCTATGGAATGCAGAATATGCTATAGTAAGTTGGCTACCATAGTCGAGGGCGACCAGAAGGCTCCCTTTTCAATTGCTACTACACTAAGGTGTAGGGGGAGGGCGCTACTCCTTTCCCTAGATTGCTCCACTTTAACCTTGATACGTATCTTGTATTGTTGAGTGTTAAGCAAGGAGCTATCAAGTACCATTTTTAAAGTCTTTGGTATGACGCGACCTGGGATTGAACCCAGGTCTCCCGGACCATTGGCGAACACTCTACCCACTAGGTCAATGAGCCGATCGTTAAAACTAAATAAGATTCCCTCTTATTTTTTTCTCCTTTTCTGTAATAGCAAAGATGGAAAGGAGTTAATGGAAGATTTGAATTGTTGATCGAGAAGATTCCGATTAGTGAATGAGTAAATTGAATGATCCAAATCTATCTTAATTACACTATCAATGTGGACGTTAAATTGAATTAATTGATATTAATCCGTTTTACTGTAAACCAAGTGACTCACTGACCTGAATTTTTACTACTGTGAAATTCAACTATCAAATAACAAATAAAGGAGGTTATTGTTACGCTTATATCCTTAGTTTGGTTTGGTTTGGTTTGGTTCGGTTTTATGGCATATCAACTTTTGTAGGTTATTTAACGCCAAATCCATTTTTATGTAAATAATCTGTTCTATTGAAAACAGTTCAGTTTAGCATAAGTACACAGTTTAATTGTCAAAAACATTTCCATTTCCAACTATTCAAGCAGTTATATGTAATAATTCAGTTAAGTGTAAATACAGTTTTAATGTCGAAAAACAGTTCTATTTCAAATAATTCAGTTAAGCATAAGTACGCAGTTTAAGTGTAAGTACGGTTTAATTGTTAAAAACATTTCTATTTCAAGCTATTCAGTTTACTCAATTCGGTTTAGCATAAGTATGCTGTTAGTTCTATTTAACCCTATCAGGTGCTACCACTGCGGACCAGAGTGGACCTGGGAGCGATGTCAATGAAGGGGTACTCCGCATTCCCCAAGGCTCCAGCATTGCTGGAACCTCACCATCAGGTTGTTTATTGTCATATCCAGGACACTCGTTGGGGGGGTCTTACCCCTCTGCAGAGAAGCAACCGGTGTATTCTACAGCCCCAGCCGACTGGGCAAGATTATATCCTTAGGTAAAGATCAGACAAAGTAGGATCAAAAAGTATCAAGACTGAAACTTTGAAAATGTTAAACGTAAAATTCAACTGTGTTGCTGCTGGGACTTAAAATATGCTACAGAGGGATAAGACTTCCGGTTTCCCCTACTAAAAAAGGAGGCATTCTGTGTATGACACTAAACTGCATCTAGCAGTGTGGCATCAGTTCTATAATTTTGAAGTGTGTAGAATACCCCTTCATCCAGCTTCACCTGCTTAACGGTTGATGTCGTTGTAAATGTAATTGGCAACCTGGGTTCAAATCCCGGGTGAGATTGTTTGCGTTTCACTTCGTGCCATTGCTCATGAGAAAGACACGAAGCCTTTTCTTCGTCCACTATATAAGAGTAAATAGTAGAGCAGACTGTGTTCTTTACCTTTTGTTTGACAACCAGTCTAGGAGAGAGAAACACTGAATTCAAAACAGCTTTACTCCACTTAAAAATTGACCTTGGGTCCCATCTCTGAGTTAAATAGATCTCTTCGTAAATTATTGTATCAGATATGAATACCTAATATTATATAAGCGTATGCAAAAACACTTTAAGAAATTACTAAAAATATAAACTTACACAATTCCCTAATCCCTAAGCATAAAATAACCCTAAACGGATTAACATGCCATCAAAATCAACCATTTGAATTAAGTATAATTACTTGAAACCGGCTCATTAGGCCAGTGGGTAGAGTGTTCGCCAATGGCCCGGGAGACCTGGGTTCAATCCTAGGTCGCGTCATGCCAAAGACTTTTAAAATGGTACTTGATACCTCCTTGCTTAACACTCAGCAATATAAGGTACGTATCAAGGGTAAAGTGGAGCAATCCAGGGAAAGGAGAAGTGCCCTCCCCTACACCTCGATGTAGTAGCTATTGAAAATGGAGCTTTCTGGTCGTCCTCGACTAAAGGTCGCCACCTTCACTTACTTACTTACTTGAAAGCTAAAATTGACTAAGGATTATTATTATTACCTACTTGAAACCATATAACTGTGTGCAAAAAATTATTCCTATCAAAAAGAAATATTCACTTGAAACCATATAATTATTAGTAGCAGATATAAATACTTGAAATCATACAACTGTGAGAAAATTATTAGTACTTGATAGGAATGTTTGACATCATACATCTGTATGCAAAAATATCCCTTAAGAAACTACACAAGGTAAATATAAACCACGCGATTTCCTTACCTCTAAGGATAAGATTTCTTCACACGGGTTGACATGCCTTTAAAACAATAAATCGTAAAATTTTAAATCTAAATGAAGACATGTTCACTACTAAAAAACTAATATATTTAAGTGATGATCTTTTAAAGTCTACTGATGTGAGGTGTAATGAGAAGTTTGTTGTTGGTTGGTTTTTGGCTTGTGTTTAAGGCATATCAACACTTATGAGTTATTCAATGCAAAATCCCGTTCATATATATATATATATATATATATATGTTTTGATAGTAGATGTAATCTATGCCTAGAGGAAAAAATACATATAATGATATACCCAGACCCTGAAAAATTGTTAAATAAGAGATGTGAATTAATAGCTAGATGTAGACATAGTACTAAATTTAAACTATAGACAAATTATCATAGATACTGCTTAGATAAAAAAAAAAAAACATAGGATTAAATTATGATTTAAGGTAAAGGAATAAAAATAAAATTAATTAAAAAAATTTGAAGAAACCATATCTTGTGTACGTACTTTTCAATAAAAGGGTAACTGAATTAATAGACTCAAAAACAAATTTGAAATTTTAAAAAATTTAATTTTGATTTTAAATCTTGAATTTAATTTAATATAAATATTACTGTATCCTTACGTAAAGTTATTAAATAAAGTTATTTTATCTAAATTAGTATTAAAACTGGAGTTTTAAGATGAAAAGTAATTAGAATTTTAAAAAATTAAAATAATTGATTTACTATAATTCCAACCGGCAATAAAATAAAAAAGCGGAAGTGGGCAAAATAAGGAGAAAATTCTTCATCCCTCTTCTATTCCCTCCCACCCTTATTTCCGGTGTCTATTCTGAATTATTTTATCCATATGATCTGAAGAAGTCTTGTAAATTCTTTTCGTGTTTTTGATTTATATCAAAAACACATAACAGGATGGAAATAAATTTATAATCCTAATGTGACCGGTTTTGTCTTTTTCTTAAAGATATATATATGTATATATATATATATGAGTGTATGCGTGTGTGTGTGTGTGTGTGTTTGTGAATGTGTGTGTGTGTGTGTGTGTGTTTTGCGATCGAATACCGTGTAAGTAACAATTTTTATGCGAGTTAAATGGTTTCAAGCATTCTAATCTAACACTATTAATTCTGTTTGATATTAATCATTTGTCTGCTCACAATCAAATCGCTTCAAGTATTGCTTTCTGATACAATCAATTCTATTTATCAAGTATTGCTATAAAATATAAATAATTTGCATGCAGCCGTATGTTTTCAAATATCTAATAAAAAAAGACCCTTAGTGAATGATTGAAGTTTTCTATTTGACCCATAAATGGGACCCTTACAGGTACTACTAATCCATTCAGAGCGGGCCAAGAAGTAATTTAAAGTTGGTTGGTTGGATGGTATTTTTTATGGCATATCAACCATTGTAGGTTATTTAATGCCGAATCCTGTTTATAAATATACATTTAATACATATATGATTTGTAAACCAATTTTGTTGATAACATTTTTAAACGAGCTTTTGCACAAACCTAAATGGCTCCAAGTATTGATATGTATCACAAACAAATCAATTAAACATCAGTCATTTGTTTACCCACATTTAAATGATCAAACAGTTCTAATTAAAACACTCTAATTAAGCCGAAGTCATTTGTTTACACTCAGTTCAAATGTCAAACTGTTCTATTTGACCCATAGATTGGACTCTATCAGGTGCAGGCCAGAGTGGACCTGGCAGTCATTGCAATGAAGGGGTACCATGTATTCTCCAAAGCTCCCGCATTACTGGAGCCTCACTATCAAATTGTTTAGTGTCATATCTAGGACATTTGTTTGAGGCGGGGGCCTACCCTTCTGCAGAGATTCACTCGATGTATTCTAGAACCCCAAACGATTGGGCAACCTTTTCCAATGATATTACTTTGACCTGGTAGTCCAGCATGTTAGCCACTACGCCGGCGGAACTCCCCTGAGTAGTTTTTGGGGAAACTCAGAATTGTGCAAGTGCGACACCTTCCATACTAACAAGATCTTCTAGTTCCATGCAATTTATAAATTATTGCTTTGGAAGATATCTGGTTGAGAACTTCTGAATTTAGTAAGCTTAAATCAGTTTGATCTAAATCCAGAAGTATACGGCACTCAGTGTGTATCAAACTCATTAGCAACGATTGGATTGATTGATTTATCGGTGTTATATTATGACAAGGGATCAATGAATCCCGTTCACTGTGCGTTTATATTAACATCTTTTATGTAATTCTTTTTGGTTACTGTTTTTTTTATGGTCCAATCGAATACGGATCATTTTTAAACAGATCTATTTGACCAACAGATGGGAGCTGAATAGGAAATACCACTCTGAGTCTGAGTGGACCTGGGATTATTGGTACTGAAGTGGTACTCCACATTCCCAAGATCTCCAGAACTGGAACTTCACTATCAGATACTGTTTAGTGTCATACACAGGACCCTCTTTTGGGGGTCAAGGAGTCTTACCCTTCACAGTCAGCATATTCTAGGCTCCGACGACAGAATAATAGTAATGATCTGCAATCCTAGCTGATTAACCATTATATTACGTGAAGTCTCCTAAACACTAAGTGTGGCTTACATTTGGCACAAGGCCGTAAGTATGACCACCTTGTGAGGACCGAACTCACCACTTTGAAAAAAATTAGTATGCGAGTTCAGCTCCCTAACAATTATGCCATGATGAGATGCCCTAAACAGTCATTAAAATTGATCGAAAAAGTGTCGACTTCTCAGAAACAATTTTTTTCTTTTTGTTTATCGATAGAGATTAAATATAACTATTATTAGTTGAAAGAATTTGCCGCATTCTTTCTACACTTATTTCTCAGAAGCGAAAAGCGACTTCCTCATTTTCAATTTCATCTCCAGAAAACGTGAGAAACGGTGGAAAAACTTCCCTTTACTCAAGTGATTCTGGCACGTTTCCCGGCCGAACCAATCATTTTAGATGTTACTGTGGCGAAAACTACCTTAAAAGACATCTACTTCGAAAAGGTCAGATTGAATGAGAAAGCTTTTCCCTTCTTCTTCTTCTTCTTCTTCTTCTTCTTCTTCTTCTTCTTCTTCTTCTCAAGCTACAACAAATACTTTTATTAATAACAATACTTATGCGAGTTTTTCACACCACATCTCACGGATGCCTTTTTCACTGGAGACTGAGTAACAGCAAGTCTTCTCAAGTCTCCAGAAAATCTTCTAAGTCTTCTTTTCGATTTTAATAGTGCTGTGGTCTCGAGGGTTTCAATTCTTCTTCTTCTTCTTCCTCTTCTTCTTCTTCTTCTTCTTCTTCTTCTTCTTCTTCTTCTTCTTCATTATTATTATTATTATTATAATTCGTCGTAGTTATTGAGTTTTCACACCAGAAATAGTTTTTAGTGATGATCATTTTCTTTTTCTTCTTCTATAGCTACTGATAAAGATAATACTTGTTGTTGTTAGTAGTAGTAGTAGTAGTAGTAGTAGTAGTAATAGTAGTGGTGGTAGTTTTCGAGTTTGCCCACCAAAAATAGCTTTTATCGATGATCGTCATTTTCTTCCTTTTATTCTGCTGCTGCTGATAATAATAATAATGATGATGATAATACTAAGTGTTAGTATCAATATTATTATTATTATTATCATTTTTATTATTATTAGTTGTAGTATTATCAGTAGTCGTAATTGGAGTAGTAGTAGTAGTAGTCGTAACAGCAACAGCAGCGGTAGTCATTGACGTTTTGCACTAGTAATAGCTTTTAATGGCGATCTTCCTCTGCAACAATAACTATTAAACATGATAATTCATCATTACATTCTTTGCACGTTTTTTTCACACCATTAGGAACTGGTGCTTTTAACTGAAGTATAAGTAACATGGCCCAGATGGCTGGGGCTGTAGAATACATCGACTGTATCTCTGCAGAGGAGTAAGACTCTCCCAAGGAATGTCCTGATATGACACTAAACAATCTGATGGTGAGGATCCAGTATTGCAAGAACTTTGAGGAATGCGGAGTACTCCTTTATTGCCATCGCTCCCGGGTCCACTCTGCCCGGAGTGGTCGCACCTGATAGGGTTAGGGTTACAATTCAGAAAAGCATACAGTTTTGTTCAATCTATGGGTCAAATTGAACAAAACTGTATACTATTCTGAATTGTTTGAAATAGAACTGTTTATATGTATAAAAATAGATTTGGCATTAAATAAACAACGATAGATGATATAACATAAAACCAAACCAAACAAAACAAATAAGTTGCAGCAAATTTTCGCACGTCTCCAGGACCTTTCTAAGTATTCCAACAGATCTCAGCAATACTGTGACTTGAACAGTTTCAATTCTTTCTCCACTTCTTCCAGTCCCTTTTCCAGATCTTTTTTGTTTATTTGTTTTTTGTAGGGTGATTGTTCCAAGTGCTTTAATTATGATTGTTATCCCAGTCACTCTAATGTTCCATATTTTTTCAGTTCTCCGGCAAGGTCCTGACATTTGTCATTTTTTTTCGCTTTCATTTATTTAAACTGAACGGCAAAATCTAAGTATTCAGTTGTTTTCTAATTAATATAATTGGTCGTCTGACCGGGATTGGGTAATCTGTTTGTGTTTCAAGATTTTAGAGAATGGTTGTGCGTCTCATTTTCTACAACAGATTCTGGTTTGTGCATATACCATTTGTTAATATTTACCCAACCCCTCCGCTCGGGCAGGATATGACACAAGGTCAGTTTTTAAGCGGAGTTTAACAGGTTTGAATTCAGAGTTGCCTTACCAAGGCTGAAGAACCTAGTCTGCCCTACTATTTACCCAGAGCTGGAGGGAGAATATTTTGGATTCATACCTTTCCCAAGGGTATTAGTGCTATGTGAAATACAATCAGTTTGGTCCAGGATTTGAACTCGCGTCGTCGCCGTGTCCATATCCTGCGACGATAACCATTGCACCACGGGCACCTCCTTTCTTTACTATTTAACCCATAGCTGGGAGGAAAAGGGGGTTCATACCTTTCCCAAGGGTATTTGCCCGAAAGTGAACGTAATAGCGCGACTGGAGTACGAACTCGCGTACTACGATTCCGCAGTCCATCGCTTTAACCATTACACCACGAGGACAATTCTCAGGGGATCACCTTTCCTCACCCAGATATTCGTGATCCTGTACTTCTTTTGTGACATTGTGATGCATTCCTTTAATATAGGATTAACTGTTTCATATCTCTCCCCCACTCCACCTACTTGGTATTCTTTTGCATAAGATCAGTTTTATCGTTTACAAAATGAGTTCTTATGGCGTCATTTTGTGCTGCAATTGAAATAATTTCAGTTCCCCCCCTCTCTCTCTCCCCCACCTCTCTTTCAGTTTCCCTTTTGTAGCTATGTCCAGGTTATCTCAAGCACCGTTTACTTTGTACTTGAACTACCCATATAGTTGGACACGGCGACACGAGTTCAAATCCTGGACCTGACTGATTGCATTTCACATAACACTAATACCCTTGGGAAAGGTATGAATCCAATTATTCTCCCTCCAGTAATGGGTAAATAGTTGGGCAGACTAGGTTCTTCGGCCTTGGTGAGGCACCTAGTCTAGGAGAAGGAAAACTCTAAATTCAAACCTGTTAACCTCTGTTTAAAAATTGACCTTATTTCATATCCTGCCCAAGCGGAGGGGTTGGTAAATATATATAGTTGTTTTTCTTCTAATTTTTCTTTTTCTAGATTTTATAATTGTTCTTATGAAAAAGAAATTTGTAATGTTTATATATATATATATATAAGAACTAATAATAATCCCAAATCGATGACCGATCGAAAGACCCCTACAAAAAACCGTCCAAAAGAATTATAGACCCATAACGTGCCTACCTATGAAGTAGAAAATACTAACGACACAAATTTGAATGGAGATTTTCAACTCGTTGATAAGCCGCAGATTGTTCCCTGTGGAACAGCTAAAATGCCACTAGAAAACAAGAGGAACAGGAGAGCTATCATAGATTGATCAACACATTCTCTAAAAGAGAAAAACGAAACTGAAAATCTAGCTATGACGCGGCCGGACAACAAAAATGCATACAATATGGTCCCACAAAGTTGGATGATAGACTATCTGAAAATGAGCAAGATATCCGTTAAAGTCGTAAAATCTATCGAGAATACCAAAGAAAATTGGGGAGTGGGACTGGCTGCCGGATGAAAAAACTTAGCTGAGGTGATAATCCCGAGAGGGATTTTCCAGGGAGATGCGCTATCACCATTAGTATTTGTAAGAGTGACGATGCCTCTGTGCCACATACTTATGGTCTCCTGTAACTGGCACTTGTATCCTTTTTTACCCAACTTTTGCAAAGTTAGTTACTCTTCGACTCCGGACGTGAACGTCGAGAAAACCAAAAGTTAAAAAAGCACAAATTTGAATGGAAAATGTTCTTACTCGATCTAAATATAAATCCACAGGTTTTTGATTCCACTATATGGACTTTTTAAATACAAAAAAAAAAAAACAAATTCTAAACAAACTCATTTAAAAACTAAATAAAAATAAAAAACAATTCACCTTTGTCGGTAAACACTTTCCTTGTAAAAGGATTACTTTTTTTTACGTAAAACTTTATATATTTACAAAATCTTTTATTGTCATTTGTTTGATTTTTTTTTATCGTTTTGCTTGCCTTTAAAATAGATATTAGGTTTATTGAACCGGTTCATTGGTCTAGTCGGTAGAATGTTCGCCAATGGTCCGGGACACCTGGGTTCAATCCCATGTCATTTCATACCAAAGACTTTAAAAATGGTACTTGATACCTCCTTGTTTAACCCGCAGCAATATAAGGTACATATCAAGGGTAAAGTGGAGCAATACAGGGAAAGGAGTAGCACCCTCCCCTACACCTCGGTGTAGTAGCTATTGAAAAGGGAGCCTTCTGGTCGCCCTTGACTACTGTCGCCAACTTATTTATTGTAATATGATGATTGTTGACGGTGGTGATATCTCGACGTTTAAATTGAAAGTATTTCTAGTTAAGAGGTACGAAATAATAATCCAATACGCATCATCGACTAGTCTTTACCGGGCCATTGGCCTAATGAGTAAAGTTTTCGCCAAAGGTCCGGAAGACCGGAGTTCAATCCCAGGTCGAGTCATACCAAAGACTCAAAAAATGTTACATCAGGAAAACTATCAAAATTAGACGAACCAGGCATGCGGAACACTGCTGGAGAAGTAGGGACGAGCTCATAAGTGATATACTCCTGTGGACCCCTTAACATGGAGGGGCAAAGGCAGGATGACCAGCTCGAACCTACATACAGCAGCTCTCTGCCGATACGGGCCGTATTCCTGAAGACCTGCCAAAAGAAATGGACGATAGGGAGTGGTGGCGAGAGAGTTTCAGAGATATCCGTGCTGATAGCGTGACATGATGAAGATGATTGCTTGATCAGTAATAAGAATATGGATAAAAAGCAAAAATATTTAAATCAGTAAATCTCCTAAATGTCACTCATTTTAATCGTGAAATATTTCTCAAAAAACTCCCTGAATTTTTTCATATTAGCCTCAATAGGTAATTTAAAGATATAATTACTAATGTTTGGTTTATTTAATGGTATACCAACCTCTGTAGGTTATTTAATGCCAAAGCCATCTTTTTAGAAGAACAGCAGTGATACTATTTAACCCATACCGGGGGTGATACGTTCTCCGAGAATATTAGTCTGAAAGTGAACTTGATAACGAGACTAGAGTCTGTGGAGTATAAAATGTTTGGGTGTTTTGGGGAAAGATTATCAAGTTGTTAACTGACATTTTCTTCTTATCCCAATTCGCTTGTTATTTTATTTTATTTTATGTGTGTGTGTGTGTGTGTGTGTATTTATTGAATCTGCAAAGAAATGAAGGAGGGAAAAAGAGATACTTTTAAACGCAACTTAATCTAACTTTTTGCTGGTCACCCAACCCTGGCGTATCCAAATGCAAGAGTCCATAGAAAAACGTCTTTTATGAGTTTGTCCTTCACCAGTGTTGCACAGCATGTCTTGCTCGTCTTAAATGGTAAGTGAGATCGGAGGTAAGTGGTCGTACACTTGCTGAGGCCAGTCTATGTTTGCTAGATATAATTTACTCTTGTAGAAGGCTTTCAAGGTCCCATTAATAAGGATTCAGCTTCCGTCTTTGAAATGTAATCTTCGTCAGCATATTCTTATATAAAATGGATGGGCGCGTAAATTCTAGCCTTCTTTTCTGAAGGTTGATTTCTATATGAAAAGCCTCATCTTCATCCGTAGCTCGTGCACATGCGCGGGCGCCTGCCTGTGTCATGGCGGAAATGATATAACTGCACTGTCACGTGATATTATTTGTACTCAATATGGCGAAGCACATTAAATCTAAAAATAAATAAATAAATAGAAATAAAGATAAAAATAGGAAAAAAATGCAATTTGTCTCTCGTCTGTTTCAGTAGAAATTGGCAAGTATCTCGCACATTTCATCTTCTCCATCAACATGTTGACGAATCCTCAAAATCTCCGTTCCTTTCCTCTCTTTCTCTCTTTATATATATATATATATATCTTGCAACTTCTCCCTGTCCTTCTCTCTGTATCTCACAACCTCTCTCCCTCTCTGTTTTTTCCTCCTAGTCTCTCTCTCTCTGTCTTTGTCTCTGTATCTGTCGCTCTTCTTACCTCACTCTGTCTCTCTCTCTAACTTCCTCAATCCCCCTTACTCTGTCATTCCCCCCTCTCTCTCTCTCTCTCTCTCTCTCTCTCTCACCCACACAAACTCTTTCTCTACCGTGCTTCTCTTTCTACATCTTACGCTTTCTCTTTCTACGCTTCTCCCCCTCTGGCTTTTCTTTCTAACTCTCCCTGTCTCTATCTCTACTTCTGCTTCTCCTCCCCCCTCTCTCTCACTCTCTCTCTCTTTTCCACTCTATCTTTCTTTCTTTCTCTTTCTCTCTCTCTTTTCTTCTTCTCATCCTCCCTCTATCACTTCTATCTCCGTCTAATTTTCCCCTATTTATCTCTAACTCCTCCTATCTCACTCTACCTTTCCCTCTTCCCCACTGTCCGTCTCTCCCTTTCTACCTTTCTCTTCCCTTGAGGTGCCCGTGGTGTAGTCGTTATCGTCGTAGGAAATGGACACGGCGACACGAGTTCAAATCCTGGACGAGACTGATAGCATTTCACATCGCACTAATACCCTTGGGAAAGGTATGAATCCAATTATTCTCCCTCCAGCTATGGGTAAATAGTAGGACAGACTATGTTCTTCAGCCTTGGTTAGGCAACTAGTCTAGGAGAAGGAAAACTCTGAATTCAAACCTGTTAAACTCCGCTTAAAAATTGACCTTGTGTCATATCCTGCCCGAGCGGAGGGGTTGGTAAATAATACCTTTCTCTTCCCTTCTCTTCCTCCTTCTCGCTATCCCCCTCTCTACCTCTTACATCCCCCATCTCTCTCTCTCTATCTATCTATCTCTGTCCTGTCATCTTGGCAAATTCATGTCGCCCATTGTCCATCCCTCTCCGAAAGAAGCATAAACAATATCAATGTGAATAAAAGACTTTTATCCTAATCCGATAAAAAAAAATACTGACTGGGTGCATCGTATGAATAATCGGGTGATTTTAAATATTAAAATTACAGACAATAGTATTTCTTGCGATTGGATATGACTGATAAAGTTATAAAATAACAATAAACATAGTTATATCTGAATATTGATTTTTAGTCACCCTCTCATGTAAGCTGGATGTGTCCTTAAACTTGATATGATCGATTTAGAATCTAGGATTTTACTCAGATTCTCCGCTATTGCCCTCAATCAATGAAATAGCCATGGTTGGAAATCTTGGCTTATAAACAGTTAAATTTAGTTGAGGTCATCTATCCATTCTCCTTCTAGTGTAACACACGGAAAATCCTGACTACAAAAGTAGGTGGGTAGGTAGGTAATTGCGACGTAAATAATGCAGATATATATGTTGTGTAATACCCCATCCTCACCAACACCAGCACCAACACTCCCGACAACCCAGTGGAAGTGTGGAGGCGTTAATAGACAGGTTACGGGTTAAGGGTCACCTTTGTTGAAAGAAAGAAAGTTTCGGTTGGATTTTCCGGAGATTTGCTGAGTAGGCGTCTTTGTGTTTGTGAGGTGGGGTAATGTTTTAGAAGCCTCTTTTAAAAGATGAAACTATTGAAGGTACAAGGGGTTTCCTCCTTCATAGGAATAAGTTTTGAAGCCCACGGAGATTTGTTTTAAAGATTAGCAAACGTAGCAACCAAATTTTAAATCCAAGTTTGTTCATTTCTTTCGCCACCCGGGATCAAGTGATAACTTTTATGTCTCGGCGTGAAATTAGATTTGTGATAACTACATGGTTTATTTATTTAAAGTGGTGTGAATAAAAGCTATTCAGAAATTTTTTATTATTCGTCAAGACGTCCTAAACAAGAACAGTCGAGCACTATGGAC
This sequence comes from Sepioteuthis lessoniana, assembly GCA_963585895.1. NCBI lineage: Eukaryota > Metazoa > Mollusca > Cephalopoda > Myopsida > Loliginidae > Sepioteuthis > Sepioteuthis lessoniana. The sequence continues at coordinate 69,003,268 of OY757937.1, forward strand.
AAAGGTTTGGTTTGGTTTGTTTGTTTAATGGAATATCAACCCTTGTTGGTTGTTTAATGCCAAAGCTATTCTCCTAGAAAAACAGTTGTGGTACTATTTAACCCATAGCTGGGAGGATAAAGGGCTTCATACCTTTCCTGAGGGTATTTGTTCGAAAGTGAAAGTAACATAGCGACTGGAGTACGAACTCGCGTACTACGATTCCGCAGTCCATCGCTTTAACTATTACACCACGAGGACACCCCCTTATGGACAAAGGGTTAGAAAACAATTAGGGTAAGGATGTAACAAAAGAGTTTGACGGGGATATTAGGCAAGGAGTAAAAGATACTCCTTGATAGTATTTCATAGTTATCTCGTTTATATCAAAAATCTGGACGATTAAAAAATTACATTTAGCGCGGACACAGACCTCACAAAACTAGGACAAGAATGTTTTTGGTTATCTAAGATTTTAAGAGTATTGCTCTCAATAAAATATTATTAGAATGTTTTTGCTGAGTCACCATAAATAACACACACACACACACACACACACACACACACACATACACATACACACACATATATATATATATATATGCAAATGAGGGAATAAAAGTAAATCCGACGGTATGTGAATGTATAAGAATGAAAAAACGGATGAATTTAATTATTATTGAATCATGTGCCAACGTTAAACGTTTCGCTTTTTACATTAAATCATCATCAGGTCATTTAAATAATGTTGTATCATCTGAATAATATTCAAAAAAATTTTTTGATTGAAATGAAAAAAAAAAAAAGTTTTTAACATCCTACGTCCGTTACTGGCGTTCGGAAATTAAACGTTAAAAAACTTTCTGATTTTTTCGTTTCATTTAAAAAGTAAAAAAAAATAAATAAATAAATTAGATATAACGAGGGGGAGAGATTGATGAGATTTCTGCTATGTAGTTTGGTTTCGAGTAGTTTTCTCGTTCTCCTTAGATATTCTTTTTTTATTTTTTCTTTCACCTCCACATGTATGATTCCAATATTCCCAAGTATTTGTAAGTTTCCTTTTCTCTGAGTGTTCTGATTTTTTCTTGATTTAGTAGTTCTATTCCATCATTCATTTTTCGTTTTCCGCTTTTCATTATCAGCATGGCACATATTTCTTTGCCAAATTCCGTCCTTATATATTGACTGTATATCCTCACTGCCTATAGTAGGGTTTCCAATTCTTTTTCATTTTTTGCAAACTATTTCATGTTGTCCATGTACATGAGGTGGTTGATTTTTTCCTGTGGTTTATGATGCTCATATCCGCCTGTTCATTTCCTAAGTATGTGATTATTATTATTATCATTATTATTATTATTATTATTATTATCATTATTATTATTATTATTATTATTATTATTATTTACTCTTTCAGAGTTTTTCACATCAGTGTTAACTGGTGGTTTTTCACTGGAGTTTGAGTGACAGCAAGTTTCCTCAAGTTTCCAGAACTTGTCTCAGGATTCTGGCCGTTCTCAGCAATGCTGTCATTTGGATAGTCTCTACCCATCCGTCAACTTCCAAGTACAATCGTCACTTTCATGTTCAACAGCTTTTTCAATTCTCTTGCAAGGTCGAGGTACTTAACCTTCTTTTCACATTCCTTCAGATTTATTCTGTGGTCCGCCGGGACAGCAAAGTCCACAATTTTGTAAATTTTCTTTTTTTTTTTTTGTTGATTCTTATAAGGTCTGGTCTTCTGGCCGGGGTTAGGTGATCCATTTGTATGTTAAAGTCCCATAGGAGTTTATGCGTGTCATTTTCTAGGACAGGTGCTGCGTTGTGCAAATACCATTTGTTTGTATGGTCAAATTTAAATTTCTTGCACATTTCCCAGTGGTATTATTTTTATTATCATTATTGTTATTATTTCACACATAACGATTTCACACATAACTGATGGTTTTTCATTGGAATCTAAATGACAGCATGTATTGTCAGGTCTCCAGGACTTTTCTCAGTATCCTGACCTATTTTAGTTGTGTTGTGTTCGGGATGGTTTCAAATTCCTCCTCTAATCTATAGTTTATGGAGTATCTTTTTCAGCTGCTTTGGTATTTTTCCAAGGTTACTTCTTATGATTGATATCAAAGTCAGTTTTATGTTCTAAAGTTTTTTAGTTTATCGGCAAGATCAAGATATTTGCCTAGCTTTTCGTCTTCTTTCACTTTCACTTTGTTGCATGCTGACACGGCAACATCTACTGGATCATAAGTTTTGTTTTGTTTTGTTTTGTTTTGTTTTACCTTTTTATCGAGTCAATTAACATTAAGTTGGATCATCTAGTTGGGATTAAATGATCCGTTTGTATCTCAAAATCACACATAGCACTAATATCCTTGGGAAAGGTATGAATCCAATTATTCTCCCTTCAGCTATGGGTAAATAGTAGGACAGACTGGGTTCTTCAACATTGGTGAGGCAACTAGTCTAGGAGAAGGAAAACTCTGAATTCAAACCTGTTAAACTCTGCTTAAAAAAATTTGACCTTGTGTCATATCCTACCCGAGTGGAGGGGTTGGGTTAATATGGTTTACTTAGTACTTGAACTACCCATATAGTTGGACACGGCGACACGAGTTCAAATCCTGGACGAGACTGATAGCATTTCACATAACACTAATACCCTTGGGAAAGGTATGAATCCAATTATTCTCCCTCCAGCTAGGGGTAAATAGTAGGACAGACTGGGTTCTTCGGCCTTGGTGAGGCGACTAGTCTAGGAGAAGGAAAACTCTGAATTCAAACCTGTTAAACTCCGCTTTAAAATTGACCTTGTGTCATATCCTGTCCGAGCGGAGGGGTTGGTAAATATGATCTTAAAATCACACAGAATGTTATTCGTCTTATTTTCTATGACGGATTCTAATTTGTGCATTCACTAAATGTCATGTTCCCTTTCCTCTTTTTTTAAAATTAAAACTACGTCTGATCTTCCCGTCTGAGATTGGCTGATTCGTTTATAGCTTAAATTCAGAGATTTTTATGCGATTCATTTTCAAGGATACATTCTGGTTTGTTCATATATCATTTGTTAGCATGGTAGAATTTTAGTTTCTTGCACAATTCCCAAGGAATCACCTAACCCATACAGTCGTGCTTGTTCTTATATTACTTTTAGGCTACTTTACTGCATTCAATTACTTTTTGATAAATTCTTTCATCACTATCACCACATAGCCAACACTTTGAATTTTTACTTTGGTATTAAATAGTCCTGATTATTCCTTTACTTCTTGCAAGTTTTTAAATATCAGCACAAGCGAATAGTCTTTCACAAGAGTCTGAGTGACTGCAAGTCTCCTCAGGTCTGCAGGACTCTTCTCAGTATTCTGATCGATCTTAACAATGATGTTGTCCTTTGCAAAGTTTTGGGAAGTGTTCCAAACGCACCAATTACAATTAACCCTTATGATTCACGGCTTTCTTTGTTCTCATGCAAGGTCTAAGTACTTGCCTCTTTTTTCGTTTCCTTTGATTTTCACTCAGCGGTCCACCATAAAAGGCAAAGTCCTCTGTACGACAGTTACTTTTGTGTGTGTGTGTGTGTGTGTGTGTGTGTGTGTGTGTGTTATCTCTCCGTCGTTCTTCTAACTTGGATTAGGTGATATATTTGTATCTCAAAATCCCAGAGAATATTGAGTGTCTCATCCTCCAGGACGGATTCTGGTTTGTGCATGTACCAAGTGGTAGTATGGTCAAATATCAATCTCTTGCACAGTTACCAGTAGATCGCTTTCTCAACCCAGTCGTGTTTAATCTTATACTCCTTCTGCGCTAGTTTGCTACATTCGCTTATTATATGATAAAGAGTTTCATCTCTATCCAGCACTTTCGCTTTAGAACAATTGGTTGTTATTAGAAGAAATTCAATTTTTTCTCTTAAGGTTTCTCTTTCGTAGCTATGTCCAGGTCTGTACGTTTGAGATTTTGCCAGTTTGTCACTTGAAATATCCATAGTTGTTTTTTCTACACATTTCTGTTAACGAACTATTGTTGTTCTATTTGTTTTTAGATTGTCATTGCTGTTACTGGCCGCTTTAATTAGTCTTTCTTTGCTCATTTTAATGTAATCTTAGTGTCCTTGTATAGATGTATTCACGCTAAGTTTAGTATCATATACAATATTTTCCATAAATAAGTGGTTTGTTCTTAAATATATATCATCCATAGTATTGCCCATAAATAAATGGCCTTGTGCTAAACTTGATATCATATACAATATTTTCCATAAATAAGTGGGTTTGTTCTTAAATAGATATCGTCTACAATATTGCCCATAAATAAATGGCCTCATGCTAAACTTAGTATCATATACAATATTTTCCAGAAATAAGTGGGTTTGTTCTTAAATAGATATCATCTACAGTATTGTCCATGAATAAATGGCCTCGTGCTAAACTTAGTCTCATATACAATATTTTCCATAAATAAGTGGGCTTGTTCTTAAATAGATATCATCTACAGTATTGCCCATAAATAAATGGCCTTGTGTTAAACTAGGCATCATACACAGTATTGACCAATAATAGGTGGGCTTGTGCTAAATTTGCTATAACACATAGTATCACCAATAAATAAGTCGCCTTCTGCAATACAAGCACGGATATAATTAAATATCTTCAATGCTGACAACTTTTTTTCCTTCTTCTTTTCTTGACTCATATAGTCTATACTATCTCTCGGATGGAAGGCCTTATGCATCGTCATCAACTTTTTTGTACTCTGGTCGATTTGTCAGTGTTCTTCTCTTGCTCATTTTAAGAATGGTTCTGAATATCTTGCTGGGAGGACCGTCCAGGTTTTTATTTCTTTGATGAGATTTCTTCAGAAGAACTTGGTTTCGAGAAGTTTTTTCTCGGTCGTTTGAGGCAATCTTTTATTATTTTTTCTTTTATCTCCGCTTATTTGATGTTGTCCGCTTCCAACATTTTCAAGTACTTGTAATTTTCCTTTTCTCCAAGTGTTCTGATTCTTTCTTGATCTGGCAGTTCTATTCCTTCCGTTATTTGTCTTTTTTCCATTTTTCATTATGAGCATGCCTCATTTTCCGTGCTAAATTCCATTCCTATATCCTGGCTGTATATTCTTATTGTAGTAGTTTATGCGAGTCATTTTCTAGGACAGGTGCTGAGTTGTACATATACCATTTGTTGTATGGTCGAATTGAAATTTCCTGCACATTTCCGAGTGGATCACCTTGCCGACTCAGTCGTGTCTCGCCTTATACTCCTTCTATGCTAATTTGCTGCATTCACTTATTATGTGATTGATTGTTTCGTCTCTGTCACCGCATAGCCTACATTTACTGTTTTGTTGCGTCTTATCTATTCTCGCTTTGATATGATTGGTTCTTATGGCGTTGTCCTGAGCTGCTATTAGGAGGGATTATTATTATTATTCTCTTTTGAGAGTTTTTCACCCCAGCCTTAGCTGATAGTTTTCCACTGGAGTCTGAGTGACAGCAAGTCTCCTCAAGTCTCCAGGATTCTTCTCATCATCCTGACCGATCTCAACCATGCTGTAATTTGGATGGTCTTCATCCGTCCCCTTATTTCCGAGTCCTTCGCTCCCTGTACCAATCCCTTGATGACTATACCGAGCGCTCCAATTACTATTGGTATCACCGTTTTTTTCATGTTCCATAACTTTTTCAGTTCTCTTAGCAAGGTCTCGGTACTTATCTTTCTTTTCGCTTACTTCCGGTTTTACCATGTGGTCAGCATAAATGGCAAAGTCCACTATACGACAGGTTCTCTTTTTTTCTTTTTTTTCTTTTTTTTTTAGTTGACTATAACTAGGTCTAACCAGGCTATTGGCAAAATGAGTGGAGTGTTCGTCAATGGTCCGGGAGACTGGGGTTCAATCCCAGGTCGAGTCATACCAAAGACTCAAAAAATGGTACTCGATGCCGCCTCACTTAACATTCAGCATTATAAGCTAAGGATCAAGGGTAAAGTAGAGGAATCCAGGGAAAGAAATAGCGCCCTCTCCTACACCTCAGTATAGTAGCTATTGAAAAGGAGCCATCGGGTCACCCTCGACTATGGTCGACAGCTTTACTTTTTTTACTTATAAATAGGTCTGATCGTCTAGCCGAGATTAGGTAATCGGTTTGTATTTAAAAATCCCAGTGAAGTTTGTGCATCTCATTTTCCAGGATGGATTCTGGGCTATGCATACATCATTAGTTCGTATGGTCGAATTTGAACCTCTTGCACAATTCCAAGTGGAGCAACTATTATTATTATTATTATCATTATTATTGACCATTTCTATTACTTCGTAGAGTCTTATACTAAACAGTATCAAAATACGAAATCAAGTTTAATATTCTTGATAAATAACAGTCAACTTTGAAGTTAGAATGTATTTCCTATCTAAACACAATGCTAAACTCATTTTTCTTAATTTTACGTTTGAAAAGAAACATTACTCGGATAGCCGAAATTTCTTAATTGTTCTTTCTTTATTTCTTTCTTTCTTTCTTTCTTTCTACTTTATCGAATTTGGTCTTTCACAATATAATACATCAGGAAATTAATTCTTTTTATGAAAAGCAGAAAGAGATACAAAACAATAATAACACGTTTCCACCATCCTTCTAATTGCGAGTAAATTTCACCCAATGGGAAGTTGAAATAAAGACCGCCTCCCTGCCATAGCCGTAATTGAAATTCGAATGAACACATTACACATTAACTGCTGAACTTGAAACAGAATCCTGCCAAATGGGCAAGGGAGGTAACTTAATAAGAACAGAAAAAGATTGAACGACGTCGCCTCAGGCAGCCAGGTCAAGGGAATGAGTCATTTTACTTACACCATTTTGATCAACAATACTGAGTTGAAATATTGGGCAAATGCTGGTACGAAAGGAAATGTGTTCATTTTTATAATTTTAACAAGGAGCAGTTGTTAACATTGAAAAAATAGATTTATCTTGTCAAACTCAAATACTAGACGAAGTTGTTTACGTTCCTGTTTTTAAAAATACTCTTGAGAAAGGCGCGAATCAATCCAGCCAACAGCGTGGATCTTTTAGCCTTTGAAAAGTAATCAGAATACCAAAAGGAAAAACTTTGAATTCAAATCAGTTGTAATCCGCTTAAAAAAATTGGCCTTGTGTCACATCCTACTCGTCGCAAATAGGTTTGGAACACATACAAACACACTCACACACACGCGCATATATATATATATATATATATACCACTTAATTAGGTGGAGGTGCCGATAATGTAATGATTATCATTGTTGTAAATGGACTCGGTGACCCGAGTTCAAATCCTGGATGAGGCTGCTTGCATTGTGAATGGTATAAATCAAACTATTCCCCCTCCAGCTATGGGAAAATAGTAGGGAAGATGGGCTCTCTAGCCTTGGTATGACAACCGGTCTAGGTCAAGGGAAACTCCTAATTCGAACCTGATAAACTCCGTTTAAGAAAAGGACTTCGTGTCATTTCCTGCTAATGTGGAGGGGTTGGTAAATACATGCAAGTTTAATTAGAATTTTAGAAATATTCAAATATTTTTTATACATAGCCTTTCTTTATGTGTCTGTGAGGAGGCACTCGTAGCGTAACGGTTATCGCCGTAGGAAATGGATTTGGGGATCTTAGTTCAATTCCTGGACGACACTGCTGGCATTTCATTTCGTTAATACCTTTGAGAAAGGTATAAATCAAACTATTTTCCCTTCAGCTATGGGCAAATTAAGGAACAAATTGGGCTCTTTAAACTGGATATGGCAACCAGTCAAGGAGAAGGAAGACTCTGAATTTATTCCAGTTATACTCCACTTTAAAATGGCCTTGTGTCGCATCCTGTTCGCGGCAAAGAGGCTGAGTATATGGGATCTCAGGGCAAGCGGTGTTGCCGTTTGGTATCTGACTCCATTCTAAACTAGTTGCCTCACCAAGGCTGAAGAACCTAGTCTGTCCTACTATTTACCATAGCTGGAGGGAGAATAATTGGATTCATACCTTTCCCAAGGGTATTAGTGCTACGTGAAATGGAATTAGCCTGGTCCAGGATTTGAACTCGTGTCACCGTGTCCATTTCCTATGACGATAACCATTATATATATATATATATATATATATACACCACTTAATTAGGTGGAGGTGCCGATAATGTAATGGTTATCATTGTTATAAATGGACTCGGTGACCCGAGTTCAAATCCTGGATGAGGCTGCTTGCATTTAACATAGCGCTAATACCCTTGTGAATGGTATAAATCAAACTATTCCCCCTCCAGCTTATCCCACTTTTGTTTTGTTGGTTTAATTTCTTAGATAAGAAGGTCATAAAAGAATTATATGAAAGATGATAGTAACCGATAGGAGACGAAGACATTTTTAAATTTTTCCATTATTTCTGCGTGAAACAACTATTTAATGGATGAGGAAATTCTCCCTGAATTGAAATGGATGAATCCCCTAGTCAAGGTGTTAAAAATGCGTTAGCCGTTTCTTGGGTATATATGTGTCCTTATTCTGTATTTAAAGCTTTAACAACGTATTCGGTATATAAAGCTTTAGCGACGTGTTAGTCGCTTTTGGGAGTTCGTCTAAGTCCTGTGTTTTATTCATGGGTTAAGTAGTGAAAGAGACGACTATTAACAGTGGAATGGTTAGCCAATGCGTCACCTAAAGACGAACACATGGCGCCCTCCAGCAGTTAGCAAGATGTTGTCACTCAGCTGGTCGCTGGTGAAAGAGAAAAAGATTCCTTCTTTTGTCGGGACGGTCCTTTTCTTTGCGCATGTGTCCCCTTTCTTCCTGTCAGAGGCCTCTGGGAGTTTCTGCATATTTTAATAATTATTTTTATTCAATTTAATTTTTATCTATTTATTCATTTATTCCCAACAAGTACATACATACATACATACATAAATATATATATATATATATACAATACCAAAAAGAGCCCAAAACTAGGTTTCACCCACCGGATCGGCAGGGTTGGCCCAAATGACATTTAATTAATAAAACGGTCACTAGAAGGAATAAAAAATTTGCATAAAATTCTAATTTTCGCACTGCCAAAGTTATAGAAATAAGTATAAAAATAAAGATAATATATATATATATATATATATAAGCTTAATAAGAATTTTAATTTTCCCACCGCCAAAGTTATAGAAATAAGTATATATATATATATATATATGAAAGCTTAATCAGAATTTTAGTTATATTTAGATATGTTTTATTTCCTGTATACATTGCTTTTCGGTATGTGTCTGTTAGAGTAACCTTTAGGTGTTTAAATCTTAACCCCTTTGTTTAATACTTGTTGGTAGCTGATTATCTTTCTGCAGTCAATGCTTGAGGATTGAATAAAGAGTTCAATTTAAAATAGTCGGATAGCGTGGATCTTCCAGCCTTTGTGGAATAACTCGTCCGCCAGAAGGAAAAAAAATTAATTTAAAGTGTTGTTCGCAGAATCGGTAGCATACGGGAACTCCATTCTTTCTGCAATCAATGCTTGAGAATTGAATAAAGGGTTCAATTTAAAATAGTCGGACAGCGTGGACCCTCTAGCCTTGGTGGAGTAGCCTGTCTACCGGAGAGAAAAGACCCCTTACCAAACCTTTGCGAATTGTTCTGAGTGCACCAGTTACAATTGATATCACCGTCTCCTTCATGTTCAATTGCTTTTTTTTTAATTCTCTGGCAAGGTCTAAGTACTTATCTCTCTTTCCGTTTTCGAGTTTGACTAAATATTACTAATTCGATTTCCTATAACCTTCGTTGGTCTGATCATCTCTATACCTGTTCTTGCTGAATTTATTCTTTATTTTCATATAACATATTGTTGTATACAAAGATGACAACTCTCATGTATAAAATGAACGGAGAGTAGTGCAAAAGAGAGTCGAAGACGTTTGAGTTGTACGTATGGGGTGCTGACGGGTAGGGATCTTCGTTGAAACCTCTTCTGCTTTGGATCAAAACCTTCCTGGTTATATAACCTGGACACCCACACAGATAATGTGATCACACCTTTCTCAAGCATGTCACCTACGCAAATTCTCGTGGTCACACTCTCTCCAGCCTGCTGACAACACAGTGCACGTGAACACACCTCTTTCTAGCATGTCACCCACACAAATTCTCGTGGTCATACCTCCGCCAGCCAGTCGCCTACGCAATGCACGTGGATACGCTTCCTTCTACCATGCCACCCACGTCATTTATGCGGTATTTCCGCCGAGAAAACCTGTGTCCTATTTACTTTTGGTATCCCGCGCATTTCCTGTTATTTTCGTTCAACCAGGGTCCAACTTTCATCACTGGATTGACAGATGTTAAAGGGGTCTTCAAGTCAATATTCAACAATATAAACATTGATTATTTATTCTTTATTTAAAACCTTTGATGATGAGTGGTGAAAAATTGCATTTTGAGCTATTTTTCGTTACCTTTGGGAAAAAACCCGAGTATCAGAGCAGCGATAAAAGAAATTAATGAAATGGACAGCCAAGGAACTGTCAATGGACGTGTGATACAAAACTAGTTCAGACGTTTCAAAGAAGATGGCACCAGCATCGAAGACAAACCAAGGACAAAGAGACATTTTGCAGTAAGAGATAAGGCCCTGCTTGGAATGGTTAAACAAAAAACAAACACAAATAATACTCATACATAGTCATCAGAACTTGGTCCTTCACAAAGCAGCATCAATAAGCACTTCCATAATCTCGGCCTTGCGAACAAACACTTAAATACTTAAACTACGAAATAAAAAATAGCTTGAACTTTGGCAAGACCTTTGACGTACTTTAGTGAATTAAAAACTTATTATTAGGCATCTTTACCGAACCATACATCGTCAGAGCTTTTAAACGAAAAAAAGGACCTTTGGTATAACACTGAACAGCATCCTGCTGTGAGACTTCTGTTCAGGGGAAAGTATAGAATAGTAACCCTTTTATTGCTATTACTTTCAAGTAGTACCTGTTAGGGTTCATCTACGGGATAAATAGATCTGTAGAAAATCGCTATTATCAAATAGAAACACTTGGGTGCCTCGAGTAGTGTAATGATTAACAAGCTTCACGAATGATTTCGAGTCTCATTCATGCGGACTTGTGCCGCATCTTAGCGAAAAGCTTTGAAAATTAATTGATAGAAATACTTGATGATATTATATAATTACGGAATGATTTTTTTATATTAATAATTTTTCGTTAATTTTATCATTCAGTTTGGTTGGGCTTTGAATAATTCGGCTCTTAATTCAGGTGCACAGACATTGGGTACAGTTTACGCTCGTGCGCAAAGGATATGACAATCACAAATGTCATAATAAACCCCAGATAGGGAATGGGCTGGAGAGTGAATGTCATCATCTCTGGAAGCGATGGTCCTGAGAATTTGAAGATTTTGAAAAAGATTCAGTTGAGAGATGACTTCAGGCCATGTAGGCAGACAGTTGGGTTGTCTGCCAATGAGGCAGACAGTTGAAGTTGGGGTCCGACAATTATATTGAGAGTTGGGGTCCGACCATGATGTTGGGAAATTGAGATTGTACCACGAGATGTGCTGAGCGTTGGGGTGTTGTTAGCATAGTATGATACGAAGACTTTTAAGAATTGTCTCTCTCCTCGTGTCGAAGAACCGAAGTCAGAAATTGATAAAACGTTCGAACCTGAACAATGGAGTCGCCTGTGTTTTGTATTTCCTTGCATTTGTATATGTACTGTTGTTATTGGTATCATTGAATTATAGTTGTGGTACGAAATAATAATATATAACGAAATAAGTGGGGTTAAATGATTGTAATGGAATGTTAAAAATATCAATGATTCTGATTATAATGAAACATTAATAAATGAATCAAATTTCAACTTTAAATAAACCATGAGGAATTGTTTAGCCATTAACCAGACAACAAATAAATAAAAGCCTAGAGTATCTACATTAAACTGTGTCTGGAAGTGAGGGTTCATTCCTGGGGAGTATGGAGTCACTATTACCCCCAAGTCTTCTCTACCCTGATATGATTGTACCTTTTAGGATCTAATCTATAAGTCAAATAGATTAGTTTGAACAATTTGAAATGATTTTGACTTAAATTAATCTATTACCATTTAAATTGTTAATTTAACAAAGTATGAAGTCTTTACCCATTTTATATATATATATATATATATATATATATATATATATATATTCAAAATAATATATATGTGTGTGCGCGCGCGCGCGCACGCGTGTGTGTGTGTGTGTGTTATTCGGTCCAGTTAAACCCGGAGTTGGGAATAATTCCATTAGGACAAAAAAAAAATTCAACAGTGAACATTTAAATTTTCCTGGTAAAGAGCTCAATGTAACTGACACACACACACACACACACACACACATATATATATATATATATATATATATGTATATATATATGACCTATACAAGACCGGTTGTTGTCCTTGTTTTTTGGGAGGGTTGGGGGGTAATTTTGTTTTTTTAATCAATATTTTTTAAATTTTCTATAATAAATATTTATTTGCACAGTGTACTGGTCCCACGTATTTCTGGTTATTAAAATCTTCTGACATGTCAGTTTGATCAATAGATAGGACCCCAGCAGGTACTACCAGTCCGGGTCTGAGCAGAACTGGTTGTAATGGCAATGAAGTTCTCCATATTCCTCAGAGCTCCAAAACCGAAGTCTAACCATCTAACGCTGTTCATTATCATACAGGGAGGGTGCAGTTGGCGTCTTTTATGCCCTTGGACTATTGTTACCCATACAAAAATGTAAAATTTAATAAAATAACGTCTCTGAGTTTTTCTCTCAGGCCGCGATATTCAGACAGCCATACAAACTTTAGAATTATGATATAAATATGTCTATATGCATTTAAAAACTCTCTGCACGACGCGGAAGATGCGACACAAGGTCAATTTTTAGGCGGTTTATAGCTAACATTTATTCAGAATTTTCCTTCTCTTATCGGTTGTCGAATGAAAACAAGAGCGCCCAGTCTGCCCAATTATTTAGCCATAGCTGAGAAGGACCAAACAAAAAATGGGTTCATGCTTTTTCCCAAAGGCTACTCCATTCCCAAGATTGAGCCACTTTACCCTTGATCCGTACCTTATAATACTGAGTGTTAAGCAAGGCGGCATTTAGTATCATTTTTGAGTCTTTGGTATGACTCGACCTGGGATTGAACTTGGTCTACCAGGCCAGTGGCGAACACTAAACGGCACATAATAACGTGATTTATATCTTAGCAATGAACTGAAAATTTTTAAGATTATATAACTAATTAATAATTAGAAGCTTGAGAATAAACAACGAAGGGTGTTTTGTCTTTCAGAAATCTCTGTTGTCCTTGATTCGCCTCCAGATTACGGACGATAATTCTTCTGTTGGTTTGCTACTTAGAACAGCCGTACTCTCGTCCCTACAGTGTTCCGTACGTTTGATGTCGTAGAGACATGCATGGGATACGTAACGCTGATAACTTTAAACATTGGCTCAATGCAATTACATTGCATTAAATGACATCGTTCAACTGCTCGATAATTCTGTTCTGTTTAGACATCGCTGGAGGCCACGACTATAAATTACTCTCTTTCGAGTTTTCAATCTGATTCATTTATAAGCATCTCAACAACAACGACGTTGATGACTCCCAATTTTGTACTTAATGACCTCTTCTTTTGCTAAATGCATATTCTTCCGTTGTAATTGACAATTAGGATTTAGTCGGTGGAATAGTATTCACCGTTTGAGCCATTTTTTACTCGTTACAGGAATGATTGAAGAAAAGGCGAATGAATACCCAATTCTTGACATGCCAACAACAGTGACAATTAGAATGACATTAAATATAAAATAGAAATAAAAAAAAATAGGTGTATGACCGTGAGAATTCTCTGATTTGAATATAAAATGATGAAGGGAAAAGAAAAGTACGTAACACTTGTCACTCCAAAAGCTTACAAAAATTCATGGGATATCTAGACGCTATGTGACGTCAGCTGACTAGCTAAAATTCAAATTTACAGAAAGGTGGCCATGTAGATTCTTTTCATGGATATTGTTACAAAGACGTAACTGTTAATTCCCATAAAATGCGGAAAACTAAATAAGATCCACCAGCATTACTACTCTTTAAATAAATATACGGTCGCTTGGTGTTTTATGGTATATTAACTCTTTTGGGTTATTTCATGCCAAATCTTGTTTATATATACATATATATGTGTGTGTGTATGTATGTATGATTCGTAAGTGAATAGTTTGAAGGTAAATGTTTTTGATTATAAAGAAATTGATAGAACCCGAGAAAAAGGTTAGCAGACAAATTTTGCATTAAAAATATATGCTATATAGATGGTCTTGTTGCGTTTATATATATATATATATATATATATATATATATATATATATATATATATATATATATATATATTTACTAATCTATCATCTACCAGCATTCACGGCTACCAGAAAAAAAGAAAAAAAAAACGCCAGGAACAAGAGATAAAAATATCTCGAATCACCGTCCGGGGGAAAAAGAAAAAATATCATAGGACAAAAAGAAAGAAAAGGCCAACCCCGCCACACCAGTTGAAAAAAATCAAGAGATAAGCAGTCAGTTGGTCAAAAGAAAAATAAAACCCACCGTAAACGCTGCAATGCTACAATTACAAGAGTGCTCAACACGAATGGAGCCAATTACAAAATTAACTTAAATCGCGAGTCGGAATTCTGCTACTAAAGTTTCACCTTAACGGATCATCAGGAAGTCTAACACCCGTTTGTCATATATATATATATATTAGATTAAGGTTTACTATTATGTTATCAGTTTCGATATGTTTTCTACTCAATAGAATCTATTAAGGATTTTGGTCCTTGTGAGTTTCATTGTTTCGGGCTTTTTATCTGGTCTTGTTAATTTTATTTTTGATGTTGAGATGCCCCTGGATTAAGATGATGAGTGGTATTTTCTGTCGTCAGTCGTCAATCAGCAGTCTTGAGTCTTGGAGTCTCAAAGTAGCTGCAGGGGGCCAAGTGGCCTCCTGGCGAAAACCGGTTGAGAACGTCTCGTCAAAGAAGAAAAGACCTACGGCCCTGAAACTGAGTGTGTCATAGCATGGTTAAGCAGAAGATCAGGGTCAATGTGGCAGTATCCAAGTCCTCTGTCTGTCTTTGTCTCCCTATCTCTGCTTCACTCTCCTATTTAAAGTCAACTTCATACCCTTACGAGAGTGATAAAGAGGGATATATTTTTATAAAGAAAAGTGTTATGATTCCTTCATTCATTATTCATCACGACAATAAAACAATTATATGGCTGTCTGTTGTCAGTTCGTTTTGTTTAATTTGTGTTTCTGTTTGAAAGATTTCAGCTGTGTATTGTTCCTTTAACGGTTCTTGAAATTGTTTGATCCCAATTGCATTAGCTTTTCAATGAGATTTATGTATATATCTAGTCGTTGATGTTGATTTGAATCGTCTTCTGAGCGACATCTGTGTAGGTGTTATCTTTCATAAAGGATTCCACTATTTTTCTTTGCTGTATTTGTCATATTTCCTCTGTACTTCTCTTCCAAGATTTTCCTCCCATTCTTTTCTTTATATTTCAAGTTCTTGGACAGTTTGTCAATTTGATTTCGTTACAATCTTCAGCCATATCATCATCATCATCATGTCGTGCCGCCAGCACGGATATCCCTGACCGTCTCTCGCCACTTCTCCCTATCATTCATCGCCTCCGGCAGGTCTTCAGGATTACATCCTGTGTCCTCACATAGTTGCTGTATGTAAGTTCGTGCTGGTCGTCCTGCTTTTGCACATCCATATGTGGGGGTCCACAGGAGTACATCGCTTATGAGCTCGTCCTTCCTTCTCCAGCAGTGTTCCGCGTGTCTGGTTCGTCTAACTTGTATAGTTTTCGTGATGGGGGGCAAGTGTCCGTATAGTTGGTGTCTCGTGGGGTGTTGTCACCAGGACTTGTTCAATACTGCTCTCAACATTCTTGTTTAATTTCCGTCTAGTTTTTTCTCCAGCCGTTTAGTTAGCATCCATGTAGTGCATCCATATAGCAGTATCGACACAACCGCTGCCTGGAAGAAACTGCGTTTCATTGTATCGGTTAGGTCTGATTTCCATATGATCGAGAGCCTATCGATAGCCGTCCATGCCTTCGTCAGTCGTGTGTCGATGTCTTTTTCGGTTGATGAGACGCTACTTCCTAGGTAGGTGAATTTGTCTACTAGTTTCAGAAAGGCTCCGTCTAGTGTGGCAATGTTGCCCGTTTGGTTGTATTCAGCCATTTAGTCTGAGTTATTTTGGCCATACCTTCCACATGTCGGACGTTTACTATTCTTTTCTAAGTGATGTCCATATTTTTGTCATTTAAAACACCTTAAGGATATGGTGATGTATTGCACTACTTTTTCGAGGCAGAATCCAAATTTCACTTCTTCGGGAAATATAGATTTGTTTAATGTCAAAATGCATATATGTGTTTGTATTTTTTTTACTACCTCTTCAAATCCTTTTCACGTGATCCTTGCTGTTTGTATTTTCTCTGGTGTAGCTGGCGATTCTCATATCTCTCTTAGACGTGTCAAATTTTTCATGCAGATAACTTTTGCATTTTAAGTTGTGAAAAGGTTTCATTTTGATGAGGTTTTTGGCATTGTTATAACCCAAAATATCAAGAACAACAAAATATAATAAGAAACGGTTGAATATATTTTTTACACAACAATATTCTTCATTTATTTTTCACCGACCGGCATACAGCAGAATTGGGTTGGATTCGCAATTTACTCTCTACACATAGTGTGTTGTCCAACAGCCATCTAGTTGTCTGATACTACCTTTATTCCGTAAAGAGTCAATCATTCGTTAGGGGAGATAACTCTCCCATAACAAGCACTTTTTGTTGTTGTCTGCCTCTGCAAGTAAATTGCTGCTTCTAGTTTTATTACAGTTCGAGGGTTTACTCAGCTGGAGATTATTTTCAGGGAAAAACAGGGCAGTTTAGCTAAAAAGGTTTCTTATTGCGATTCTTTGGAATTCTATCATTTTCTGAATCGGATTCAGGGAGTTTTCGTTTAGGTGTTTTGTTTGTATTTGTCATGTGCGTTGAGTCTTTTTATTCACTCGTCCTGTGCCCCCATCGAGAGTCCACTTTTGTTGGGAATTTACCAATGGGGATACCCATTCGCCTTGTATGCGACGGGGATACATCGGCTGTACACTCGTGTTATGAGAGGGATTTTGAACCGCTGCTAATTTCAGGACCATATAACTAAAAAAGGACGAAAAAGCTGAAATGGAATATTGAAAATATAGTTATCATTACAATCCAACATTTATAACTTTTAGAACTAAATGTCCCATAAGGAGTTGATATACCTTTAAAAAGCAGATATGTGGGGGGGTATTTCTAGGTATTTGCGCTTCTGGATGTCAATTTAAGGGCTATTCTAAAACAATAACAAAGTTGGAAACTGATCTCCAGTTTCTTGAATACATTTCATTCATTTATATAATCAAGAATATTTTTAGATTGTTGATGCATGATTCAAAAATGCCAACAATGATACGTTAAAAATGTAAATAGTTAAGGATACAAGTAAACATTTACGAAAATCAATTTTCAGCTTTAAATACCCCATAAATAGTTCATATGCCGTTAAAAACAAAACAAAAACAAACCAGATACCTTTATTACTTTGTAACCCAGTCAGCTGGGGCTGCAGAATAATATGACTGCATCTCTGCAGCGGAGTAAGACTCCCCCAACGAGTGTCCTGAATATAATACTAAACAATCTGATGGTAAGGCTCCAGTATTGCTGGAGCTTTGGGGAATGCGGAGTACTCCTTTATTTCCATAGCTCCCAGCTTCCAAAAAAAATAATTACAAAAAAATAATTCTCTCAGAACTAAATAAAAGCTCTTATACTTAAAAGTATCTTCTTTAAATATGGTATTGATTTGGTACCTCACTAGACTAAAATGTGACTCAAGGTCACTTCACTGTGGGGGGTGCCTTCTTTAAGTAAGTGAATAGGTAAATAATGAATTCACATGATTAATTTGAGATTTTTATGCTTTTTATCATATCATATTTACCCAACCCCTCCGCTCGGACAGGATATGAAACAAGGTCAATTTTTCAAGCGGAGTTGAACAGGTTTGAATTCAGAGTTTTCCTTTTCCTAGACTACTTGCCTCACAAAGGCTGAAGAACCCTGTCTGCTCTATTATTTACCAATAGCTGTAGGTAGAACAATTGGATTCATACCTTTTCCAAGGGTATTAGTGCGATGTGAAATGCAATTCGTGTCGTCCAGGATTTGAACTCGTGTCGCGTTTCCAATTCCTACGACGATTACCTAATGGCATATTAACCCCCATGGGTTATTTGATGCCTAACCAATCCTTGTAGAAGGACAGTAGTGGTACTATTTAGCCAATAGCTTGGGGATAAGGGAGTTTATACTTTTGGCAAAGGTATAAGTCCGAAAATGAATTTAATAGCACGACTGGAATTCGATGTCTTTGTCCAGCAGGGTTAGCGATTACACCACGGGGACTACTCCCAATAACTTGAATACAACTTCAAGCTTGATATTGTTGGAACACAATTCGCGTATATATATATATATATATATATATATACGCGAATTGTGTTCCAACAATATCAAGCTTGAAGTTGTATTCATTATGACATCAATGAACAATGACTTAAGCACTAGTTGTCTTCTAAATGGTCTCTTATTCGAGCGCGTTTTTCATTGTTCGAAGTATATCTGAAAGTCCTTTTTTTTTACCTGAAAGTCAATTTTTTATCTAAAAGTTCATTTTTTATTTGAAAGTCCATTTTTTTTAAAAGTCTGAAAGTCCATTTTTTTTTTTTTACCTGAAAGTCCATTTTTTATCTAAAAGTCCATTTTTTATCTGAAAGTCCATTTTTTTAAAAAAGTCTGAAAGTCCATTTTTTTTACCTGAAAGTCCATTTTTTTTTTTACTTGAAAGTCAATTTTTTTATTTTAAAGTCAATTTTTTTAAAAAATCTGAAAGTCCATTTTTTTTTTTATCTAAAAGTCCATTTTTTTAGCAGAAAGTCTATTTTTTATGTAATTGTATTTTTTTATGTCCTCCGTATTGTTATAATTTTCTACATATGAGATATATTTTCAATGAAAAACAGAATAAATTATAAATAATTTACGGCTTCTATTGCTTTAAGAATGGCAACTAAACATAATTTCTTATCCAGCTGATAATAATTAACTAAGGTAAGAGTATAAGTTCTAAGATTTAATTTGTTGGAACAAGGCAACATTAATCAAGTGTCAAAATCCTAAGCATGCCAGATGATGCTGGTTGGTTCGTTGGTTGGTTTTTACGGCATACCAACCCTCTCTGAGTTATCTAATGCCAAAGTCTGTCTCTTTAAAAGCAATTATATGGTTTCACGTATAAGTTGTAATGATTATCATTTGCAAACAATTTATAATTCCAAAAAACTATTATTAAAACAAATAATTTGCACACAGATATTTGGTTTTAAGTATTCTAATCTAATACTAATAATTTATGCACAAGGTTTCAAGTGACTTCGTATTCATTATTATTATTAAGGTACGTATCAAGGGTAAAATAGAGTAATCCTGGAAAAAAAAGTAAAGCCCTCCCCAATACATCGGTGTAGTAGCTATTGAAAAGGGAGCCTTCGGGTCGCCTTCGACTACGCTCGACAATTTTTATTATAAATGATAATTTTTTTCTACGCAAAAAAAAAAAAAAAACGTTTCAAGCTAACAAAGAAAAGAAGCAGAGGGTACCCCGCAAAAACAATTACGGACGCGGACTACGCCGATGACATGGCGCTTCTGGCAAATACACCCGCCCAAGCCGAAAACCTACAACATAGTCTGGAACAAGCAGCTGCAGGCATACGTCTCCATGTCAATGCATACAAGACGGAATACATGCGTTTTAATCAAAGAGGCGACATTTCCACACTGAACGGTAGTTCTCTGAAAAGAGTAGACAAGTTGTGCCACCTAGGAAGCAGCGTCTTATTAACTAAGACAGCCATCAACACGCGACTAGAAAAAGCACAGAAAGGTATCGAGAGCCTATCGGTCATATAGAAGTCAGACCTGACTGATAAAGTGAAACGCTGTTTCTTCCAAGCTGTGGTCGAGTCGATACTGCTGTATGGATGCACTACATGGACGTTAACTAAACAGATGGAGAAAAAGCTTGACGGCAATTAAACAAGAATGCTGCGAGCAATATTGAACAAATCCTGGAGGCAGCACCCCAAAAAGCAGTGGCTGTACGGCCACTTACTACCCATCACGAAAATTATCAAAGTAAGACGAACCAGACATTTATGACACTGCTGGAGAAGTAGCGACGAACTCATAAGGGACATACTCCTGTGGATCCCTTCACATGGACGAGCAAAAACAGGACGACCCGCCAGAACCTACATATATCTGTTCTGTGTTGATACGAGATGTAGCCTTGAAGACCTACCAGATGCGATAGACGATAGAGAAGGGTGGCGGATGAGGGTCAGGGAGATCCGTGCTGATGGCGTGATATGATGATAATGATGATGATGGTGTTTTTACGCAATTATTTTTCAAGTATTTGCATCCAATATTAATAATTTGTACACAATTTTATGGTTTCAAGTATTCCAAACAAATACTTATAATTTGTTAGCAATTATACGGTTTCAAGAAATAATTTCTTTTCAATAATAACAGAAAGTGAAAAGAAGGATAAGTACCTGGACTTTGCTAGGAAATTGAAAAACCTGTAGAACATGAAAGTGACGGTTATACCAATTGTAATTGGTGCTCTTGATACTTCACCGAAGGATTTGTACAAGGACTGGAGGACTTGTAAATAACAGGATGAGTGGAGACCATCCAAACTTCAGCATTACTGAGATCGACCAGAATACTGAGAAGAGTCCCGGAGACTTGAGGAGACTTGCTGTCACTCAAACTCCAGTGATAGACTATTTGCTGACGATGATGTGAAAAATTCTCAAGAACTAAAATAATATTCTTTTAGCATACAATTATATAGTATCAAGTATCTATTAAATATCTATATAGTATGCATACAATTATATAGTATCAAGTATTTTATCTAATATTAATATATTCCCCTCGTATGACATTAAACTGCACCTGAAGCTTCGGGGGAATGTGAAAAACTCTTTCATTGCTCTAACGCCCATATCTACTTTGACCCTGTTAATGCCCTATTTATGGGTCAAACAGAACTATTAAGAGAGGACAAACCCTTCACAAAAAACAATGGTGTAACAACAAGTGAAGGTGGATGTATATGTTTTCAAGTATTTCCAGCCAGTCACTGCAACCGCTGAGATGCTGATCTCGTGTTTGACTATCATTGCCAGTTCAGCATCTTCTCAGGTGAGAAGAAGAGCGCCTCAGTAACTGACAAACCTTTTGCATCCTCAAAACTCCTTTTCAGCTTCTCCTGCAAAGCATTTACTCCAACAAATAATACCCATACTAGTAAGATATAGCTCAGGATAAAAGGTCTAATAACCTAGTAACATAGAATATTGGAACAATGCTAACCCAAATAGACCCGAAAATATATTATAAGGAAGTCCAAAAATCCAACATCAACATCGTAGCTCTGAATGATGTCTGATTCGATGAAAGTGCCAACAGAGGAGACGAGCAACACCGAGTGGAGCGGGAAAATATCAACAGATATGAATCTGGTGTGGTTTTTGTGGTCAGGAATGGTCTTCTGTCATATCTGAGGATCACAGACCTATAAGTGACAGACTTATCACGTTGAGATTTAACATTAGTCGACAGTAGATATTATACCCTGATCGCTGTTTATGCCGCAACTATGACCGACAACCCAGAAAATTGTCATTATCTACAACTAGCTCAACCATATATTTCGAGCTATCCCGAATGCAGAACAAAATCGTCATTCTTGGAAGTTTCAACGTTTGAGTCGGCCAATCATATTATAGCTGGCCAAAAGTTTTTGGTATGTTTGGAACGGAGAAGGCTAATATCAATGGCAATATGCTGCTATATATCTGCCTAGAATACCAGTTACTCATTACCAACACTTAATTCAAACACATGCAAATCCACAAGAAGACCTGGATGCACTTAAGATCCAAACACTGACACATTATCGATTACATTATCACGTGACAGCGTGATCTGCCTGACTTTCTAAACACAGAGGCGATGAGAGGAATTAAATGAAGTATTGACTATTTTATGAGCAAGTTCATTGCCAAACTACGAGTGAGATGGAGAATGAGGAAAGACAAAATGCCAATCAGGAAGCTCGCAACCAACATGATAATCAACAGAGTCAGGGATGATCTGCAGACTTTGCTAAACGGCAAACAGAAATTCCAGCAGATACTTTCAAATCAATCGTGTACAAGGTATCCAAAGAGAAACTGGGCACAACAAAAACATGAACATTGATTCGAAAAAACAGCAAGAAGCTGGAGGACCTAATTAACGACAGTAACCAAGTCGGGAATAACATGCTCAGCAAGAAAACTAAGTCTGCAGAGGCCAGATATACAACATGCTGTTAACTTCTCCGATAGAGATGCATAGAACTCAAGATTAAATGGTAGCTGACAAAAGCGGCTAAACTCCAGATATTTACATACTCTAATGGCCCCAAAGGTTTTTACCAAAGCATGAGAGCTGTGTGGAGGCCAATAGTGAGCCACCCAGAACAAATGTTAGCCCTCGATTACAATATAATCACAATGCACGATTTTTTTACCAGATGAAAGATGTATAAATGCCCACACCTGAATGAAGTGAGTAAGGTTATCTCTATGTTCCGCAACGGAAACTTTCCTGTCGCTGACGAAATCCATTCAGAAGTTATTAAGAGAGGAGGTAGAAAACTTGTCGAGGTTCTCTAAACCATCATAAAAGAAGCTTGGGAAATTTTAGAAGTCCCTGCAGATTAGAAGGATGCCCAACTAGTCCCCATCGTCAAGAAGGAAGATAGAAAAGATCACGGAAACTACCGTGAGATCTTGCTTCTCTCTATAATATGAAAAGCGCTTGTTCGCATATGGCTCAACAGACTATCGACTCTTGCAAAGGGTTTCCTACGTTAGGCACAATGTGGGTTCCGCAAAAACCGTGGAGGTACGGAAATGATCTTTCCCTTACAACAAATGAAAGAGAAAAACATTGAGCTGAATATACCCTTCTACATCATATTTACCCAACCCCTCCGCTCGGGCAGGATATGACACAAGGCCAATTTTTAAAGCGGAGTTTAACAGGTTTGAATTCAGAGTTTTCCTTCTCTTAGACTAGTTGCCTCACCAAGGCTGAAGAACCTAGCCTGCCCTACTATTTACCCATAGCTGGAGGGAGAATAATTGGATTCATACCTTTCCCAAGGGTATTAGTGCTATGTGAAATGCAATCAGTCAGGTCCAGGATTTGAACTCGTATCGCCGTGTCCATATCCTGCGACGATAACATTTCACCACGGGCACATCCCAAATATGCCCTTCTACATGATATTTGTCGACTTCACAAAAGCCTTACACACAGAAATTAGGGTACCCTGACCACTTCGTTCGACTTGTATCTGCCCTGTTTACAGGAATGAAGGCATCAGTAAGCTTAAGAGAATCTTCGGAACCATTTGAGGTTGGAAACGGAAAGAAACAAGGCTGTGTTCTTGTCCCCCACACTGTTGTTCGATTTCTCTTTCTACGGTTTTAGTTGATGCCTTTACTGATACCACCCAAAGAATATGGATATTGAATAGACCGGGGGAAAACCTGTTCAAAGCCAGTCAATTTAAGTCTGCGAGAAAATCCGGGAATGTTCTGCTACGCGAGCTCATGTTTGCTGACAACACTGCCTTCATCGCACACAACCACCAAGATTCACTGGAAAGAATTACCCGTTTATCGAAATATGCAAACGTATTTAGGCAGAAAATTTATCTCAAGAAAATTTAGGTTATATACCAACCCCCTCTGCGATCTCAGAATATTGGCCAAGACATCAAGATAGTAGGCATGGTACGAGCCCAAGTAAACAAATTCAAATATCCAGACTCTACAGTTGCTAACAAGAACAGACTAGATGCGAAACTCGATAAAGAAACGTTGAATGCTTCCATGGCCTTTGGAAGGCTGAGGAAGGTAGTTTGGCCCAACAAAGATTTCTCCATAAAAACCGTGTAGTGTACCGCACCATAGTTCTCTCAACTTTCCTATACGGCGCAAAAAACTTGGATAGTAAACAATCATCATCATCATCATGTCGCGCCATCAGCACGGATATCCCTGACCCTCTATCGCCACCCCTCCCTATCGTCCATCGCTTCCGGCTGGTCAAGGCTACATCCCGTATCTACACAGAGCTGCTGTATGTACATTCGAGCTGGTCGCCTTGCCTTTGCTCGGCCATGTGAAGGGGTCCATAAGAGTACGTCACTTATGAGCTCGTCCCTCCAGCATTGTCCTGCATATCTGGTTCGTCTGATTTTGATATTTTTCGTAATGGTGGTAAGTGGCCGTACAGCAGCTACTTTGCGAGGTGTTGCCTCCAGGAGTTGTTCAATATCGCTCGCAGCATTCTTGTGTAGTTGCCGTCAAGCTTTTTCTCTATCCGTTTAGTTAACGTCTATGTAGTGCATCCATATAGCAGTATCGTCACGACCGCTGCTTGGAAGAAACTGCGTTTCATTTTATCGGTCAGTTACGCAAAATACTAAATGTCAAGATGTCAAGTGGTAACAGCATATCCCAAATAAATTCATCCTAGTTACGTTCCAGGATTTAAAAAAGATTATATATCGTCATCATCATCATCAATGGTTCCGTAACTTGTTTTGGTCATGGGGCATTTCTCATGTAGAGTGTCTGGGGCGGCAATAGCTTGGGAGAGCCCATCCCTCTCCAGATCTACAGGTTTTAATTTGGAGTTTTTTCTTCCGGACCGGTTGCCATATCAAGGTTAAAAAGTCAGTCTGCCCTACTATTTACCGATAACTGAATAGTAAATAGTTGAATTCATACTTTTCCAAGGGTATTAATGCTATATGAAATGCCAACAATCTTGTCCAGGATTTGAACTCGGGTTGCAGCGCCCACTTTGTACGACGATAACGATTACATTGCGAGCTTACACAACTAGAAAAACCAGCCGTTTCATTCTTTTGGCTGAGATTCAAATGCTGAATATTGAGGCTGAGACTAATTTTCTATTGTATCAACCCCACAAGATTTCCAGATATAGACAAAGATGGACAGCTTAAAACCTTTATATATTTCTGGACAAAAAATCCTCACAAACACCGTCAATTATACTATTTTCATCTTAGATATAATTTTTGGTCAACACAGTCGAGAATAGTAACAGTTTTAGATCTTTTGTAGATAACTATCAGATAAAAAAGATATTTCGTATTCTTTGATCGGCCACATTTTATAAATGCACACGATTGGCTGCAGTTTTAGTCACCTCGTCCAAACAGAGTACGAGTACATCCAATTTGAATTCATTTGACAGCAAAAAGATACTAATAAAGACTATTTTTTAATTTTGTTTGAATGCATTTCCAAGCAACTGATATAGTCGTTTGGTGAATGAACACTATTTCTAATAGAGTGTCGGTCTTTTCAGGACATATCAACAGTTCTAAATGGCAACCATGGAACTGAGTTTTGATTATTTGGAACTGGAATTAATCATAAAGACGCAGATCAGATCAGGAAAGTAAGTGACAGGCAGGAATGTTCTTTTTGTTAAAAACTCAATCACAAAATTCCAAGATAACAAAGTGAACATAAATCCGGAGAGACAAATACGAATTAAATATTTTCATCAGTGTTTAAGGCCAACATTGATCCGAAGATATTCAATCAGGGTCATCAACATGAAAAACACAACAAAAGGTGGGTCTTATTACCTTCAAGACCAGTGATTCCTAAAGTGGTCCATGTTGACCTGTAGGGTAAATAAAATTTTGGGTGAATAAAAGTATAAGTGTTTACAGGAGATGAATTTACTAGTTTGGGTGAATAGAAGGGCGAAATGGGCTATTCAGCCATAATTAGGCAACCAATCTAAGAGAATGAAAATTACAAATTAAAACCAGCTTTAGTCTGCTTAAAATTTCCTTTGTATCACATTTTGCCTGTGATAGAAGTATGGGTGAATACAATGATTTTAATTGGTCGAACTCTTAGTAAAGTTAGCTACCTTAATCGCGGGTGACCCGAAGCCTTCCTTTTCAATAGCTACAACACCAAGGTGTAGGGAAAGGCGCTATTCCATTCTTTGGATTGCTCAACTTTACCTTTGATCATTACTTTAAGCAAGTACCATATTTTGATCCTTACCTGAAGCAAGTACCATATTTTGAGTCTTTGGCATGACTCGACCTGGGATTGAACCCCGGTCTCTCGGACCATAGGCGAACACTCTACTCAGGTTCATATCCTTGTCGAGGTTTTTTGCATTGCACTTCACGCTAATTCTTTTCAAAAAAGCATGAATCAATTAGTTCTTTCCTCAGTTCTGTGTAAATAGTAGTCTGCACTCGGCTCCCTATCTTTCCATGTTCGTAGACCAGTCTAGAAGGAAAAGCAAAAAAAAAAAAAAAAAAAATTAAACCAGAAAACATAGAGTTAACAAAGTGTTGTGGACTCTTCTCACCGTTATTACTACAAAAAGATTTCGCTGCCAGAAGGGCAGATCACTATCGGTGTTATACGAACAGTACGAGACTTCTTACCTTTTCTATGTAACTCTATCTTTCTTCTGTAATATAATCTGTTATCTAATATCCGTGTTTGCGTTTTCATTAGTGACACTTTCCTGGGCAACAACACAATGTCACTCCATAAATCCTGGAATTGATTTTCAAAGAATTTTTACATAGATGAAACTACAAGAATTATTTTTTATGAAAATATTTAACAGTTTAACAGCTGTCGTTTGCTTAACTTGGAAGTTGTAGAAAGCCTTAAACAAAGAGAATTTAGTGAGAATTGAATTCACTAACAATGGTCAGCTAGCCTATCTAACAATAACACTACAATTAATGATACACAGCACAAATCGCTGGTATATAGTATATATTTACCCAACCCCTCCATCACGGGCAAGATGTAACATAAAGTTGAGTTTAAATTCGATTTTTTCTTCTCTTTGACTGGTTGTCTTACCAAAGCTAAAGAAATCACTGTGTCCTACTATTTACCCATTGCTGAGGAAGAACTGATGGATTCATGCCTTTCCCAGGGACATTAGTGGGAAATGAAATGCAAATAGATTCGTTTAGGGTTTGAACTTGGTTTAACGATAATCATTATGCTAGGCGTTCCTTTAACACTATAAGCTCTTTTCTCCATAGGGGCATATATTTGGAAACAGTTATGCATATAAATTCAAATGTATCTGTATCGGTATATATAAGCATAAGCGTATCGCATAGGCATGTTTGTAGATGTACATAATATGTGTGTGTATATAATAAGGTTGGCAAGTCTTAAAAGATAATAAAATAGAATGAGAAGGATTTCTTGATAGGAATAAAGGGGTCTTTTTTAATGTCCACACTGGACCGTTGCGCTACAAGCGCCTCAGTATATAAAGGTTGGTTAAATTGTTTAATGGCATTTCAACACCTGTGGACAAATCTTGTTTTTTTTGGGGGGGGGGTCGTATATATGATTTCATTTGTATTATATTGGTAGAAATCATTTTCATTAATTTCATATGAATCAATAAACTGGTAGAAACCATCTTCATTACCTTCATGTGTATCAATAAGCTGGTAGAAACTATTTTCATTAACTTCATATGAATCAATTAACTGGTAGAAACTATTTTCATTACATTCATGTGTATCAATAAATTGGTAGAAATAATTTTGATTTACTTCACATGTATATATTTACCAACTACCTCCGCACGAACAGGATGTGACACAAGGTCAATTTTTAGGCGGAGTTTAACAGGTTTGAATTCAGAGTTTTCCTTCTCCGAGACTGGTTGCCTAACTAAGACTGAAGAACACAGTCTGTCCTACTGTTAACTGAATAATTGAATTCATACCATTTCTAAGAGTATTAGTGCTATGTGAAATGCAATCAGCCTCGTCCAGGTTTGAACTCGTTTCACCGTGTTTATTTTCTCTGACGATAACCATTAAACCCCATTTACTTAATATGTATCAATAAACTATTTTAGATAATTGTCATTGGTTGTTTCTCTCGACGCGGTTGACCTTCAGCTACCGCTTTCTAGCACTTACAAGATGAAATGGGTTGGGTGTTTGTTTGCCATAAGAACACTTTGTAGAATATTCCGATGTCGCTATCCAGCACGTTTGCCACTTCGCCACAGGAAGTTCATCTTGTAAGACTTACTTATATAGATGCTAGAGTGAACATAATAATTATTGTGGATTTATATTCAGTCATTAGATGTGTGCATGAAATAATCTTTGGGGCAAAGGTCTGTAACAACAACGATTGATATGCGCTAATATTAGTCCTTATTGTCCGTAAGTTATTATCCTAAAACAAAAATATTTATGTAAGAATTGTGCTATAAAATGTTTTAATAATATTGTTTTTTAATAATAGTGTTTTTAATAATATTACTATAATATATAAGAAACCTGCTATAATATTCTAAGAATCGTGCTATATATTTTTAAAAAAACACTGACGATTCTAAAATATGAATCATGTTTGCAGTAACTATTTTTTAAAAAAACAGGAAAAATAGGAAAGAAAATTTGAAATATGATAGTCCCAGTGGGACACTTTGAAATTAGAACGATATCACGTATTGTTAAGCGTGATGTGAGCCCCACCTCAGATGATGTTATTCGGTTTAATAAGTGATCGGGTACAGCAAAAAGTGACTGACTTCTTGACGTTGTTTCTGGGATTTGTTCGGAACAGAACCCTGCATCCTGGCGTATTTCTCAATTAGATTTTACTTCAAGTGTTCCGTGAGGGTCCAATTGGTGAAACCACTGATACAGCTATAGCTTGGAAAATTCTCGCATTTTTCAATCTGAGAGACCAGAATATATGACATATCTAGAAGACACATCACTATGTTATATAATTACGGAATGATTTTTTTTTATATTAATCATTTTTCGTTAATTATATTTTATCATTCGGTTTGGTTGGGCTTTGAACTATTCGGCTCTTAGTGCAGGTGCACACACATTGAGTACAGTTCACGCTCGTGCGCAGAGGATATGACAATCACAAATGTATAAAAAAATAATAAAAACCCCAGATAATTTGGTGATTTTGAAAAAGAGTTAGTTGAGATCCGACTATGGGTCGGGCCAGTTCAGCTGGGGGCTACGGGATGCGCAGCGCGTTTGTTGGGTCAGATAGTACAGTCAGCTTTGTAAAAATTGTGTCTCTCTCTTTCCTCGTGTCCAAAAACTAAAGTCAAGAAGGTAATAAGCGTTTCGTACCTGAACAACGGAGAGTCGTCAGTGTTTCGTATTTCCCTGCATCTGTATATTTTACAACTATATAAAAAAATTGACATCTAGACTCTTATCTAGTCTTCGCCTTGATGATTCAGTGTCACGGTGAATAAAATATGAACCTAACCTTGATACATTTTGAATGAAATATTTTGGGCCAGACACAGGATTGTGCAAGTGTAACATTATCCATACCCACCAGACCTTCTTCCGTGAGTTGTATAACCATTTTACTCAACAGGTCTATGTTATATGGACTTTGTTCAATGATTGGTCAACTCCCATCTCCTTATCTCTCTTTAGCACGTTCATCTCTTCATTTGGTCTCTTCCCTGGTAACCGCAGTCGCTTTGCTGTCTCTTTCGGATTGTCATTCTTCGTCTTGTTCGTTGAGGAGGACCATCATTTCATGTGCACATTTTACCTTTTATTCCTTGGCGACTTTTCATTCTTGTTACCTGTTTGGCCAAATCGAGGAGTCAGAGAGCAAGATAAAGCATTTGACCTTTTAACATTGAGAGTTTATCACTAACTGACCAACTTATTCTAATTTTAGAACCATTTTGCTCACCTGACTGAAACTATCTCATCAGAACTGTGTTCTCTGATTGATCCAGAGTTCAACGGCTATCAATTAAACTGGTTAAATTTTTGTATCTTTCCTTTCAAGGGTTTGACTTAATGGCTCGGGATTTAATTGGTAAATAATAGGGCAGACAGGGTTCTTCAGCCTTTGTGAGGCAAGTAGTCTAGGAAAAGGAAAACTCTAAATTCAAACCTGTTAAACTCCGCTTGAAAAATTGACCTTGTGTCATATCCTGCCCGAGCGGAGGGGTTGGGTAAATATGGAATATGCCATTAAATCAAGAAATCAAACCAAAAGGTTCATCGTTCAGATTCTCATGGTATGTGACCAAATGAGATTTCTTTTTTGATAAAATCCCCCTAGCAGTTTACACACCTCTTCCATCGGTTTTGCGGTGTTTAGATACCATTGGTCAAAAAAATCATTAACCGCATATATGACGTCATTACATGAACTTTTCAGCCGATGACCTTTTCAGCCGATGATCTCTTCAGCCGATGACCTTTTCAACCGATGAACCTTTCAGCCGATGACTTTTTCAGCCTAACCTTGAATACACGTTAGTATCTTCATTTCTTTCTTTTACAAACTTCTTTCTAATCAATGCATTTCTTAAGAGGTTTTTTTCTCTATTTTCCGAGCCTTTTTCCTTTTTTCATATTCCTTCAATTTTATCAAATCCAATGATAAACAACTGATACATAGTATTATCGCTTTCCGCCGATTTTCTCTCTCTCTCTCTCTCTCTCTCTCTGTCCACTTTTTATAAAACAATCAATTTTTTTTGGGGGGGGGTCGGTATACGTGTGATCACAGATTTCAGAAAAAATATAAAACAAAATCTTTGCTCCCTTTATAGATTATTTATTCCTTTATTTTTAGTTGGATAAACAAAAGCGTTTTTCATTTCTTTCTTTTACTTAATTCTCTCTTGTACATCTATCTATATCTTACGTTTCTCTTTCTGTCTTCCTTACTTTTCTTTTTTCCTTTCTTTCTTTCTTTCTTTCTTTCTTTTTTTCCACTGAGTCATTCGATAAGCATCTGATCTATAGCGTTATCACACACACACATACATACACATTCTCTCTCTCTCTCTCTCTCTCTCTCTCTCTCTCTCTCTCTCTCTCTCTCTCTCTCCCACTTATTATATTTCCTTTCGTTTTCTCTGACTTTTGAACGTAATTAAAAAGAAACGGGTTTTTATTCATCACTGATATTGACAGGAGTAACATGAAAACATACGAGTTCATGCCTTTTTCTATTAGTATTATAGATAGTCTCAAGATTACATAGACAAACATGAGTAATATCAAAACTATTAACCCAAAAAATATTTTCGGTGTATATCTTAGGAAACAAATCAGTCCAGCATTAGAGGGCCGTACCTTTAAACAGCACGCCCCCCGTCGCCTTAAAAGGTAAGGATCAAATTCATTGCCTAATGGCTGAGGCGTCTCCTTAAGGAAGGATATTTATAGGACCAGAATTATTTTGGCTACAATTTACACAAAAGGCTTGTTAACCTTAATTAGGCAACCGTTCCAGAAGAAGGAAAGTCAAATCTACTCCGCACAAAAATTGACCTTATATCACATCCTGACTATGGCGAAAAAGTTACGTAAATTGATGCTCTTTAACCAATAATTTTATCAATTATTCGATTGAGTTGTAACGATTTGGCCGTATTCACCGGCTTTCTTCAAGTGTCTGTTACGTTTGTTAAACTTCTCAGAGCTTTGAACTAGGGATCTATTCCTGAAAGATGTCCCACATTAAACTAGCCTTGTATCAATCATGTCACTGTATGAAATTCTGTGGCTGCAAAATATACCGACTGCATCTCTGCAGAAGGGTAAAACTTCCCTAGCCGGTGTCTTAGATATAACGCTAGAAAATCTGATTGTGAGGCTCCGGTAATGCTGGAATTTTGGGGAATGTGGAGTAACCCTTCATTGCCATCGCTCCCAGGTCAAATCTGGCCTGAAGTGGTAATACCTGAGTCCTATCTATGGGTGAAATAGATGTTTGACATTTAAACTGCGTATTTATGCAAAACTGAATTGTTTGAAATAGAACTATTTTTACATTTAACTGTGTATTTGTATGAGATAGAATTATATGAAACCATTTAACTGTGTGAAAGAAATGAACTCAGGCTCGTTTAAAGATATTAATCGTACAGTTATCGATAAGCTATCGATCATATGGAAATCAAACCTGACCGATAAAATGAAACGCAGTTTCTCCCAGGCAGCGGTTGTGTCGATACTGCTGTATGGATGCACTACTTGGACGCTAACAAAACGGCTGGAGAAGAAGCTAGACGGCAATTACACAAGAATGTTGCGAGCAATATTGAACAAGTCTTGGCGGCAACACTCCACAAAGCAGCAACTATACGGCCACCTGCCTCCCATCACGAAAACTATCCAAGTTAGACGAACCAGACACGTAGGGACGAGCTCATAAGTGATGTACTCCTATGGACCCCCATATATGGCCGAGCAAAAGCAGGACGACCAGCTCGAACATACATACAGCAGCTATGTGAGGATACGGGATGTAGTCCTGAAGACCTGCCGGAGGCGATGAACGATAGGGAGAAGTGGCGAGAAAGGGTCAGGGATATCCGTGCAAGCGGCACGACATCATGATGATGATGATGATAAATCGTATATACATATGTATGAAAAAGATTTGGCATTATACAATAGTTGATGTGCCATAAAATCAAACTAACTCAAACCAAGCTATTCATGATTCTGGCTTGGTAATCGATTATGTTCGTATAGTCATGACTAACTGAATTATTTAATCATGCAAGCATATATATAAACAAATGTATGCATATATATTATGTATGTGCGAGAGAGGGGGGAGGAGGAGAAATTTGGAAGGGAGAGAAAGATACAACTGTCTTTTTTAAATTTGTATTTATTTTTCAATTTTACATCGAGACCTTCCGGTAGGTCAAATAAAGATGCTTATCAAAATTGATACCTCAATATCAAATGATTGAGTTATCTCTCTCTTCTAACTTACAAAAAAAAAACTACCAAAGAATCATAGCCGACATAACACAGAGGATTGGAAGCTCGAATAAGACTAGCGTGTAACTGGCCTCCATGTGAACGCAAAAAAAACAACAACAGAATACATGTGTTTAAACGAAAAGGAACCATCTCCACTCTAAGTAACAAGCCTCTAAAATTAGTAGACAAGTTCACATACCTCAGCAGCAATATCTCATCGACTAATAGTGATGTTGATATACGCCAAGCGAAGGCATGGACTGCTATGGATAGGTTATCGATACGTTATCACTCATATGAAAGTCTGATCTATCTGATGAAATAAAGCGGGGTTTCGTCCAAGCTGTGACTGTGTCAATACTATTGTATGGATGCACCACAATGACACTAACATGTGGTGCATCCATATAGTAGATAATAGAGAAAAAGCAAGATAGGAACAATACAAGAATGCTTCGAGCTATTTTGAACAAATCCTGGAAGCCGTACACAACGAAACAACTACTGTACGGTCACTTACATGCCGTCACAAAAAGCATTCAAGTAAGACAAACAAGACATGCGAGACACTGCTGGAGAAGCAAGGACAAACTCATAAGTGACGTTCTTCTATGGACTCCTACATGGCCACTTACCTCCCATATCTAAAACTATCCAAATAAGTCGAACAAGACATGCGAGACACAGCTGGAAAAGCAAGGACGAACTCATAAGTGATGTTCTTCTATGGACTCCTATATATGGATGTGCTAGTGTTGGTTTACCAACAAGAGCTTATTTACGAGGATCATTAAATAAGTTTCCAGACTTTTTTATCGTATAGGCACTTTTATTGATAGTACACACATGAAACTCTAGTCCCCTTCGAAGTAATCTCCTCCGGCTGCAATGAACCAAAAGTCACAGGGAGCAAGGTCTGAACTATAGGGACGGTGAGGAACTGTCTTGATGCCCATCTTGGTCAAATAGTCTGTGACAAGGATGGAGTTGTGGACTGGTGTGTTGTCCTGGTGGAAATGCCACTGACCCGATTTGAAGAGTGCTGTCCTCTTCCGGCGGAATCTCTTCCTGAACTCCCTTAAAACCTCAACATACTAACCCTAACCCTAACCCTTTGGCCAATCAACTCTGGTGTATTGACTTCCTTACTCCTCCCACGCCTCTCATCATCCCTCACAGACTCCCTGGTTTCCTTGAATCTCTTATGCCACTCAAAAACTGATGCTCGATTCATGCAAGATACTCCAAAAGCAGTCTGAAGCATTCCATATGTTTCTGTGGCATTTTTTCCAAGTTTAAAACATGATTTTATTGCATATTGTTCTTCTAAAGTGTCAGATTGGATTTTTGAAATTCCCCAGCTGTGACAATCAGGCTTTAGTAGGGTGTATTCCAATTGCTGCTGTAGCTATTCATTTAAAGTTGTCATCTCATAAGATGTATAGCAATAACATACTGAATTTTCAAGAGTCTACGACTATTTTAAATGCCTGTACAAAAAAAAAGTCTGGAAATTTATTGAAAGCACCACGTACATAAGCTCTGTGCATTTAAATTCTACGTACTTTTTACTTAGCTTACCTACGTTTAGCGTAACGGTTATCGTGGTAGGAAATGGAATTGGCAACACGAGTTCAAATCCTGGACGAGATTATTTGCATTTCACTGCGTGCTAATGCTACTACGAACGACATGAATTTTTCTCTTCACCCCGCAACTATGGATAAAATAGTAGGTCAGACTACGTTCTCTAACCTTGTGAAAGCTAGCTATCTTGGAAAATGAAAACACTGAATTCAAACCAGCTTTACTCCGGCTCGTGGTAAAAGAGGTGGACATATTTAGCTTATTCTCTCTATCAATATACATAGTGAGAATCGAATTCACAATCAATGGTTCGTTAGCTTAGCTCGCTAACCGTTTATTTAGAACTTCCTAAGACACTCAGACTGTTTACAAAACCTCAGTGGTCACCCATTTAAATAATGAGGAGACTAACCAGTGGTTAACTTTAATGGTCTAGCTGGAACCGATGCTTTCAGCGTAACCTCACCGAAAGTCTTGAAACGTGGTAGTCGATCTGAAGGACAAGCTTGTGAACTATAACACCACTAGGATTCTCTTTTTCTTCGGCTTGAATGCATTATGAAATACACTACAGATGGTGAGGCTCTAGTTCTGAGATAATTGTCATTACTCCCTAATCCACTCTGTCCCGGAGTGGTAGTACCTGTTAAGGTCCCATCTATGAGTTAAATAGATTCGTTTAAAAAATTATTCGTATTAGAGACCATATAACTGTAAATTATTTTTTTAAGGATAATTACTTGGGGTTCAATCCCAGGTCCAGTCATACCAAAAACTTTTTAAAATGGTACTTGATGCCGCCTTGCTTAACACTCAGCATTATAAGGTAAGGATCAAGGGTAAAGTGGGGCAATCCAGTAAATGGAATAGTGTCCTTCCCTACAACTTGGTGTAGTAGCTGTTGAAAAGGAAGCCTTCGGGTCACTCTCGACTAAGCTCGCCAAGCTATTATTGTTTATATAAGATTATTATAAATCACTTTTAACTAGATAATTATGAACAAACTAGAGGCTATTATTAAATAGAAATAATTACTTGAAAGTATATTATTATTAGAATTAAATAGGAATACTTGAAACTATGCAACTGTGTCCAAATTATTTGTATTAGATAGGAATACTTAATATCATAAAACTGAGTCTAAATTATTTGTATTAGATAGGAATACTTGATATCATAAAACTGAGTCTAAATTATTTGTATTAGATAGGAATACTTGATATCATAAAAGTAAAAGTAAAGTTGGCAACCTTAATCGAGGGTGACCCGAAGGCTCCCTTTTCGATAGCTACTACACCGTGGTGTAGGGGAGGGCGCTACTCCTTTCCCTGGATTTCTCCACTTTACCCTTGATCCGTACCTTATAAAGCTGAGTGTTAAGCAAGGAGGCATCAAGTACCATTTTTAAAGTCTTTGTTATGACTCGACCTGGGATTGAAGCCAGGTCTCCCGGGCCATTGGCGAACACTCTAACCATTATGCCAATGTCCGGTGTAATATCATAAAACTGTGTCCAAATTATTTGTATTAGATAGGAATACTTAATATCATAAAACTTTGAACAAAAAAAAAACGACTGAATAGAAAATGTAAACATTAATCTACAATGAAAACGATTCCCTAACCTTGAGGCATAAAATAACCCGAGACGGATTAACAGCGTTAAAATCAATCAATATTTTCCAGTGTCTGAAGGATCTATCTAAAATTATCAACATGTCGTTCTTGAAAGAAATGAAATAAGACTAAAATTTATGAATTTAAACAAATATATAAATATGAACATATATTGAACGCAATTCTCTAACCTCTAGGCATAAATTAACCCCAGACGGGTTGACATTTCGTTAAAATCAGTTAATCAGTGAGTCAATTAGTCTGTGTAGGTGTGTGCGCTTGTAAGCCTGTGTGTGTGTGTGGCAAAGAAAAACTGACTTTTACCCATTACCCTGTCGATGTAACTATTGTAAATGTATATTCAGATCTTGCTTATATTGACAACTTATAGCAGTAATTTCCGGGATGTCTACTGGTATTAACCCAGTTGTATAAATTAAACACAACAGCCACTTCGCTTCTCTCCAGCTACAATGATCGAATCAGCAACAGTTAATTTCAAAGCAAGAGATTACAATTATTATTTCCAAAAGGCGTCTTAGTAACCATGTACATACCTAACTATCATTCGTAAATGTCACACACTCACTATGTCACTTTATATTATTACTACTATAACTATTCGCCAGCCCCCGGACTCAGGATTTGACATAAGCCCGATAAAGCTAAGTGAAATCTAATCCCCCCCATACTCACGCATTTATACTTCTACACAGGACAGAAGGCGAAACAGGTTACGAATATCCGTAAAAAAAAAAGAAAAAAGAGAAAGAAAGACCTTCTTCACCCGATTCTTCATTTACTGTATGACTTTCCAACCCCAACATCTAGTTAACAACCTGATTGTACAAGTTGTCCGTCACAGAGAAAGTGAAGAATGATATTCATATAACAGAGGAAAGAAAATCAAGGAAAAAATAGACGACCTCATGTCTGCTTTTCGACCCTACTCCACTGAAGAGCTTAAGAACAGTGTAATGTAAAAGTGATGCTTCAACAAGGAGAAAAAAGCCACTAAAAGAATAATTACTTTTATTTTAAAATATTCTCCAGCATAAAGTTATAAATAAGTAATTACATTTATTCGATTTTTTCGAATTATTTTGTCGCATTTCATATATATATATATATATATATATATATATATATATATATATTACGTTTAACGTAACAATAAATATGCTAATTCTTCTTAATATAGATAACAGGAAATTTTTACGATATGTTACATAATTGTAATAGACTCTTGGATTAAATTAATATTAATATTAACTTACATTTTTAATTACCCGGGAGACCTGGGTTCAATCCCAGGTCGAGTCATACCAAAGACTCAAAAAATGGTACTTGATACCTCCTTGCTTAACACTCATCTCTATAAGGTACGGATCAAGGTAAAATAAAGCAATCCAGGGAAAGGAGTAGCGCCCTCTCCTACACCTTGGGGAAGTAGCAATCGAAAAGAAAGCGTTCGGGTCACCCTCGACTACGGTCGCCAACAACAACAACATTTCTTATATATTTAATCTTTATAATGTGCAATAATTTCAACGAAATTAGGAATCAATTTATATTTATATTTTATTTAATTGATTCTCAAGTTACTATTAATATATTCTAGCCTTCACCGTTCTTAAAATTCAGAGTAATGTTTTAAATTATTGGCAAAGGGTTTATTTGTTTGTTTTTAATGCATAAACATTATATTTGTTAATATATAATGATATTTCTACCGTAAGAAAAGTTGGGTTTTTTTTTAATTCAAGAATTAAATTTTCTTTTTTTTAATCCTTTTTTTGTCGGAACCAATGTAAACGTGTTTACATTATATTCAAATATATAACAGTATTTCATCCATCTGAATGGGGTTATTTTATATGGCTGAAATAAATTTATAATGGAATAACAAAACTGAATTATTTTCGTTTGATATTATATATATATATATATATATATCCTATGCTACTTACAAAATTTTAGAATAGCTTTAAGTAGAGCATACATCTTAAGAACTAAAAAGGACCTTTTTGTTCACGTCTCGTCCTAGAACTCTATGACAAAAATATTGCTTTCTTTTGTCAAAGACTTCATAAAACTGTATATATATATATATATATATATGAAAATGAGTAGGTCCACGATAACATTTGTATTTTTTAAGGATTTATTGATTTATTTCGTTCTTGCATACGTGTATGTTTTCAGCTCGTTGCTTTCGTCAGAGAACATATATGGCACAGGGGTAGTCAATGAGACTTGAACTCATTCGTGTTTGCAGTTTGAATGTTTTTCTATGGTTATGGGTAAATTCAAAATAAAAGTGATAGAGATGACTCCTTAGTAAAGAATAAGACCAAATTCTTTCCAGAAAAAAAAAAAACAAAAATAGTGAACTAAACACATTCGTGAAATTATGGTGTATCAACCTAAAAGAAAAAAACAACAACAAATAACCTCTCACAAAAACAAAAACAAGCCTTAAAAATATACTGGAAAATGAAAACATAATTATAAAAGAAGCAGACAAGCGAAGCGCCGTAGTCATGTTAGATAAAATGTACTACAAAACAAAAATACAAGAAATATTAAAAGATGAAATTAACTACGAATTAATAGATACAATCATAGACAATAATATCATATAAAAAATCACAAAATTCTTCAAAATAGACAATAAATTCCTAACTAAAAAAGGAAAAGAATTAAAAAATTATATCCCCAAAATTAGTAACTTCTACGGACTACCAAAAATTCACAAGTCTAAACTAATAAAAAAAAGCCGTAGAAACACAAAAATCCGAATATATAGAAATTCTAAATTCCAGCAACCTCAAATTTAAACCCATTGTAGCAGGCCCGTCGTGCCCGACGAGTCGACTAATAGACATCTTACTACAGCCTTTCCTAGACAAAATAAAAAGCTATATCAGAGACAACATAGGTTTTTAAACTCCATATCACAAAACATTGATCCCAACACATTCATAGTCACATCTGACGTCGCAAACCTATACAGCAATATATCCTATGAATTAGGAAAACAAGCCACCGCATTTTGGTTAGATAAATACCTAGATACATTACACCCAAGATTTTTGAAAAACATTATCATAGAGGTTATAGAAATAATCCTTGATAACAACTCCTTCCAATTCAATAACATTAACTATATCCAAACACTAGGAACAGCTATGGGATCTAAAATGGCACCAACATACGCTACCCTAACCCAAGCATATTTAGAAGAAAACCTATATGAAATAATTGATGAAAAATACGGCAACGACTTAAAAGGAGAATTTACCAAATCATGGGAAAATATTTAGATGATTGGTTCATATTCTGGAAACGCCCACTGGGAGACATTAACGAATTACACAACCTACTACAAAACCTCCATCCAAAAATAAAATTCACAATGGAACACAGCTCAAAAGAACTACCATTTTTAGACATTCTTATAAAAAAAACGTAAAAGGCCAAATCATCACAGGTATCTACCACAAACCCACAGACACCCAAAAATGCCTCCACTTCAAAAGCCATCACCATAAAACTGAATAAAATCTATCCCTTATACCTTAGCACGAAGAATAGACACAATAATCACGGATAAAAACCAAAAAGAAAAATCGCCTTAAAGAACTACACACAACCCAACACCAGAGAGAATACCCAGCAACACTAATTCGAATTAGCAGAAAAAATACCACAAAAAGAATCACGGAACCCGAAAAAGCACAACAACGAGAAACCCCTAACATACGACGCAGCCTACAAGAAAAACTATCCTAAGCTATTTACAGAAATAATTTAAAAAATCTAGAAGAACTTAAAAACAATGACAAAACAATGAAATACAAGACGCAACAAAAATAATTAAAAGCCAGAGACTACCCAAAAATCTAAAAACAATACTCACGTTTTCTACATTCGGAGAAAACACAACACAAGTGGTTACCAAATGCAATAATAAACGATGTAAAATATGGGATATAATTATAGAAGGGAAATCCTATACCTTTAAAAACCCGGAAACAAAATTTAAAATAAATAAAGACTTAATCTGCAACTCAAAAAACGTAGTCTACATAATCGAATGTAGCAAGTGCAAAGAAATATACATAGGGTCAACACAGGTCCTTGATGCAAGAATATAACTTCGCAATATTAAAATAACAGAAAATAGAAAATTAGATATATCGAAACACCTATACGAATGTAGTCAAGGTAAGTTAAAATAATGCCCATATACCAAACTAACGATTACACGTTACTTCAAACGAAGAAAAAATATTATTGATAAATTTAAGCTAACGTCGAATAAAACATGAATCATGCACACACGTAAATGGACACAAACATACAGAGATATGTAAATATATAAACACACTAAAATTACCAGTGAAAAAAATAATTACTTGTAATTTTTCAAATCATACTACCACACACACACACACACACACACAAATACAAAATTTCAAGACAAACACTCACAAACACTCAGAGAAAAACTAACTGCTAGTGAAATTCGAAACCCCTCCAACGCACACATATACACACACAAATACAACGACACAAATATATAAAATATCAAAGACTAATGAGAGGTAAAGCAAACTAAGGTAGACACACTCTAAGAAAAAAGAGGAGTGACATCTATATGCCCATAACAAACTGAAAACCATTCAAACTGCAAACGCGAGTGAGTTCAAGTCTCATTGAGTACCCCATTAACAAGGCCTTGTGCCATATATGTTCTCTGACGAAAGCAACCAGCTGGAAATATACACGTATGTAAGAATGAAATAAACTAATAAATCCTAAAAAAATACAAATCTCTTCGTGGACTTACTCATTTAAGAATATTTCTTTCTCTCTCTCTCTCTCTCTCTCTCTCTCTCTCTCTCTTCGCACCTAGAACAAAAAATTATATATATATATAGCATCAAAAATATCACATTATTTTTTTAATCCTTACAGTTACCTTCTTATTAAACTGACCATTCTACAGGGATTGAGCTATTATTTTATTCCTAAGGAATAAACAGGTAGTCGTTCACTGAATTGCAAGTGACAGCAAGTATTTTTAGGTCT
Source organism: Sepioteuthis lessoniana (assembly GCA_963585895.1). Classification (NCBI taxonomy): domain Eukaryota; kingdom Metazoa; phylum Mollusca; class Cephalopoda; order Myopsida; family Loliginidae; genus Sepioteuthis; species Sepioteuthis lessoniana. Next base: position 69,044,779 of record OY757937.1, read on the forward strand.
TCAGGACTCTTCTAAGTATTCCAGCAGATTTTAACAGTTTGGTCAAGATAGTCTTGCTTCTTCTGATCTTGAGTAACTCCTGTCTCTTTTTCAGGACTTAGGGAAACGTTCCGAATGCTCCAACTACAATTAGTATCACAGTCACCTAAACCCTTTTCAGCTATCTAGCATCATCAGAGTATCTGTTTATCTTTTCATATTTTTTCATTATTACTCTGTAGTCAGCTAGAACCGCAAAAGTCACTCAATGACAAATTCTTTTCTTTTTGTAGATACTTGATCTAGTTTTCTGGATGGGATTGGGTGATCATTGTCCCAGATAATTTTATACGTCTCATTTTCTATGACAACTTCTGATTTGTGCAAACACTATTTGGTAGTATGGTCAAATTTTAATCTCTTGCACAATTTCCAGAGGCTTACCTTTCCCACCCATTCAAGCTTACTCTTTTATTCTTTTGATGCCAGTTTGCTGCATTTACTTATAATGTGATTCATTGTTTCATTGCTGTCACTATATAACTTACACTTGTTTTCCAAATGCGTATGATCAATTTTCACTAGGGCCCAATTAGTTCTTTTGGCATTATTTTCCGATGTAATAGATTCAGTTTCTCATTTGAGGTTTTTTCTTTCTTTTTTAGTCATACACAGGTCATCTCTTAAGCAATTTCCAAAGTTTGCCGCTCGAAATATCCGCGCAGTTGTTTTTCTTCCCATTTTCATTTTCTAGATTATGTGATTGTTGTTTTTCTGTTTGTCTTTAAGTAATTTCGGTTGATATTGCAGTTGTTGACTTCTGTAATCAGTCTTTCTTTGCTCTTGTTTCTGTATTCTACAAGTCTCTGAATTGTTGCATCTACGTAATCCACAAATCTGGGAAGTCCTCTTGGTCTTTTTTTCTTGAAATCTAGAGTCTACATCAGAAACATTCACAAATATATCAAAATTCTTATGAGATAATGCGTTTAGAAAATAAACTAGATTATATTATATAGAACGTTTAAAAAATTTAATTATAATCTCATTATGTTCAAGTTTTTCAAATCCAACGAAAAAAAAATCATTTTTTAAAGTTTTTCCGTCTTTCTGTCTCCCCGACGCATCTCTCTCTCTCTCTCTCTCTCTCTCTCTCTCTATTTCTCTCTCTCTCTCACTCTCTCTCTCCCTGCAAAGTTTGACTTGAAACTCCAAGCATCTAAAATTAACTATTTTGTCTTTCTTTCCCTTTTTTTTTATTTCTTTTAAAACTCTTCTGCAAGTGGAACTTTACACTTTTGCTGTATTTTTTTAGACGTTTCTATTTGTTTTTCCTCATAAGATCTAAAATAACTCTCTCACTCACTCACTTATTCACTCATTCTTTTCTTTTCTTTTTTCTTTTTTTCAGTCACACATACACAGATTTTTCAAACGGGCAGCGTTTCTGTAATCCAATTTTAGTCTATTCTTCATTGCTAGCTAAACTTTTTTTTCTTAGCTCTGTTAACATATTTCACATGAACCAATCGATTATAACTTTTAGGTTATGACATGAGCCCAACCAGAGAAACAACATTCAACCATTTGTAAGAATTATATAACAAGATTATTATTATTATTAGTAGTAGTAGTAGTAGTAGTAGTAGTAGTAGTTATCATTCGAATGACAGTGTCCAACTTCTTAGTTTTTCATCTTCACTGATAGATATTGATTCTTCCTATGTTAAGAATACGTGCGCGTGCGCGCGTACGCGCGTGTGCGTGTGTGTGTATTCGTTAGAATTTACTCAATAACCTTTAAGTCCCTGTTACTTATTTTTACGAACAATGTATGCTTCTTCTCAGTACGAACATTGCTTGTGAGAAATGAATAAATAAATAAACAAAAAGAAAAAGAAAAATCAACTGAGATAGATAGATATGAACAGACTGAGATAGATAGATAGATAGATAGATAGATAGATAGATAGGAAAAGACTAAAATAGATTAATCGAAAGGAACAGACTTAGATTGAGAGATTGACTTTAACGGGATTTAATCTGACAGATAGGAATTCTTCGTATGTCAAGAATAACCAATAATAGTCCTTGAAGTCCTTATAGTTCTTTGTCAGAATTTTTAACTAGATGTCAGTAAAGTTGTTAAATAAGTTGCTCGAATGATGTTAAAGAGATTGAAATTGTTTAAATACCAGAAGTCAAAAAGATGGATTTTATATGAATAAGAATTGCTCTATATAAATAAACATAAGATACATAAATATAAAAACTATAAAACAGGTTATATAATCTAAGTCATACATATATATGTACATATATAAATTGGTATGTCTATATATTATGCAAAATTATATCTCTCAAATAGATATTTGTCAGTTGTCATTTTTAAAACCACTTACTATTCTAACTTATCAGTTTTTGATAATTTGATAACTAATTAGCATATTCTGTTTTTTGACAAATAACCATGTTTTGTAAATCATTTTTAATCTAGTCTTTTTTTTTTCATAAATAATCAGTTGTTTTATTAATAACATTTATAATATTTTTTAGTCATTCAATAAAATCATTTTATGCTTTCAAACAGGCAAATGTCTTTGAATTTGGGAATTGAAATACTTGTTCAAAAAATCTAATAAATCTGAAATGTTCATTTCAATGAAAACTTAGTTGTGATATTTTGGTTAATAATCGATTTATCTATTCATCTTTATTTATTGGATTTATTTTGAGAAAAAGTAAAGAAAAAATGAATGAGATATTTGTGTACACCACAAAAAAGAAATGAGTTGAAGAAATTGAATTGTTACCATAGTGTTTCAAACTTTTTTCAGATCTATTTAGCATTATATTATAATAATAGGTAAAAACATGTCTGTAGGAAACTGCTAATTTATAATTTAAAAAAATGTAAGTAGGAAAAGAATTATATCACTTATAAAACTTATCACTTTCTGACTTTGTGCAAGTATTGAATATATAATTGATTTTAACGTGTTTTTTCGTCTAGGGTTTTTTATTATACCAAAATAAGTAATGTGTTCATTGTATATTCATTGTATATTCATATTTACATTTTCTGTAGCTTTTTTTTTTTGTTTTCAACCCACTGTTATATAATATCAGGTATTCCTAATACTGGCCTATTCGGTTGGGACCGTAGAATACACCGGCTGTATTTCTGCAGTGTCCAGGATATGACATTAAACAATCTGATGGTGAGGCTCCAGTAATGCTAGAGCTTTAGGGAATGCAGAGTACTCCTTCATTGCCATTACTCTCAACTCCACTCTGACCCGAAGTGGTAGCACCTGATAGGGCCCTATCTATAGGTCAAATAGAACTGTTTGACATTTAAACTGAGCGCAAACAAATGACTGATACTAAATAGAATTATTATAAACAGAACTGTTTGGTCATTTAACTGTGTGTATCCACAAAATGTGTTTACAAATTATATATTTAATAGATATTTAAAACAAGATTTGGCATTCAATAGCCATCAATGGTTGATATACCATAAAACCAAACCAAATATAAATAGAGGTGTTCTCGTAACATGTTGGACTGCAAAATCATTGTTTGCAAGTTTGAACATCAGTCACACAATTGCGTTAATATTCGACACCACCCCTGCAACTATGGATTAAATAGTAATATTACTATTCTTCTACAAGAATTGGATAACCCACGACGGTTGATATGCCATTAAACAAATAAACCAAGGTTTGGTTTGATTTCTTTGTTTAATGGCATATCAACCTTTGTAGGTTATTTAATGCCAAAGCCACTCTCCTAGAAGAACATTAGTTTTACTATTTAACCCATAGCTTGGAGGATAAGGGGGGTCATACCTTTCCCAAGGGTATTTGCCCGAAAGTGAACGTAATAGCCCGACTGGAGTACAAACTCGCTTACTACGATTCCGCAGTCCATCGTTTTAACCATTACACCACGAGGACACCACCAAAATAAACCAAACCTATCTTCCTACAAGTATGTATCGAAAATGGAACCCATTGTAACAGGAGTCCACAATGATACTGATGCTTCTATTTAGTATGGTCTCTTTGTTTAATGGCATATCAACGTTTGTGGGTTATATAATGTCAAAGCCATCCTTGTAGAAGAACAGAAGCGGTACTATTTAACCCATTGCTGGAGGGATAAAGGGTTCATGCCTTTTCCAAAAGTATTAGGCCGAAAGTGAAAGTGATAGAACAACTGGAGTTCAAACTATGATGTCACAAGAGGATTTTGTGGTGTAACGGTTATCGTTATAGACATAGCGAACCAAGTTCAAATCCTGGACAAAGCTTTTACATTTCAGATAACGCTTATCCCCTTAGGAAAAGTATGAATCCAATTTTTCTCCCTCCAGGCAAAAAAAAAAAAAAAAATAGTTGGGCAGACTGAGCTCTTTAACCTTCGTAGAGCTACCGGTCTAGGAGAAGGAAAACTCTAAATTCAAACCTGTTGAACTCCTCTTAAAAATTAACCTTGTGTCGCATCCTGTCTGTGAAGTGGGCTTGGTAAATACATTCTACAATGTCGCAGTCCAACACGTTAGCCATTACGCCTCTGTCCCCCACCCCTGCTTCTCCAAGATTGAAAATAACTTGGTGATTATTTTTGTGTTTCGCGTATTCTTATGACAACCCTTTCCTATTTTAATTAAGTATTATTCATTTGCATTACGATTCGTACTTCAGAAAAGAATCAATAAAAGCGGTTTCGTTGTATTGATAATCTTTATCGACCTTTATTGATTTTATCAGTGGTATTCGATAAAGGATTTATTTAGATGTTTCATTTGTTAAAAACCAGACATTGGGTCTGCGAATCTCGTTAACTATTGGCATCGGTTCGTTTCACGTGACACCACAGATCTGTACCTGAATTTGAATTGATGGCTTGGCCAGAGTTGAATTTGAAAGAGACAATTGCCTAGTACGTAAATTTCCACCTCTATGCTCCCTATAAGGGATAGGCAACGATTCTTCCTCTAGATTCCTGTTTCTTTAGGCTCTTTTCCACTTCTTGGAGGGTGATCCAGAAGCTCCAACTACCATGTGTATTTTTAGTTCTTTTTTTATTTTAGGCAAATATATTGATACCATTCATATATATTTGATGGTTTATCTTGTTCTGTGATTTTGTAAATTTGTAGCCCTCTTTGCCATTCCTTAGTATATAGGCTGGTTGAATTTTATGGCATATAAACTGTTGTAGGTTATTTAATATCAAATCTTGTTTATAGAAATATTTTAAATATATATGAATTATAAACGCATATTTTGCAGAAAAGATTTTTCAAAGAGCCAAGGCTCATTTGTTTGCACACTGTTAAATGGTTTCAAGTATTTCAATTTAACACGAATAATTCTATTTACTATTCCTCGTTTGCGTACACACATTTAAATGATTTTGAGAATTGCAATGTAAAGCAAAGAATTTAATTCAATATCAGTCATTTGCTTGCACACAGTTAACTGGATATCCATATTTTATATTTTTTTTAAGTTAAAACTGATTTGTTTCCGCACAATTAAGTATTGTAATTTTTTTGCACACAGCTAAATATTTGCAAGTATTGCTATTTCACACTAATAATTCTATCTAATATCAATCATTTGTTTACACACAATGAAGAGGTTACAAGTAATGCTATTTAACATTAGTGATTCTATTTAATATTGTTCATTCATTTGTACACAGTTATATAGTTCCAAGAATTGCTATATAATCCCAATAATTCAATTTAGGTACACAATTAAAGGGTCTCAAATATTGCTATTCAACACTAATGTTCCTTTCAAATTAATCATTTCCTTGCACACAGTGAAATGGTTTCAAGTATCGCTATAAAACAGTAACAATTCAATTCAACAGAGTCAGAGTGGACCTGGGGGTAATGGTAATGAAGAGATATTATACATTGCTCAGAGTTCATGGACTTGAGTTCTACCATCAGATGCAGTTTAGCGTTGTATCCTGGACACTTGCTGGGGTAGGGGTCTTGCCCCTTTGCAGAGATGCAGTCGGTGTATTTCACAGCCACTTCTCAGTATCTTTGATGATTTTAGCAGTGCTGTGATCAGAATGGTCTCGATTCTTCCTCTAGATTCCTGTTTCTTCAGTCTCTTTTCCACGTTCTTGGAGGCTGTTCCAGGAGATCCAACTACAATGTGTATTTTTAGTTCTTTTTTTATTTTATTTTAGGCAAATATATTGATACCAGTCATATATATTAGATGGTTTATCTTGTTCTGTGATTTTGTAAATTTATAGCCCTCTTTGCAATTCCTAAGTATATAGGCTGGTTGAATTTTTGTATCCTGGACACTTGCTGGGGTAGGGGTCTTGCCTCTTTGCAGAGATGCAGTCGGTGTATTTTACAGCCACAGCCGAATGGGTTGCAACTTATATAATTGCGTAGTATCATTGCTATAAAAAAAATAATAGTAACGAGAATGACTCTCCTTGGAAGTAGGAACATCATTTCAATCCTTGCGAGTTTATCCAACTTGCTTTAACTGGTTGTCTTTCACTGAAGTCTGAGTGACAACAATTTCTCCTCAGGTCACCAGGACTCTCCGCAGTATTCTTGCAAATCTTAAGTAAGGATGATAATTGATTATATTAACAATACTCTAGGCTAGATGGTCTCGATTCTTCGTCTGATTTCCCATCCCTCCAATCATTTTTCCAGGGCATTCCAAGCGCACCACTTAGAATTGATATTATCATCACCGTCATGTTCCACAGTTTTATCTAGTTCTCTGGCAAGATCGAAGTATTTGTCTATCTCTTCGTTTTCTTTTATTTTTACTCTGTAGTCCACCGTGTCAGCGAAATCCACTAGATGACAATTTCTTGGTTTCTTGTTAATCAATACTTGCTCTGGTCTTCTAACCGAGATTAAGAGATCCGTTTGTATCTAAAAATGTTTGAGCATTTTATTCGTTTCATGAGACTGATTCTGGTTTGTGCATACGCCATTTGGTAGTAGAGCTAAATTTTAATTTCTTTCATATTTTCAAGAATTTGTTCAAAATAGCTCGTAGCATTCTTTGTCGTTCCCATCTATCTTTTTCTCTATGCGTTTTCTTAGCGTCTATGTGGTGCATCCATACAGTAGTATTGACACTGCCACATCTTAGAAGAAGTCCCATTTTATTTTATCGGATAGATAACTCTTTCATGTGATCGACAACCCATCGATAACAGTCCAGGCCTTTGCTGGGCGTATATTGATATTACTTTACGTCCGGCCATTGGCTTAATGAGTAGAGTGTTCGCCAATGATCCGGGATACCGGGGTTCAATCCCAGGTCGAATTATACCAAAGGCTCAAAAAATGGTACTTGATGCCACCTTGCTTAGCACTCAGCACTATAAGGTGAGGGTCAAGGGTAAAGTCGAACAATCCTGGGAAAATAGTAGCGCCCTCCCCTACACCTTGGTGTAGCAGCTATTGAAAAGGGCACCTTCGAGTAACCCACGACTATGATCACCAACTTTACTTTTTTACGTAGATGAGATATTGCTACCGAGGTATGTGAACTTGTCCACTTATTTTAAAGGCCGGCCACTTAGAGTGGAGGTGGTTCCTTCTCGTTTAAAACACATGTACTCTGTTTTCAGTTGGAGGCCAATGTTACGTCTCATCTCAAAACCCAATCAGGTAAGACAAACAAGACATCCAGGACACTGCGGGAAAAGCAAGGACGAACTAATATGTGATGTTCTTCTATGGACCCCTACACAAGTACGAGCCAGTGTTGGCAGACCAGCAAGAACTTATTCAGCTCTGTGTAAATGTAGTTTGGAAAACCTGCCGGGAGCGATGGATGATAGGTGTAACTTTGCCTCACCGACACGTCACCACTCGAACATCAATTGTTGTTACAAGCCGGACCCGTTGTTTCTTTACAAAAGGTTTATTCGCTGACAGCAATCGGTTATCGTAACTTGAGAGGAAATGCAGTGAAAGATAATTAATTCTTACAACGAAACGCAGAGAGATTTATGGGTAATAGACGAACAAGATACCGACTGTGCTTTTTTCCCCGAGCAACCCTGCTCCCAGGGGACTCGAATCTCTGAATTCTACCGACTGTCTCTGATCTTCACTCTCAACTCGACTGCCCAAATAACTTAACTTCCAATTATATCCTGCTTGTATAATATATTAATTATTCCCTCAACTAATGTTAGAAGAACATGCGTCTTTAACTTTTATTTAATTTGAATCATTCTTATTCTAAGTCAGGCGACCGAATGTTTACTTTTTTTTATCAGGTCGACAACAACGACTTCAAAACAAATGTTCGATATGTCGTCCGAACTGATTTTTAAAACAACCTGTGAACTTGATATCTGCCACTCGTGCGGCACGTGCCCGCATATGACCTTCGCGACTTATACTTCCATTCAAAGTTTTTTGCTAACTTACAATTTGACACAACAAATAAAATAATTAACTAATATAATTAATTATCATCCTTACTTATATCATATAGGGACTAATGGAGAGAGAGAGAGAGAGTCAAGGAAATCTGTAGTTTTAGCACCATTTGATGATGATGATGATGACAAAATTTCCTGTGGATCACCTTTTCCACCCAGTCGTTCCTAGTTTTGTATTCTTTTTGAGCTAATTTGTGGCATTCGCTTATTAATCGTTTTATCTCTGTCTCCATATAACCTACATTTGCTATTCAGGTGCGTAATATCAATTTTCGCTTGTCTTCAATAGTTCTATACCATTCATCTGAGTCTTATGCTACTTCTCCGACCTTGCCCTCAAATTCGGTTAATCTCTCTCAGCCTGCTTTCAACTGTTTCATGTTGCTTATTTTTAGATCATGCTAGCCTTCGCTTTCCAAGGTGTCCTGCTTTATTCCACATGTCATAGACATTTATGTCACAGCTCTTTCATCTTAAGGACTACACTATTACAAAATTCAACCTTACAGATCCTTATTTTACATTTTGCGGGGCCAGAAGATATGACTGAATTTTCTCAGGAATCCATTGTGGAAATCATTTATCATGTGTACGTCTCCTTTTACCACTCTCCAGAATTCTGCGCCATATTTTTGGATTATTTTGACGTTGCTGTTGTAGAGACTTATGTTAATCTCAAAACTGAATTACTTAGACTTTCAGATCGGATTATAAAGTATTAGATTTGATTTGGGAAGGAAGAAGATGCTCACACTATTTAAAATATTGTAGTCAGATTTGATTCGACTTCGGTTTATTTCTTTTTAATGGCATATCAACTTTTGTGGGTTATTTGATGCTAAAGTCGTCGTTATAAAGAACGGTAGTGATACTATTTAACTCATTGACTGGGATTGGTTTCCCAAGGTTAATCCTTCGAAAGTAAACTTAGGTGCGTGACTGGAGTTCGAACACGCACACTACGATCTCACAGTCCAGCACTTTTGCTATTAAGCCATAGATTTGAGGTCATAAATCTTAATGGACAACACATAAGAAACCTTAATTTTCTCAATCTCCAGTCTCAACATTTATCAATTAATGTAAAATGAACAAAACTAATTACTTTATTTCATGAACTTCTCATTTTATAGACTGACAATGTCTTGCTGATATTGAATTCCCTCTCTCCTATTCTCCCATCTCTTTCTCCCTCTCTCTCTCTCTCTCCCTTCTTCATTCTCTTTCCACCCTCTTGCTTCCCTCTTTCCCCTCTTTCACTTTACTCCAAACCCTACGTCTTTTCTGCCCTCTGTCAATCTCTCTTTACTTCCCTTCTACCTCCTCTCTCAATCGTCTCTGTCTTTCACACTCCACTTTGCTCCTAATCTTCCTTCTCTTCTTCCTCTCTTTTTCATTTTTTCTCTTTCTCCATAGCTCTCTCTCTCTCTCCCCTCCTTTCTCTCTCTCTCTCTCTTTCCCTCTCTCTCTCTGTTCTCTGTTTCTCTCCTCATCTTTTCCTTTTATCCCTCAATCTCTCCTTTTCTTCTTTCTCTCTCTCTCTCTCTTTCTTTTCATGTGAAAATACCGAAATCTGATACGTAATTATCGATTAATGATTTATCTGTCATTATTGGTGTTTCTAAGAAAACCAAGTGAGGCAAAAATACTAATTTTCATGCTTTCTTTCTGTGGCCGTTGTAGAATGACTGTCTCCTCAAAATTGTAAGAAGGATGAACATATATATATATATATATATATATATATATATATATATATATATATAAATATATATATATATATATATATATATATAAGATTGTTATAAAAATGATGACAGCTAATATTCCTAAAAGGAATAACAAATATGACGGCTAGCGATCGCAAAAAGATAAGAAATATTGTTTAAATTCTTAGATTCAATCTCACATCAGCCGTAGGGTCCTAATCGCTTGGTTATCAGAGCAGCCGGTACATTTAACCAGAATTTCAAAAGCAAATGGTTAGGTGTTCAAGTCTTGATAGACACAATATTCTATTTTATTTTCATTGTATATTAACGACCGCAGATTGATTGTCTGAATTAATACAAGTAGAAGTAACAGAAGTTAAGATGAAAGAAATAGTGTGAGATTGATTTAACGGCATGTCAAATCGCCTAGGGTTATTTTTGCCTAGAAATTAGAGATGTGCTTTCATATTAACATTCTTATATAATTGTTTCATAAGAAATTAGGGGGGGTGCATACTATTATATGATATCAAGTATTCTTATCTAATACAATTAATTTGGGCACAGCTATGTGATTTAAAGTATTATTATCGAACGCTAAGAAATTTTTTCCAAGATTATATGGTTCAATTAATTATTTATATTCAATAATGATTATTTGTTTGCACACAGTTATATGATTTCAAGTAACTGACAATAATACTTAGTAAACAATTATAGTTTCATTGAACTATTCTTAATACAAATAAACCAGTTTCAAGTATTCCTATCGAATATGAATAATCTTCAAACAGATCTATTCGACCAACAGATGGAATACTAACTGGTCAGTGAAAAACTGAGATGAATTACATTGTAGAGGTACTTCAAATTCCCCTGAACACAAGAAGTAGATCCTTACCATTAGATACAGATTAGTGTCAAATCTAGGGTACTCTGTTTCGGTGGGGTTCCTACCCCTTTACAAGAAATACAGTCAACATATTGTGATCGCCACTGACATGAAATGAAAGAGATACTAAGCAAATATCATTAATGGTTAACAATGCTTCGTCTAACAAAATATAAAACTCATAATAATATCGCTATTAATATAACAGTCTACACTGCTGGGGCTAGAGAATACACCAACTGCATCTCTGTAGAGGGTTAAGACCCCCCTCCTTAGCGAGTGTCCTACATACGACACTAAATATTATGATGGCGAGGCACCAGTAATGCTAGAACTTTGGGGAATGTAGTGTACCCCTTTATTACCATTACTCCCAGATCCACTCTAACTCAGAGTGGTAGCACCTGATAGGGTCCTGTCTATGGGTCAAATAGAATTATTTGACACTTAAACTCTGTGCAAACAGATGATTCATGCTAAATTGAATTGTAAGAAAAAGAACCGTTTCATCATTTAACCTTGTATAAACAAATGACTGATGTTTAATTAAAGATTTAGTGATATATAGCAATACTTAGAACTATCTAACTGTGTTAAAGAATGAGCTTAGACTCGTTTTAAAATGTTATCAACAAAATGAGTTTACAAATCATATATATATATATATATATATATATATATATATATATATATATATATATATAAAGAGGATTTGGTGTTAAATAACCCACAGGTGTTGATATGTCATAAAACCAAATCAAATAAATAATATTTATAAAAATGATAAAAGCATAACGAACTGAGAGATCAAGAAAAATATAGGGTAAGTTTGAATTGGTATATTTAATCTTCTACCAGAAATAAGTTTCTTGTAGTTCAATTGATAGAACAGCGAGTTCGAATCTCCCCAGGAATTTATAATATTTTCGATCCACACTTTTTATTGCCACAGACTGATGATCTGAATAGTTACAATGAAAAGCAACTAAAAATTAAGATGGAAAAAAATACAATTCAAAAATTCATAATGAGTTACAATGTTTCTTCTGATTAAAAAAAAAATAAGCATCGATATACGAGGTGTATTCAATAAGTTTCAAGACTTTTTTGTTCAGGCATTTAAAATTGTCATAGACTCTTGAATATTCAGTATGTTATTGCTATACATCGTATGAGATGACTGACCGAAGGGTTAGGGTTAGGGTTACTATGCTGAGGTTTTAAGGGAGTTCAGGAAGAGATTCCGTCGGGAGAGGCCAGCACTCTTCAATCGGCTCAGTGGCATTTCCACCAGGACAATGCACCAGTCCACAATTCCATCCTTGTCAGAGACTATTTGATCAACATGGGCATCAAGACAGTTCCTCAGCCTCCCAGTAGTCTAGACCTTGCTTCCTGTGACTTTTGGTTATTCCCTAAGCTCAGAGGCTGTCGTTATGAGACAACTGAGGAAATGAAAGAGGCTGTGACGAAGGTCATTGACACGCTCACACAAGAGGACTTCCATGGGGCCTTGCAGAAGTTGTTGGAACGGTACAACAAATGCATTGTAGCCGGAGGAGATCACTTTGAAGGGGACTAGAGTTTCATGTGTGTACTATCAATAAAAGGGCCCATACGAAAAAAGTCTGGAAACTTATTCAATGATCCTCGTAATTCTTAAAATTAAAAAGTTTTGCAATATTATAATGAGTTGATTTACGGCGCGTATATCACGAGAAGAGAATTGTTCAAGCCGTAAAAAATAACCACTGCTGTTAATAGTATCGTGTCAGTAGGTGCGCTAACACGTTGTTCATTACTTCATTCTGTCACGTGTGTTTTGAAAGCCACAAAGATGAATATGCAAGGTAGTCTAATTTGGGAACATATTGTAACACTACGGTACCAAATAGAATATGGTGTAACGTTAATCTTTAGGTTTCAATCGGATCCCGTGGTAACCCCACCGTGATACAAAGTGACGAGCACAAAACACTGTCTATTGGCTCGCTTGTGGTCCACTGGGGTTCGTCACCTTCGCGACCTCGCGTTGCAAGAACCTCGATGATAGGGCAAGACTAGGCAGACCTAAAACGGTGGATTCCGAGGCCGTGCTCCAAGCTATTGAGTCAAATCTAGAGAGTAGCACTCGGAGGGTATCAGACGAGCTCTGCATCTCACAGACCAGTGTGCTTCAAGACCTTCACGACCTCAGTAAAAGCATCTAGAGCTGCTGAATTGTGCGTCACGTAACCAAAATATTGCAAAACTTTTGACTCATCCAAGTGTACCTACTTTTAATGTTATTATTTCTATATGAATCTTGTCAATCGAAGAAAATTCAGCAAAGTCATTCCTTGTTAATCATAACAATTTCTTTTTTTCAAGTTGGCTTATCTAATACTAATCTGTTTATAACAGATATCTATAACTCATCGATGGAACCCAAACAAGTACCACTCTGATTAAGGGTGGACCACGGAGTAATGGCAACGAAGGATTATTCTACACTGACCAGAGCTCCAGAACTGGAGCCACACTATCAGATGCAGTTTTCGCTCATATCCAGGACCCTCATTTTGAGTGTGGACTTACCTCTCTGTTGCGGATGTAGTCGGTGTGTTCAAGGGCTCAATCAACTGGCAAAGGTGATTCTTTATTTTAAAAAAATCGTCTTAGACCGCCAGTTAGTTTGCATTTTGGTTGGTTGATTGATTTTGGAGTCATGTCAACCCGTTAAGGGTCATTTTATGCCGAGAAGTTGAGGAACTGCGTTCATTGTACGTATATATTTACAATTTTTGTTTCTTATGTTTTTTGCACGCGATATGATATTAAGTATTCCTATCAAATACAAATAATTTGAAAACAGAACAACTTTTACCCATATTGTATGGGATCCTAACAGGTACAATTACTCTGAGTCAGAGTGGACCTGGGAGTAATAGCATACCTTGGGGACGAGGTCTAACCCCTCTGCTGGAGAAACAGTCAGCGTATTCTAAGCCCACAGTTTCTAAGGGCACAGTTTGAATTTTAAAAAATACCCGTTTCATATATATATATATATATATATATATATATATTATTATTATTATTATTATTATTTTACTTCTTACGAGTTTTTCATTTCAGAGGTAACTGATGGTCTTTCAGTGGAGTTTAAATTGCAGCAAGTCTGCAGGACTCTTCTCAGTATTCTGTTCGATCTAAACAAAGCTATAGCTTACAACACCTTTTCTTGATTAAGTACGTTGGAGATTTGTCGAAGAATGTAAACTTAATTGGAAATTGTGATAAAGTAAAAAAGCGAACAGTGAATATCGATCTCTTTCAGTCATTGACTTTGTTTTTCTTTCACTCACCTCTCATCCAATATCAATATATTTATATATATATATATATGTGTGTGTGTGTGTGTGTGTGTGTGTGTAATCATTGAAAAGCGGAGTTATCGTTTTAAAATCAACATGATACCAGACAGTCGAAGTCGATCGATAAAGAATTTAACAACTAAATGATAAGTGGGTGGTGGCATCGCCGTTCTTTATTTAAAGAGAGAGAACAATAATTCTTCCTGGTTTCAAAAACACTGTAAATCAGAGACGGAAATTCTCCTAAGTGAGAAATTTGATATTTATTTTAAACACTCTGACACTTGTTCATCTGCTAAAGAATTCAGATTCAACTCGTCGTGTAAAAATAAATCAAAGAGCTCAACACTTTGCAGGCATCAAGTCAAAACAATTTGATACATTACAAGCTCATAGAAATTGTAAAAGAACACTATGGGGAACAGCAGTCTCTTTTCACAGTTTGAATTACTCTATGTACTTTTGTATAGGTCGAATTTACCCAACCTTTCTCCTCAGGATATGACTCAAGGACATTCTTTTTAATTGGTTTGAATTTAAGTTGGTTTGAATTCAGAGTCTTCCGTCTCGTAGATTGGTCGCTTAATCAATTCTAAAGAACCCAACCAGCCCTGCAATTTCCCCTTAGCAGAAAGGGAGAACGGTTGGATTCCTGACTTTCCAAAGAGCATTAGCGCGAAGAGAAACGTTACCAGGCTTGTGGAACTCGGGCCACCGATTCTATTTTCCGTTATAGGACTTTACACTCCTATAAATTATTTTGGGCGGTGTGCCACTTGTTCCCACAAAGATGGCGGACGCTCAATATTCAGTCTCAGGAAACCATGGCCAGGAGGACCACGGGACATGTTTAATACTAGGTCCGCGCGTAAATTCAAGTCCTGCGTTTTTGAGCCACTTAAAAGACGCGTATTTTCTATAAATACGTCGTCTTAAAACACCCTCTTTTTCTTTGACCAAATTTCTCCGCAGCAGCAACACCATGAATGGGCCTCGCAGACATTCATATACAAGGACTATGAGACGCTTTCCCGTCTCTGAAAAACTGCCTGTTTCTAACCATAGAAAAAGGACATTTTAAATTTGCAATTCTTTTTGTAGATTAGTTGTGTTACACACACACACACACACGAGCTCACACATATACACACACTATTATTTTGTTAGATACATAATATTTTTATGTATCAATGTAAGTTTATTTGTTGTAATATATAAATTTGTTTTTGTTCGTCGCCTTGTTTTAAATGTTCATTTTGTCCACGCCGTTTTACAACCATTATTGTTTCATATCTTTTACTCATTTGTTTTATCCATGTGCTTATTCTACCTTAATTCTAAACTAAAGCATTAAACTTGTGGAGAAGCCTAACTACTAAACCCTTATTTTCAATATACATAAACTCAACGTAAAATAGTAGGGGAACTTAAATACCAAACCCAGGTCCATTCTCCTACAACGTCTTTAAAAAAGCTAATTTTCTTCGCCAAAAATGCCTGGATTTTATTATTCATAGTGAAACATTATACAGTATAAAACGGGTATCATTAGGTATTATAGTATCGACCATAGCATTTTTAAAGTTAATTTTCTTCTAAAGCAATGATAGCCGGATTTTATTATTTCTAGTCGAAGATTATACAATCAAAATGCGTATATCACGAGTTATTACCAAACTTTTCAACACTGAAAATCTACAGCCCCCCCCCAAAATAAATGAATAAAATAATGCAGCAAAATAAAATACACACACCCTTTAAATATATATTTATACAATTTTATTCTTGGTTAGAGTTGCAATTCTGTAGAGTTTTGTAATAAATAATCCATAATAATATCCGTTTTCATCGTATAATGTTGCACTAGAAATAATAAAATTCCGTTACCTTTGGTTTAGAAAAAAACAGTCTTTATTTTCAAAAATTGTTTACGGTATAATTATTTATGTTGGTTGGGAATATATATATATATATATATATATATATATATATATATATATATATATATATATATATATATATATATATACAAAAACGGATATTATAAGGCATTAATTACGATAAAATTGTTTTAACATTGAAACTCAGTATCCAAAAATAAAATTGCATAATTAGAGGTGTGCATATTCGTATTTTTCGTTACAGTCTTTCAATCCCGTAGAGTTTGGTAATAAATAACACCTAGTAATATTCGTTTTGACTGTATAATTTTCCTCAAGATACAATAACATCCAAGTAGTATCTTTGGTTTAGATGAAAATTAAATGTATAAGTATATAAAGTATGCGTTTTACTTTGTTCCTGCCAAAAATTTGTTCGGAAAAGTTCTTTGTCATACTTCTATCGTTTTACTTGAACCGCCATCTTGGACCAGTCAACCAATACTTTTCATGTCTGCAATTTAACATAACAGACGCTCATCTTTGTAGAAGGACAAAATGTTTTTCGATCGAAAACATCCGTGTACATTTGATGTCGCTGATGTCGCTAAAATGTTAAAAATGCTGCATTAAACAAGCCAATTACTAAAGTTCTTAGCAGCGTGGGGAGGACGCTACAGAGCGTTCACGCATCACGCTCTAGGCGTTAATGCATGACGTGCCAGAATGGGCATGAAAGTCTTAAGAATTTTTTTTTTTAAATCATAATTCATAATTACTATAAATACTATTAAACAAGGATAAACAAAGAATAAGGTATACATAATTTTTTTATGATAAAAAAGTAAATTTTAATGTCTCGTCCTTGGAATGAGCCCTCCCTGGTGAAAAATGCCTGCACACGAATGCCTCTGTTTTTGCAGATTTTCTCTAATTTATGTGACTTTTTATTCTTGTTGACAAAAGATTCAAAGTTTTGTGACTTTTCTTCTTGTTGACAAAAGATTCATAGCTTTGTGACTTTTCTTCCGGTTGAAAAAGGATTAAAAATTGTAACTTTTCTTTTTGTTGATAATGAATTCAAAGTTTTGTGGCTTTTATTCTCGCTTTTATTCTCGCTGCTAAAGGGTTTTGGAACTTTTCTTCTAATTGATTCAAAGTTTTGTGACTTTTTCTTGTTGATAAAGCGTTGGAAATTTTGTGAATTTTCTTCTGGTGGAAAAAGAACTGGAAACTCTAATACACGCAGTCAGAATATACAGTCAGGACATAGGGATGGAATTTGGCAGGGGAAAATGCACCATGATAGTAATGAAAAGCGGAAAGCGACACCTGACGGACGGAATGGAACTACCAAATCAAGACAAAATTAGAACGCTCGGAGAAAAGATAACCTACAAATACTTGGGGATATTGGAAGCTAACACCATCAAACAAGAGGAGACGAGAGAAAAAAAATTAAGAAAGAGTATTTCAGAAGAACCAGAAACTTACTCGAGACAAAACTAGATAGCAGAAATATTATCAAAGGAATAAATACCTGGGCTGTCCCTCCTCGTAAGATATTCGGGACCATTCTTGAAGTGGTCCAGCAAAGAACAAATGGACCAGAGTACAAGAAAACTAATGACCATGCATAAGGCATTACACCCCAGAGATGACATTGACAGACTATATGTGCCAAGAAAAGGAGGAAGAACAGAACCTGCCAGCATTGAAGACAGTGTCAACGCATCAATACAATGACTTGAAGACATACAAAAGCTTGGAGGAAGACTGATTACAGCCACCAGAAACAATACGGATTACACGAAAACCAACAGAACAATAACCAGAAAACAAAAGCGGGGAGAAAAACAACTCTATAAAGGTTTTAAGTGGCTAATAGGTAACATCACACACGAGAAAACTTAGACATGTCTAAGAAAAGGAAACCTTAAGAGAGAGGAACGGAGACTTGAGGAGACTTGCTGTCACTCGGGCTCCAAGTGAAAGACCATCAGTTAACGCTTATGTGAAAAACTCTCAAGGAATAATAATAATAATAATAATAATAATAATAATAATAGCGGTGGATCACAGTGAAAATCAAAGAAAACGAAAAGAGATAAAAGTATTTGGACCTTGCCAGAGAACTAAAAATCAATGGGACATGAAGGTGATGCTGATATTAATTGTAATTAGAGCAATTGGAACAATCCCCAAAAGTTTGATAAGGGGACTGGAGGAGTTAGAAATCGGTGGTCGAGATCATTCAAACTACAGCATTTTTTAGGTCGGCCAGAATACTGAGAAGAATTCTGGAAACCTGAGGAGACTTGCTGTCACTTAGACTCCAGTGAAAGACCATCAGCTAATGCTGGTGTGAAAAACTCGCAAGGAGTAATGATAATTGATCTTAAATATTTCTTCTTTCCTTCCTTCATGGGTAATAGTTAAAACTAATTCTCAAGACGTCATAAATTTTCTTTCAACCTTATATTATTGCCCAGTCGACAGGGGCTGTAGAATGCACCCAACAAGTGTCCTGGATATGACACTAAACAGTCTGATGGTGAGGTCCCATAATGCTGGGGCTTTGGGGGATACGGAGCACCTCTTCATTGCCATTGCTCCCAGGTCCACTCTGGCTCGGCGTGGTAGCACCTGATAGGGCCCTATCTATGGGTTAAATAGAACTAACAGCATACTTATGCTAAACTGAATATCTTGAAAAATAAATGTTTTTTGACAATTGAACTGTGCTTACATTTGAAGTGCGCGCTTGTGCTAAACTGAATTATTTCAAATAGAACTGTTTTTGACAGTGAAACTGTATTTACACTAAACTGAATTGTTATATATAACTGCTTGAATAGTTTGAAATAGAAATGTTTTGACAATTAAGCTATGTACTCATGCTACCTTATGTTAGGTAGCTTCACCTGATGTTATTTTTCGTTAGTTTGGCATGAAGATCATAAATAGTGCTCGATTGTCATTAGGAGCCCCTTGTTGGAACATGTGACGTATTAAAAGATTATGGTGAGAATAAAATTGCGAGAACAGTTTAGTTCCAGTTAACTCACAGATGATTTGTATCTAGTTCCATGTCAATAAAGATTACATAATCTAGTCCAGCATGATATTAAGAAAAGTTAAAATTCCTCTTAAATAAATTCAGATAGTAGATATATTGGCAAGATATTCTTCTCCAAGCGGGAAATGTTACATCAAATGACCTGCATGAGATTCATTTTACCCAGAATTCAATGTCAATGGTCATTTCAAACAGGAAGTTTTTATGACTCATAACCAAAAATAATCAAATACCCTATACGTCTAACCTTGTGCCGAACAAAACTAAACTTTCTAATCTATGTAAATACAGCGATTGGTAGCGTGTTTATCTATAAATATCTTCTGTTCTAACAGGATATCACACGAATGTAGCCTTGTGCTAAAATTGTTTTTATTCAACAACTATCTATTGTCAGCCATATTGCTATACCAATATATCACTCGGGTGTGGCAGATTTCAAGATTAATTTCAGCGTTACTATCTAATTTAAAATCAGAAATATTTATGCTTTCAGGTTAGCAATTACTGCTTGTTAAATTTTGGTGATAAAAGAAATACGTATTGCGGTGAGCAGTTTGTTGGCTGGCTGATACGCTATCCATTGAGACAAATTACAACGGGAGATCAGATTAAATCGGGTTGTGAAGGGACAGTGAAAGAGGGATGAAAGTATTACACGAAGCTAAACGATTTGATCTCATTTGAATCTACGAGGTGAATGATCATTCACAGCAGTTGGTACAGCCGAAACTAGAACAACTTTCATTAACACTCATACTCATACCACAACTAATGATGTTGGGCGTCTCAGGTGAAGTAATGGTTAACGAGCTAGACAACCAGACTTTTGTAAATGAATTCAATTCTAACTGGATGTCCCTACTTGTGGCCTTGTGACAAACCTCGCGAGGATTAATAAGTGACTTCAGCTAATGAAGATGGATACCCCAAGTACTGCAACATGGAATTTGGGAATTCGATTCTGAATGCTCTTAATTTTTTTGCCTTGTGTCCAATTAAGCTAGAATTAATAAATACCTACTGCTAATAGTTGAGATGGGCGATCGGGTTTCAATTTGCAATCATGCCAAATGAATCTGGTTGATTCTGCTTCAAAACTTTTGTATAAAAATACCTGGGAAGGCCCCGTCGCTAAAGGATTGGTAATGAGACTGGGGACTTGGAAATAAGAGGATAGGGTGACACCATCCAGACTACAACATTATTAAAATCGGCCAGAATACTGAGAAGAGTCCTAGAGATTTGAAGAGGCTTGCTATCACTGAAACTCCAGTGAGAAATCATCAGCTAACGCTGGTGTGAAAAATTCCCAAAAGAAAATAATGATAATAATAATAATAAGTACCTCGACCTTGCTAGAGAATTGAAAAAGCTGTGGAACATGAAAGTAACGATTGTGCCAGTTGTGATTGGTGCGTTAGGCACAATAACTAAAGGATTATTAAAAGGCCTGGAGGACTTGGAAGTTGGCGGACGGGTAGAGACTATCCAAACGATAGCATTGCTAAGAACGGCCAGAATCCTGAGACGAGTCCTGGAGACTTGAGGAGACTTGCTGTCACTCAAACTCCAGTGAAAAACCATCAGCTAACACTGATGTGAAAAACTCTAAAGGAGTAAATAATACATCAATCATTACAAGACTAACATTAAAGACGATGATGAATATGATCATAAAACTAAAAATAATGACGTTATGAAGGATTGTTAATGAAAAAGTAAACAAGGTTTACAACGATTAGGTTATATGAACAGCAAATAAATCACTAACTTGTATAGCCCAAAGGCTATAGGACTGAAGGCAAAATATAGGTTTTTTTCTTAGTCTTCTTAATGCAAATGGTTACAATTAGAAGGAAAGTTAGCAACATTAAATCATAAGGAAATTAGCTTCTCGAAGAGGCATTGTATTTCTAAATTCAGTTAAATCCGCAAAATGACTTGATGAAGGTACTTTGGTGAGTCAAAAGTTTTGCAATATTTTAGAAACATGAGGCATAATCCAGCAGCTCCGAACGCTTTTGCTAAAGTCGTGAAAATGACAGGACATACTAGATTGTGAAATACTGAACTTGCCTGATACTCTCTGAGAACTTCTTGCCGGATTTGATACTATGCCTTGGAACACAGCCTCGAAATCCACCATTTTAGGCCTACTTGACCTTACCCGAAGATCGAGCTTCTTTCGATCCTAATGGAATTTTGTGAATCATCTGATTATGGTACTGCCGATCAACAGAAAAATTCACCGAATGTCAAGTTCTTTTCTTCTTATTGACTAATACTAGGTCTGGTCTTCTGGTACATTAAGTAATTTGTTGTATTTCAAAGTCCCAAAGAATTTTGAGAGTCTCATTTTCTTGAACGGATTCTGGGAATTCATTCCCATATCCTGGCAGTGTATTCTTATCGTTTGTATAATGGTTTTTAAATTCTTTTTCATTTTTGACAAATATCTTAAAATCATCCATATATATATATATATATATAGTTTCACCTTTGATCTGCACCTTCACTATTCGCACAAGAAATCTTTTTGATTGTTTCTACGATGTTATGACCTCCGTTCAAACTCGTAAAGCATAAGTTCCCAAGTTGGGCGACGTTGCACGTTTATCTGTGTGTCTTTCAAATCATTCACAGAGTGAAGTAATAAACAACGTGTCAGCACAACCAACTACCATGATACTAATAACAACAACAGGTAATTATTATGGATTAAACTACTTCGGTCACGTGATATATGCTCCTCACACTAGCAAGTACTAAAATATTGCAAAATTTTTCACTCACCTGAGTAAAATGTTTGACTCCCCCTCGTAAAAACGGATAGCCATCTTAAAAAATTTTTCCTTGTTGCTTTATAAGGTCGAGAGGTTTTCGTACGTTTTCTTTGTGTAATAGCATATCAACCTTTGGTGATTATTCAATACCAAAGCCAATCCTTGAAGAAAAACAGCAGTGATACTCTTTAACCCATAATTGGAAGTATAAGAGGGTTCATGCCTTAGTATTAGTCCGAAAGTGAACGTAATACTTTGACTGGAGCTCGAACTCATTTACTACGATGACACAGACCAGTACGTTAGCCACTTTACAACGAGGATTCCCTCAGAAAATATCGAAGATTCAATCGCAGTAAATAGAATAACTCTTGACGTGTTGACGTGCCATTAAAATAAAGTTTCAATCATTGAAATGACGCAACTGTAACCATCTTTGTTTTATTTTGTTTGTCAAGAGTTATTCGATGCCTATAAGTTATTTTATGCCTAAGTTGTTCAAACGGTTAAAATTAACCACTATGGTTGTCAGTATCACGTTAGTTGGCGCGCTCATATGTTATGCATTGTTTCACTCCGTCGCGCGTGATATGGACGCCTCACAGATGAACGGGAACATGGGTTTTACGAGTTCGAATTTTGCTGTAACACCACGGAAGCAACCAAAAATTTTTGTTGTGTGAAAGCTGAAGGCGCCCTTGATTATAATACAGTAACCAGAAGATTAAAGAAATTTTGTCCAGGTTGCATGAACTTCGATCTTCAAGCAAAGTCAAATAGAGCTAAAATGGTGGATTCCATGGTCGTGCTCCAAGCTATAGGAGCAAATCTAGCGAGTAGTACTCAGAGAATATCAAGCGAGCCCGTGGTGTAGTCGTTATCGTCGTAGGAATTGGACACGGTGACACGAGTTCAAATCCTGGACGAGACTGATTGCATTTCACATAGCACTAATACCCTTGGGAAAGGTATGAATCCAATTATTCTCCCTCCAGCTATGGGTAAATAGTAGGACAGACTAGGTTCTTCAGCCTTGGTTAGGCAACTAGTCTAGGAGAAGGAAAACTCTGAATTCAAACCTGTTAAACTCCGCTTAAAAACTGACCTTGTGTCATATCCTGCCCGAGCGGAGGGGTTGGTAAATAGTATCAAGCGAGGTCAATGAATTGCGTGACTTTTACGACCTCGGCAAAAGCATTTGGAGCTGCCTAATGGTGCGTCACGTTACCAAAATATATTGCGAAACTTTTGACTCACCGTAGTTGTATTGTATATCGGGGGAACAAGTGATAACAATACTTCTTTATAAAAATATAAACTCTCTTCTTTATTACCATGAAATGTTGCGAGACAGACAGACAAACAGGGAACCGCTACGATTTACAGCAGGTTGAGATTGATATATTCAGAGCCTTGTTTCTTTGTGGCTCTTTCATGGAAGCCTGATGCAGTGCAGTCGAACAACCCGAGGGCCGCTGGCCCCCACCCCGAGCCAGCACCCAAAACAGTGTAACTCTGCTAGTTGATGACAGACTGCTCTCTCTGCTGACTGACTGCCGACTCCCTGGGGTTGAAAACTTCTGTTACTATATATTTTCCGTACGCCCACACATTCTTCCAACGCAATTCACGTGGCATTTCCGCTGTTCTTTGTACACATTAAAACACAGCTGTACATCCTGTTTTTGAAATTCACTCTGAGCGCCCAGTCAAAGTTCAACATATAAAAGTTGTGCTTCATGTTACAAAAATAATGCAAAGGTTTTGGTTCACCCTAGTTGAGCTTCATGTTACCAAAATATTGCATAACTTTTGACTCACTTGAATATGAATATAAGTTATTTGTAAAAACGTTAAATTTAGTTTATATATTTTCGTTTAGATTTTGTTGTAAACCCACTAAATACTTATTACCAGCAACCTTGTAAGAGGTCAATAATTTTCAGTATTGCTTTCAAGTATAAAAATATCCCCCACTCCAGTGTTCGAGTTTTGAGAATGTTTATCATCACATTCTCTATCGTGGAGGTCAATAGTTACCATACTGCTAAAAAAATCTGAGAACAAATCATCATCAAGTGGTACCGACAAAACAAACTCTCTCTCTCTCTCTCTCTCTCTCTCTCTCTCTCTCTCTTAAGAAGTCTTCTAGCCGGCATCCAGTATCCACACAAAGCTGCTTAATGTAAGTCTTTCCTGTTGGCTATCACTGGTGTGTCCATGTGTAGCAGTCCACAGAAGAACGTCACTTATGAGTTTGTCCTTGCTTCACCAGAAGGTTTCATCAAGTCTTGTTCGTCTTACTTGGATGTTTTATATGATAGGAGGAAAATGGCCATACAACTATTGTTTTGTTTTTCAGGGTGCTACTTATAGGATTTGTTCAGAACTGTTCGCAACATCCATGTGTAATTCTTCAATACAGCTTTTTCTCAAGGTGTTTCGTCAAGTCCAAGTGGTGTAAGTATGCACTAATAATGACACGTTGACCGGTTTGAAGGATTCCCTTTTAATTTCATCGAGAGATTAGATTTGTATATGATCAGTAGCAGCCCACACTTTACCTATGCTTATGTTAACATCGCATTAAGTAGATGAGATATTGCTTCCGAAGTCTACTAACTTCTGAGGCTTGCCATTTATTGAGAAGATGGCACCATTTTGATTAAAGAAAATGAACTCTGTTCTATCTGCATTCACGTTGAAAACGATGCCTCTTGCTGCCTGCTCCAGGCTATACAGCAGATTCGGCTTGGACTGGTGAATCTACGAAAACGTTAGATCATTATAATAATTTCTGCAGGACATCTTCAGCTTCTTACCTTTTATATCAAATCATTTTCCTTTATTAGATCAAGTGGCATTTGTAGTGTATCATCTAGACAGATTATGAATAGAAATTGTGTCAATGTATCTCTTTGCAAGACTCCAATGACAATGACAAAGAAATCAGTGTCATTATCGAATGAACGAATCATACCTTTCGTCTTTGTATAGCTTCCTGAAAGTGGTAAGAGTTTCTTTTTGAAAACCATATGCTAGAAGTACGTGTTCCATCTTTTCTGTGTGGATGGAATCGAATACGTCGGAGAAATCTATGAACTGTAGTGTTGCTTCGAGATTATTTCGATGAGTCGTCGAATTGTAAATATCTGAGAAATTGTGAATCGATCAAATTTATTTATCAAAACTTTAGACTTAGTTTAAGTATCTTCATTGAAATTTTACAGTAAATATACTAAAAACTTATTGTGTCCGGGGTAGGGCCAATTGCATATGATGGTGGGGCTCTAGTCTTGGAGTTTGGGGAATTACCATTATTTTCAGGTCTGCTCTGACTTGAAATGATATTACCTGTTGGAGTTCCATCTATGGATCCAATAGGTTTTATTTTTCGCAATAGCTTATTATTATTATTATTATTATTATTATTATTATTATTAGTTATTTGAAACAATATACTTATGTACAATTTGTTTT
The DNA here is from genome assembly GCA_963585895.1 of Sepioteuthis lessoniana. NCBI lineage: Eukaryota > Metazoa > Mollusca > Cephalopoda > Myopsida > Loliginidae > Sepioteuthis > Sepioteuthis lessoniana. The sequence goes on from OY757937.1 coordinate 69,070,418, forward strand.
TATTTGATAGGAATACTTGAAAAAAGGATTGCTCAGTCGGCTGGAGCTGTAGAATACACTGACTGCTTCTCTGCAGAGGAACAAGACCCCTCCAACGAGTGTCCTATATATGACACTAAACAATCTGATAGTGAGGTTCCAGGAATGCTAGAGTTTTGGGGAATGCGGAGTACCTCTTCATTGCCATCGCTCCCATGTCCTCTGTGACCCGGAGTAGTAGCACCTGATAAGGGTCATATCTATGGGTCAAATAGAACTAAACAGTGTACTAATGCTAAACTTAATTGTTTGAAATAGAACTGTTTTTGACATTCAAACTGTGTATTTATGCTAAACTGAATTGTTCGAAATAGGACTGTTCTGACATTTAACTGTGTGTAAACAAAAAAAAAACTATACTTATATTAAACCAAATTGTTTGAAATAGAACTGTTTATTTGTATAAAAATGGAATTGACCTTAAATAACCAACAATGGTTGATATGCCATAAAACCAAATCAAACCAAACCATTGAAAAATAGAATTGCTAATGTTAAATAGCGATATTCGAAGCCATTTAACTGTATATAAATAAATGATTAATATTAAATAGAATTATTAGGATTTGATAGCAATATTTGATTGGTTTGGTTTGATTTCGTTTTATGGCATATCAACCTTTGCAGGTTATTAATAGCAAACCCTCTTAATACATATATATTAAATATATAATATTTGTAAATGCATTTTGTTAATAACGAGCCAGTGCTCATTTTTTGCTCATGTTAAATGGTTCCATCTATTGCTTTGTATCACTAACAATTCAATTAAACATCAGTTATTTGTTTAAATACGATTGAATAATCAAACAGTTACATTTCAAACAATTCTATTAAACATGCTATTTGTTTGCGCTCAGTTTTTAAATCAAACAGATCTATTTGACCTATAGATAGGACCCTATCAGGTGCTAGCACTTCAGGTCAGAGTCAACCTGGGAGCAAAGGCAATGAGGGGGTACTCCGCATTCCCCAAAGCTCTAGCATTCCTAGAGCCTCACCATCAGATTGTTTAGTGTCATATGCTGGACACTCTGCAGTGACGCAATCGGTATATTCTAAAGCTCCAGCCGACTGGACTAGCATTACTTAAAACCATTTAACTGTGTGCAAACAAATGATTTCTCGTTTTAAAATGATGTAACCTACAAACTATCCCCACACAAATTATATCCATATATATGTGGGGAAGTGTGTGTGTGTGTGTGTGTGTGTGAACAGATTTTGGCATTAAATAACCCTTAAGGGTTGATAAGTCATCAAAAATAACCAAACCAAAATAAACGCTTGTTGAATTCGGCCTTGTTAGTTGACAGCAATTTTCAATATTGGCTTTAAACATAAGAAGATTCCCCATCACTGTGCGTGAGTTTTAAGAAGGTTTGCAATCATATCCTCTCTGGTTACCGTAATTGTTCCTGTATAATACGCACTTTTTTGTTAACATTTTGAATTGATATTGACCTTTTTATCTGGCTACGTACATCACCATATTGGTTTGGTCCGGTTTCTTTGTTTAATGGCATATCAACGTTCGTGGGTTATTTAATGCCAAATCCATTCTTCTAGAAGAACAGCAGCAATGTTATTTTACCCATAGCAGGGAGGATAAGAGGGTTCATACATTTCCCAAGGGTATTTGTACGAAAGTGAACGTTATAGCGCGAATGAAGTTCGAACTCGCTAACTACAATTCTGCAGTCCAGCGCTTTAACCATTACCCCACGAGGACACCCCACGAGGACACCCCACACACCATATTCAGGACGGTATAACCGAATGTATATCATAAAAAAGATCAAACAGTTATATTTCAAACAATTCTATTAAACATGCTATTTGTTTGCGCTCAGTTTATATGTCAAACAGGTCTATTTGACAGTACTCCAGGTCAGAGGGGACCCGCGAGCAAAGGCAATGAAGAGGTTCTCCGCATTCCCCAAAGCAAGAAGAAACACTTCCGATTGATGCCGCTACAGAAAATAGCCACTTGAATATGTTTTTGTTTATAATTTTGTTTCTCTTATGGGAGCCAATAGTTGCCACAATCTTGTTGCATTTTTCTGTGAATATGTCCGTGTGTTGGCTTTAAATAGTGCGTAAATGTTTTGTTTCAAAATGTAAATAAACTGTATAACTTTTATGTTTAGCCAATACGAACCGGATAAAAAGAGGGACAAATGAAAAATTTAGCAGCTACAAATTTTAAAATGTCAGTGCGTATTATACAGAAGATATGTTTGTTGAGTTCGGAATTTCATCACCCAAATTCAAGAGGGTATTTTTTTCACGGGGGTATGTTATACACGAATAATTATGGTACTACAGGTAAAATATCAGAGAAAAAATAATAATATAAATAACACGAGGAACAATTACGAAAAGCCTCGTGAAAAAAATAAAACTGGAAATCTCAACAGGAAAAGGAAAGCAATAAAAAAATTGAGAAAAAGTAGCCAAATGACTGAGCTACAGAGAGAGATGAGAGTGAGAGGTATTGTGGAGACTTGTTGTCTCTGCTAGTTGAGTGAAAATCCAATGAGTTTATACAAATTAATAATCTATAAAGAACCCCCCCACCCTACAAAAAAAAGGGGAAAAACAGATAATAACAGCCCAGCACAAAGGTATTTGAACTAATTACATCAAGTCGAAAATTATTAGTATGTTATTTTGTGAGAGATAAATGAACGCGGTAAACGAATCATTATACAAATGGTGATTTACTTGATGATGATGATGATGATGTAGGAAAGAAAGATGGTTATGTTGATCTATGAGATGATGATGATGATGATGATGATGCAGTAAAGAAAAATGGTTATGTTGATCTATGAGATGATGATTATGATGATGATGATGCAGTAAAGAAAGATGGTTATGTTGATCTATGAGATGATGATGATGATGATGCAGTAAAGAAAAATGGTTATGTTGATCTATGAGATGATGATGATGATGATGATGATGATGATGCAGTAAAGAAAGATGGTTATGTTGATCTATGAGATGATGATGATGATGATGATACAGTAAAGAAAGATGGTTATGTTGATCTATGAGATGATGATGATGATGATGCAGTAAAGAAAGATGGTTATGTTGATCTATGAGATGATGATGATGATGATGATACAGTAAAGAAAGATGGTTATGTTGATCTATGAGATGATGATGATGATGCAGTAAAGAAAGATGGTTATGTTGATCTATGAGATGATGATGATGGTATTATTGTATCGGGAATGAAGTTAATCTACGTGATGGCGATAATGTTGATATAAAGAAAGTTTGTTATTTCGATCTACGAGATGACGATGACGATGTTGATGATGATGCAAAAAAGAAACACGGTTGTGTTGATCTACGAGATGATGAGGATGACATAGTACAATAACGAAACAGTATTAGGTTGATCTAAGAAATGATGATGATGATGATGATGATGATGACGATGATGATGATGATGATGATACAATAAAAAGGAATAATGCTGATCTAATTGATGTTGATGATGATATAATGCAATAAAGAAATATGATTAAATTGGTCGAAGTAAATGATGATGATGAGGAGGAGGAGGAGGAGGAGGATAACAGCTGACCATGAAAAAAAGAATCGTTTCAAGTCATTTCAAATCAGGTGGATTTTTATTAAAATTGAAATAATAAAAAAACAATACCAAATATTTAAATAAGACAACGTGAATCATTTATGACGCAGTGTTCAATCAAAATCTTCCTTTATTTTTTCGTTTTTCGTTTTTCGATTTTGTTTTCATAACAAAAAATGCCACTGTGATGGAATTCGTTTGTAGATAAATTTTCCTCCGAACTAATCAATAAACAAGCAAATCTTAAAAAAAAAGAAAAAAAAGAAAAAACATGGGGTAAAATCAAGGCTCATCTGGTAAAAACTTTGCTTTATTGGGGACTGGGTAATTCATAGCCAACAATTCATAGCCAAATACATTTCATTACCAACAGTTCATTGACAGCATTTTCACATCTATATACATTTCATAACCAACAGTTCATAGATCTAGACATTTCATAACCAACAGTTCATAGATCTAGACATTTCATAAACAACAGCTCATAAATTTAGGCATTTTATAGCCCACAGTTCATGGACAACACTTCTTAACTCTAGACATTTCATAGCCAACAGTTCATAAGCACAGACATTTCATAATCAACAGCCAAAGATAAGGGCCCAGTCGGTTGGGCCTGTAGAATACACCGACTGCATCTCTGCTGAGGGATAACTCCCCACAACGAGTGTCCTTATATGACACTAAACAATCTGATGGTGAGGCTCCACTAATGCTGAAGCTGTGGGGAATGTGGTGTACCGCTTCATTGCCATCGCTCCCAGGTTCACCCGGCCCTTGATTGGGTCCTATTTATGGGTCAAATAGAACTGTTCGACATTTAAGCTAAGTACAAACAAATGACTTATGCTAAATTGAATTGTAAGAAATAGAACTGTTTGATAATTTAACTGTGTGCAAACAAATAACTGATGCCTAATTGAATTGTTAGTGATATATAGCAATAGTTGAAACCATTTAATTTTGTGCAAAAGAATGAGCTTAGGCTCGTTTAAAAATGTTACAAAATGGGTTTACAAATCATATATATATTTAATATATATGTATAAAGACGATTTAACATTAGATAACCAATGATGGTTGATATACCATAAAACCAAACCTAGCCACCAATAAATAGTAATAAACAATTGATTCCTAACAATTTGACGTTCGCTAATTGACCTAGTTATGTTCCTTAATTCTAGGAATATGAATGTATTTGCCCAACTCTTCCGTCATGTGCAGAATGGGTTACAATGTCAATTTTTTAAGCGGGATGAGGCTGCTTTGAATTTTTCTTCTCCAAGGCTGGTTGTTTTACCTAGGCTAAAGAACCCAGTCTGGCCTTCTATTTACACGTAGGAGAACTTGTTGGATAGAATGATGCGCAAATCTTTTTCTTTCCACATTTTTTAAACTTCACATCTTAGAAATATGCAGTTTCACGTCAGGGCCAGACATTCATCTGTGGACGCTCTAAACTATATGAAATTTGTGGCCCTACTCTAAAAAGAATTGGGTAAAGAATGTTAATGAATATACAAGTTGTCCAAAAAATTTGACATAATTTCGCTGGCCAATAATTTTGGCAGTTCTTGTTGAAATAACCTCAAATTTTTTATAATGCATTGAAAGATTTTATATAATTAATAGAAGAGGAAAGTACGTATTTATCTCCATGAGAATCTGCCAGAGAGATAGATCGGGCGTGGAGGAGATGAAATCAGTTTTCCGATAAATTGGTCACAGCGGTCACCGGAGCTGTCACCGTGTGATTTCTGTTTATCGGGATATGTGAAGGAACTGGTCTATGTCCTCTCACTCTTCCTACAAGCATTGATGAACTCAAGCCGAGAATCACTTCTGCACTGGATCATGTGACTGGAAACATGCTACAGCGTGTATGGCCAGAGCTTATCTACAGACTTGACGTGTGCTGTGTCACAGGCGGTGCACATATCGAACACTTATGATATCGGTCCCAGAATAAACTTATGATGTTCAAATCCTAAACTGTTCAATTTCATTTGGCTAAACTCAGTAGTTTTCAAGATTATTGTTTTTAAAATGATGTCAAATTTGGGGGGACACCCTGTAGATAAGTTGGCCGACCGTAGTCGAGGGCGACCTAAAGGCCTTCTTTTTAATAGCTCCTACGGGAGGGCGCAACCCCTTTTTCTGGATCCCTTACTTACTCTTGATCCATAATTTGTGTTAAAGAAGGAAGCATCAAGTACCATTTTTAGAGTCTTTGTTCTGACTCGATCTGGAATTAAACCCTGGTCTTTTGGACTATTGGTGCACACATATATATATATATATATATATATATATATATATATATATATATATACTTATCCAACCCCTCCGCTCGGGCAGGATATGACACAAGGTCAATTTTTAAGCGGAGTTTAACAGGGTTGAATTCAGAGTTTTCTTTCTCCTAGACTAGTTGCCTCACCAAGGCTGAAGAAACCAGTCTGTCCTACTATTTACCTATAGCTGGAGGGAGAATAATAGGATTCATACTTTTCCCATGTGAAATGCAATCAGTCTCGTCCAGGTTTTGAACTCGTGCCACTGTGTCCATTTCCTACGATGATAATCATTACACCACTGTCACCTCCATATATATATATATATTTTTTTTTTTTTAATTGTTAGCATGATATCGATTAACAGTTAATACATTTGATCAACGTGCAATGTATATCATAAGTACTAACAAATAACATTTATCACAATCATAGTATGTCTAATTTGCATTCTGAATTTAAAAATCTGTCGTGTGCTAGTCATTCTTAATTTTATTGTTTTTATGAATAGAAAAATGTTTTTCATGAATAAAACTAATGATAAAATAAAAACATATTTTTAAAAATGAGGCTTCGCGGGTATATTGACTTCAGCTATTGTTTAAAAAACTTATGAGAAAATCCATCACTGATTCTCATGCAAGAGAAAAGCTACTAATGAATAGATTTACAAATTTTCTTAGATTTGCGGATCCTCGTATTTGAAAATATATTTTTATTTTAAAGTTCGAATAGATACTTTGCTTTGAAATAAAGCATTTACCATTCGAGGCAGCTATAATGTCCGATTGTATTATATTTTTTCCATTCTGTATACTGCTGCCATTGGAAATGGAACTCTAAGTCTTTTGCGTGACAATATACCATTATACGATTTCGGTTCGGTTTCTTTGTTGACTAACATATCAACCTTCGTGGGTTATTTAATGCGAAAACCATTCTTATAGAAGAACATTAGTGGTACTATTTTACTTATGGCTAGGGGTTAAGAGTGTTCATATTTTTCCAAGTGTATTAGTCCGAAAGTGAACGTAATAGTGTAAAATAATTAGGAATTTTAGCTGAATACTTTAGTTTTTAGTAATAAATTGTTTTCTTTGGTAAAAACTTTAAGTTCGTAGATGCAGGTTTTCGGGTTAAAAGGGTCAATACTAGCGTAAACTTTGTTTGTGTCCACATGTCACCGGATGTTAAAGTAAAGCGCAAGATGTTTGTTTTAAAATCAGCTGCAAGCTAAATATAAAATAATCATTTAGACAGATATCAGCTGATATTAAGCAATGACGTGTCTCTAAAAGGTTTTTGTGATTACGTGTGATTTAGGCATAAGTCAAGAGATATGTTAAATGAACATACATAAGAAAGAGATAAAGAGAGGAGAAATAGGGGTTGAGAAGTTGGAGTCGGTTTGTAAATAGAGTCGGTGGCAGTCAGAGAAGGACCAGAAACAGACGGAGCGGGAAGGCTCCGTTGAGAAAAAGAAATGTCAAAGTCTGTAGTTGTTTGTCTCGTCTCACATGATGGTTCCTGTCGATATAATGGGTTGAAGTAATTCCTTTATTCTATTTCTCCCATTTCGCGACTACGACGAAAAAGGTAGTCACAAATAAACTTTCGTATCATGAAAATAAACAGAACCATTTTGTGTTGGGTTTAAAGGGTAACGTTAATCGTACATTATAGTCTTTTTGGTGCCGTAGCTTAAGTTTGAACTCGCTTACTACGATGCTGCAGTCCAGAACGTTAGCTACAACACAACAGGAACTTGCTCTATATCAGTGTTATGTCGCATCTGAAATACCCATGAACTTCAAAGGATTCCAAAACGTAGTCTGATTATCCTTAGAATATGCTAACTGAATCCACTGTAAAAAAAGGGGTTGACATGGGTACGACACGAAATTGCATCTGATGGTGAGGTTCCAGTTTTGAACCTCTGGGGAATATGGAGTACCCCTTCATTGCCATTACTCCCAGGTCCACTCTGACCCTTGATGGTAGTACTTGTTAGGGGCCCTATGAGTTAAATAGATCTACTTAAAACTTATTCGTATTTAATTAAAAAAAACTTGATACCATATAACTGTGAAATATTTGTAAGAAGAATTGTTTCTTGAACCTGTGCACAATTAAACCCTCTTATTAAATCGAAATAATTACTTGAAACCATAGAATTATTAGTATTCGAAAGGAATACTTGATATCATCTGTGTGTACAAAACTCTATAGAAATAACAACAAAAAATGTAAGTAAAGTAAAGTTAGCGACCATAGTCGAGGGTGACCCGAAGGCTCCCTTTTCGATAGCTACTACACCAAGGTGTAGGGGAGGGCGCTACTCCATTCCCTGGATTGCTCCACTTTACCCTTGAACCGTACCTTATAATGCTGAGTGTTAAGCAAGGTGCTATCAAGTTCCATTTTTAAAGTCTTTGGTATGACTCGACCTGGGATTGAACCCAGGTCTCCCGGGCCATTGGCGAACACTCTAAAAAATGTAAATATAACTAAATATGTAATGAACGCGATTCCTTAAACTCTTGGCAAAAAATAACCCTAGATGTGTTGACATGCCTTTAAAACCAATCAATCTTTTGGCTAATGAATGTTTCAAGCATATCTATTTAATTTCTTGTGTATCCTAAGTATAACTAAACTGCATCTGGTGATGAGGCTGCAGTTCTAGAACTTGAAGGAGTGTGTAGTAAACCTTTCATTGTCTTTATACCCAGGTTTACTCTGACCCGGAGTAGTAGTACCTGTAATGATCCCATATATGGGTTAAATAGATCTGTTTGAAATCTATTATTGTTGAACAGCAATACTTGAAATCATGTAAATGTGTGCAGATAAATTACTATTATTATTATTATTATTATCTCCATGATAGTTTTTTACACCAGCGTTAGCTGATGGTCTTTCACTGGAGTTTGAGGGACAGCAAGGCTCCTCAAGTCTCCAGGACCATTCTCAGTATTCTAGCCGTTCTCAATAATGTAGTAGTTTGGATGGTCTCCACTCGTCCGCCAACTTCCAAGTCCTCCAGTCCCTTTAGTAATCCTTTTCTGGGCTTCGGGCCGAGATTAGGTGATCTATGTGTGTAAGTTAAAGTCCCATAGGAGTTTATGTGTGTCATTTTCTCGGACAGGTGCTGGGTTGCGCATATACCATTTGTTCGTATGGTCAAATTTGAATTTCTTGCACGTCTCCCAGTGAATCACCTTGCCGAACCAGTCGTGTTTAGTCTTATATTCCTTCTGTGCTAATTTACTGCATTCGCTTTTTATGTGATTGATGGTTTCACCCCTGTCACCACATAGCCTACATTTGCTATTTTGTCACGTCTTATTTATTCTCGCTTTGAGATGATTGGTTCTTATGGCGTTGTTTTGTGCGGTTATTAGGAGAGATTCTGTTTCTCTCTTAAAGTTTCCTTTTTTTAGCCATGTCCATGTTTTGTCGTGTGATATATTGTTTATTAGTCGTTTAAAACGCCCATAGAGTTGTTTTCCTTCCCATTTTTGTTTTCTAGTTAATGTCATTCTGTTGTCCATCGTGTTATCAGTATCGTTTCTGAGGGCTGTAATCAGTCCTCCATCGTGTTTTTGTATATAGTCTTCGAGCGTTGTATCGATGCGTCAACACTGTCTTCAATAATGGCAAGTCCTCTTCCTACCCTCTTTTCTTGATACATATAGTCTGTCAACGTCGTCTCTGAGATGCAATGCTTTATTCATGGTTATAAGTTTTCTTGTTCTTTGGTCCATTTGTTTAAGTTAATCTCTGGTCCACTTCAGAAAGGGTCCAGAATATCTAACGAGGGGTACAACCCAAGTATTTATTCCTTTTATAAGGTTTCGGCTAGAGAGTTTTGTCTCTAGTAGTTTTCTAGTTCTCCGGGGATATTCTTTTTGAATTTTGTCTTTCATTTCCACTTGTTTGATTTTCATATGGGCATCGTCTTTATTTTCCAAACTTCTCCACCATGAACATTTGCAATGCAAAATTGATTTTTAGGCGGAATACTGCGTGTTTTAATGCAGAATTTTCTTTCTCGTGGCCTGGTTGCCTTACCAAGGCTAAATCAAACAGTTTTCCCCACTATTTACCCACTGTTGATGGAAAAGAAACGGATTCATGCCTTTCCCAAGATCATTTACGCGAAATGAAACGCAAAGAGCTTCACCAGTGATTTGAACTCCGGTCTCCGATTTCAATTCCTACGGCGCTATACATACCTCCTAGCTAAATGGGTTTAGTTAATTGAATCAATTTATTGTTCGCAAATTGTTTTATTATATAGGAATACTTGAAACCTACAAATCTGTATACAAAATTTTGTATAATGTATACTTACTTGAAACTATAACTGCTTTTAGATGGTTGTTGTCTAAATTTCTGAGGCGAAGCTTGATGATTTTTATCATTAAGGGTTTTCGGACTATTGTCTTCATCTTTATTTCCAAACGTTTCGGCCGCTATGTCCTCCGGCCATTCTTCAGGTGTCCGTCGAACTCTGGAACCTTCACGGAACAACTTCGAACTACGTCCTTTATTGAATCCACAGGGGTCACCTGTTCTGATTCCGTTAGCCATAACCGGGTACAAGTGTTAAGTATTCCAAGTATTCGAAGATGTGACTGTCGGATACTACTGTATGGATGCACCACAAGGATTCTAACGAAATACTTGGAGATAAAGTGAGATGAGAACTACACAAGCAAGACATGCAGGGGAAACAAGTTGAAACTCACAAGTGACGTTCTCTTATGGGCTTCTACACATCAACACAATAATGCTGACCGATCAACAAAGACTGTGTTGACACTAGATACTGTTTAGAGGACCTGCCAGGTGTGATGCATAATAGGGACAGATGGCGAGAGAATCAAGGAACTCTGTGCTATCCGCCTGACTTCAAGATGATGATATACAGAGTTTATTCTCAGAAGGAACCTATATCCTTTACGTTGATGTTTGGTTTCTTTGTTTTAATGGCATATAAACCTTCGTGGGTTATTTAATGCCTAACCCATCCTTGCAGAAGCACAACAGCGATACTATTTTACCAATAGCTGGGACAATAAGTGAGTTCATATCTCTCTCTCATGGGTATTAGTCCAAAAGTGAACGTAATGCACGACTGGAGTTCGAACTCGCTAACTGCGGGTCCGCAGGCCAGCATTTTAACCATTATGACACGTGGACTACCTCGCTTTACGTGGATGTTGTTTTTTGGATTTTTTTTTTTTTTTTGTGATTTAGTAAGAAATCTAAACTGGCCAACATTTGAACCTTTTATTGATTGTCTATGCTTTGCCAGCAAAGTTTTCGGCTTCATCTACATAGTTATAAATTTAGCATTGCTGACTCTCAATGTCACATCCCACGGAGTGAATTCAAGTGTTTCCTCCAGTCAGCTTGCCCGTCGTTTTATATACAGGAATAAATCTTCAATTAGAGAATCCTGATTTTGGAGAATGGATTCGAATCGATTTTGGTAAGATCCGGAATCAGGCTTGTTCACCCATCGTTCAGAATCAGGAAGAAAAAAAACTGAATTTTGGCATTAGAGGATCTAAGAGAATTCTTCGGCCAGAATTATTCTAATTATTTTTCAAGAGTATTTAGAAGAAAAAAAAATGTATAATAATGGCTTTAAAGTTGAGGATTCAAAGAAGATAGAGTGAGGAGAAGAGATACCTTTTCATGGTTTGAGAATGGAATTGGGAAGTCAAAAATAAATAAAAAGAAATGGACGGAAAGAAAGAAAATATATTAGCAAGAAGTCAAGAAAATAAAGGAAACGAGAAAAATGAATCAATAAAACGCACCAACAAAAGAAAAGAAAAAATAGAAAGCAAAAAAAAAGTGAAAAAATAAAGAAACTAATAGGTTAAAAGAAAGAAAGAAAGAAAGAGAGAAAGAAAGAAAGAAATGAAACGAAACGAAACGAAACGAAACGAAACGAAACGAAAACTGAAATTTAACACCAAAGAAACGAAAGGAAGAAAGAAACGAAACGAAACGGAAATGAAACGGAAATTTACCATGTAAGCAAGAAAGAAAGAAATAGAAAGGCACCAAATTTTTTTTAAAAAACAATAAAAGAAATAAAGCAAAACTCTTCTTTGCCTGTTCTAGATTCTAATTGTGATAGTTATCAAGACAATCAATTATCATTCGTGAAACCTTTGAAAGAGTCAGAAGTAATCAGTGCGGTGAATCATTGTGCAAATAGCGCGTTGTTCTTGAAGGCACTCGTGTCTACTTGACTAGAGTCTTATTTCGTGGACTCAATTTAGATCAACTGCTGGTGGCTCTTTAACAAGGGAGAGAGGGAGACAAACAGACAAACAGACAGAGACAGAGTTAAATTTGTGAGTGGTTATTTGTTAAGCTTTATAAGGATCGATACTCATTTCTTGCTGGGTCAGAAAAATCAGTTCAAACGGCCTTTTTACAAGAATGATTCAACTGGTTATTCTATTCCTAGTTGACGTTTTTGTTCAACATTACAGGTAATAAAAACATTTTTTTGGTAAAGGGCAGGGATTTGAGCCTAAAACTAATCTTAGGGGTCCATCGTTCTTCATTGCCAGGTCGGTGATACTTGTTACTTTAATTCGGCAATTGACAATTTTTTTAATAATTTTTTTTACAAATCAAATATACCAGAATTTTTTTTTTAATGGAACATTATACGATCAAAACGGATATCATTAGGTATTACTAATCACCGATTAATAGCTATTATTAATTACCGCATTCTTCAGAATTGGGTCTATCTAACCCAATGTAAAATAACAAGACTTCTGTGACTAAAAATGAGTTTATATATATATAGGGTATAATTATATTTGAACTTATATATATATATATATAAAGTTGGTGACTGTAGTCGAGGGTGACCCAAAGGCTCCCTTTTCAATAGCTAAAACATCGAGATGTAGGGAAGGGCGCTATCCCATTCCCTTGATTGCTCCTTGACACGTACCTTATAACGCTGAGAGTTAGCTAAGGCATAAAGTACCATTTTTGAGTCTTTGGTAAGAATTGAACCCCGGTGACCCGGGCTATTAGCGAACACTCTACCCACAACATGGTTTCAGTGTGGTAGAGTTGGATGATAAATAATAGCTAATAATATCCGTTTTAGTTGCATAATGTTTATCTAGAAAATAGTTCATTTTTGATTCTCTTGTAAGTTAATGTAATTTAAAACACTTAAAATCTGTATTAAATTTGAGATAAATATATATTAGTTAAACCTACCTGGACCAATGGAAAATTTTCTTCTCCTCTCTCTCTCTCTCTCTCTCTCTCTCAGTCTCTCTCTCACACACACACACACACACTCTCTCAATTTTAGTCCGTATCTTCACATTCGCTTATCTTTGCTACCGTCTAGATTTTTATTTTAATGATATACAAACATGGTTTAGCTTCATATGCAAAAAAGTTATCTTTATGCGAAAATATGAAAAAAGAGAGGATGTTGCAGAATACTACTACATCCTCTCTTTTACTTTTCTTTTCCTCGATTGCTTCATGAAGAATTTTAAATGCATCGCAATTTTTTCGGTTTTCTCGCAAGCATATCACTCTATTTTCATTCTCCATCTTCTCTCAATACAGCGTTGCATAGAAGAAGTACGAGGATCTTTAAATATGTTTCCAGACATTTTCCAATGGGCACTTTTATTGATAATACACACATGAAACTCTAGTCCCCTTCGAAGTAATCTCCTCCGGCTGCAATGCACTTGTTGTACCGTTCCAACAACTTCTGCAAGGTCCCATGGAAGTCCTCTTGTGTACGCGTGTCAATGACCTTCCTCACAGCCTCTTTCATCCCTTCAATTGTCTCATAACAACAGACTCTGAGCTTAGGGAATAACCAAAAGTCACAGGGAGCAAGATCTGGACTATAGGGAGGGTGAGGAACTGTCTTGATTCCCATCTTGGTCAAATAGTCTGTGAAAAGGATGGAGTTGTCGACTGGTGCATTGTCCTGGTGGAAATGCCACTGACCCGATTTGAAGAGTGCTGGCCTCTTCCCTAGGAATCTCTTCTTGAACTCCCTTAAAACCTCAGCATAGCAACACTAATCCTAACCTTTTGGCCAATCAACTCTGGTGTTCTGACTTCCTTACTCCTCCCACACTTCTCATCATCCCTCACAGACTCCCTGCCTTCCTTGAATCTCTTATGCCACTCAAAAATTGATGCTCGATTCATGCAAAATGGTCGAAAAGCAGTCTGAAGCATTCCACACGTTTCAGTGGCATTTTTTCCAAGTTTAAAACAGAATTTTATTGTATTTCGTTCTTCTAAAGTGTCGTCACGTCCAGATTGCATTTTTGAAATTTACACGCTGTGACAATCAGGTTTTAGTAGGGTGTATTCCAATTGCTGCTGTAGCTGTTAATTTGAACCTGAAATCATAAAAATTGGTCAGTCATCTCATAAGATGTATAGTAATAATATACTGAATTTTCAAGAGTCTACGACAATTTTAAATGCTTGTACAAAAAATGACTGGAAACTTATTGAATACACCACGTATGTCTTCAAAATGAGCTTTACCTAGGTTTCTCACAACGAGCCTAAATCAAAGCAGTGGAAACACACTGACTCTCTAGCAAAGAAAAGTTCCTGGCGCAGTAGTCAGTAAAGGTGATGCTGACAATGTTTTCGAGCATAAAAGAACCAATCACGATTGATTTACTTTAAAAAAAAGTTTCAACTGTAAACAGTGCTTCCTATCACCAATTCCTTGGGTAAAATTCACCTTATTTACTGAATGAACCATGTATATATATAAATTTATATTTCCCTTTATATTGTTTTCATTTTCCTCAAGCTGTCGAACATCCTACTTTTTCTTTTTCACACCCTCCAGTCACTTACTTTTCCCAGTTTTTCTCCGTTTAATATTATTTTATAGGTTTCTCGGTCGAAAGTTTAACTGACTCCAGGTAATAAGGGTCTTGAACAGTGTAGAAACTCCACTGAGACCCTAGCAAGAAAAGCGTAACATACAAACCAACAGAATAATATTACAGAACAGAAAAGCCAGGATCAGAAACAGATACTACACTCTGATCATGGAAAAAAGCGAAACGGTCATGCATACAAAGAAGCATAATAGCAGTTTAGATGAGAAAATCCAAGATGAGGCACAGATACAACACTCTGATTTGTAACTCCACCGCCCCAAATAGACAATTGGGGTAGCACTACCCTTTAGGTTTCAGTCAGACCCCGTGGTAATCTCATTAATGATAAGAAGTGACGAAAACAGAATACTGCCTGTTGGTTCACTGGATACGAAAGTTTATTGTTACTGCTTTTTCACAGTAGTCGGCGAAAAAAGATAGATACAGTATACGAAATGCATCACTGATTTGATAGACAAATGATTATAAACTGTGTGAAGCGAAAAGAACAGCCACAAACTTGGTCATCTCTTCTTCACTGACCCGGCCGCCACTTTCCTCAGGGTCTCTTCTTACTGCTCTGTTCGAGTCCCATTCTCTCACTACCTCTTCTTGAAGCTCATCCAAAATGGATGCCGACTTTTCGGCACGTCTTCACATCATCGCGACCGGCCTGGAACTGACTTTTTCTCTGTTTTCTATTCCGTCCTCACTTAACTTCCCATTTTTGTTATAACCAATCACCGTCTGTCAGGCCGATTGCTGCTAATGCATTTTATTTCTTAACTTGGGTGCTTGCCTGCTTCTATCATGGCTTGGATTTCGGGATTACTTTCCTTTCAATTTTCAACTCGTTTTCACTTATTGTTCTTATAGCATCTCTCTCTTTCTTTCTCTCTCTCTCTCTCTCTCTCTCTCTCTCTCTCTCTCTCTCCTTAAAACTTTTGGTGACACGTCTACGCCAAACAAGGTTTATTCACTTTGACCTGCACAAGTCAAAAAAACCCTAACTCCGAACCCTAAGTCCATCCTTACAACAATTTATTACAAAAATAATCAACTAAAAATCCCTGTTTCACAAAAGACGGTTACAAATATGCAGAATAATCGTACAGATAAGAAAAGCCATGATCAGGCACAGATACTACTCTACAATCTGATCCAAGGTAAAATACAATTGTTGTATAGCCGTGATGAGGGTAAAACCACAACACTTGGTTATAAAAATACATACATCTTTATTTCTTTCAAAAGGGGTCAAAGCTTCGACAGGTGCATGAGAGACAGAGATAGTGAGGCGAAGACAGACAGTCATATTGACTCATAACTTCTTTTTAACTGCTCTGTAGGACGCTGCCCCAGTGGGGCACTTGGTCACTTGTTGGCGCTCCTGTGACTGACCGGTCTCTTCTGGCCGCAAACTGAGACTGACTCAAGACTGAGATTACTCGTATCTCACATGGGCATTCGCATATATCATTCCGCAATACCTACACATTTCCGTTCAACCACGTGACTTCTTCCGCTTATTTTCACGGGTACGTCTCGTGTTGAGAATCTCTGATTGACGGCTCTGTCAAGGGTCAATATGCAACACAATCATATATACAAAACAGTGAAATACCTTTCAAAGCAATACGGAGTGGGGTTCCCTCGACGCAGTGGGCTACGTGATGAATTACGACATTGTTGTGAGTTCAAACCCCAGTTGCGCTATTCCATTCAATTTCGGACTTATACTTTTGGGAAAGGCGTGAAGACCTTTTCCTTCAGATATGCGTTGAATAGCATCTCTGCTGTTCTTATAAGAGAATAGCTGCGTTAAATAGCCCTGATAGGTTGATATGCCATTAAACAAAGAAACTGAAACCAAAGTAGAATGAATCTTTTCATAAAATGTCCGGAGTATAAAATCCTTGGAGAACCGTTTACCTGGAGAGAATTCTCACCCGGAGAGAATTCTCACCCGAAGAGAAGACCAGGACATTTTTTGGCAAGATCTGATTTTGTTTTTCTGATTTCAATGGAAGTGATAGTGTGTTACTGCCAAAATTGTTCACCAATGTACATTGTCACATGAACGAGTAGTGTACATATGTTTGTTTGTTTGTTTGGGTTTTATAGCATATCAACCCCTGTAGGTTATTTAAGGCCAAATCTTGTTTATACATATATATTGCATGATTTGTGAACACATCTTGTAGATCACATTTTTAAACGAACCTGAGTTTTTTTGTTTGCACACAGTGAAATGGTTTCAAGTATTTCTATGTAACACTAATAACGCTACTTAATATTGATAATCTATTTATACACAAATGGTTTCAAGTATTGCTATGTAATAGGAATAATTTAATTTGACATCAGTCATTTGTTTTCACACATTTAAATATGATTTGTAAGTGGATAGTTTGTAAGTAATTTTATCTTTAAACAAGTTAGAACTAATTTATTTGCATAAATCGCTATTGTCTCTACACAATTAAATGGTTTCAATTATTGTAAGTAAAGTTGGCGACCGTAGTCGAGGGCGACCGAAGGTTCCCCTTTCAATAGCTACAACACCGAGGTGTAGGGAAGCGAGCTATTCCATTCCTTGGATTGCTCCACTTTACCCTTGATCCGTACTTTATAATGCTGTGTTAAGCAAGGCGGCATCAAGTACTATTTTTGAGTCTTTGGTATGACTCGACCTGGGATTGAACCCCGGTCTCCCGGACCTTTGGCCCACACTTGCACACAGTTAAGTGGTTACAAGTATTGCTATGTAATACCAATAATTCTATTTTGCTTACTTTTAAACGGTCTCAGATATAATAGTTTTTTGCACATAGTTACAGGTATTGCAACGTAATACTTGTAATTCAATTTACGCACACAGTTAAAGAGTTTCAAGTATTGCTATTCAACACTAATAATTCTATTCAACATTACTTATCTATTATCGAATAGTTAAATAGTTTCAAGTATTGCTATGTATCACTAACAATTCAATTAAACATCATTCATTAATTTATACGTAGTTAAATGAACAAACAGTTCTATTTCTATCAATTCAACAGATGTCATTTGTTTGCACAGAG
The DNA here is from genome assembly GCA_963585895.1 of Sepioteuthis lessoniana. Lineage (NCBI taxonomy): Eukaryota > Metazoa > Mollusca > Cephalopoda > Myopsida > Loliginidae > Sepioteuthis > Sepioteuthis lessoniana. The sequence goes on from OY757937.1 coordinate 69,088,392, forward strand.
TTTAATTGCCTAATAGTTCTATTTTGCCTATAAATAGGACCCTATCAGGTACTACCACTCCGAGTCAGAATGGACCTTGGAGCGATGGCAGTAAAGGTGTACTCTGCATTCCCCAAAGCTCCAGCATTACTGGAACCTTACCGTCAGATTGTTTAGTGTTATATATCAGGACACTCGTTGGTGGGAGGTCTTACCCCTCTGCAGAGATGTAGTCGGTGTATTCTACCGCCCCAGTCGACTGGAATAAAAAGGTTTTACGTTCTTTAATAGGTTTAATCTCAAAAGAGAGAGAAAAACGATAATGTTATTAATCGGGTGGCAAGACTAAATCTGTTCAAAGGGCTGATACCAAATGAGAAAGAGAAAGGGCTCTGGGCTCTAACATGATCCACAGATACATAACCACCCCCAAAGACATGCCCACAATCCAAGGGAAAATATTCATTGTCTTCCTATATTCCCTTCAGATGAACTTAACAGTCAATCCTAAACTTTGAACTACTTAGTAGAATAAGGAGTTACTTTTTAAGTAAAAAAGAAAATTTTAAAGTTTGGTAAAGTGACTGCATCAGAACTATCCAGTCTACCGACTTAAAGTTGTCTTTTTTTCAGGGGGCCACTCTGCCGGCTGATATTGTGAGTAAGCATCAGGCGGATTTTATTTTGCGCAAATGTGGGCGTTTTTTCGCTGATTGTATCAGACGTCCAGCAACTGGGTGCAGCAGACTTCAGCAGAGACGGGATGAAGCTGTTCTCAGTAAACAATTCTACGTGCTACCACCAGCAACGACATTTATCTTTGGCTTGATTACAGCGGCGTTAGCCTTCGTCTGAGTTATTCTGAAAATCGTCGTACAGACATAACTTTTATTTATTTATTGCAATTATATTTTCCAGCCATAAAAACACGTATTCTACAATAATTAACAAAAACACGTGTTTAAACGTCTATTTCGGGTACCATTCAGCTGAAAATATGGCACTCTGCTTTGGACAGTCGCCTAATCGGGAAGAAGAAAGCAGTTAAATCAACGGAGTAGTGGTAGAACAATAGAAAGACAAAAACTGGAATCAACTGAACAAGTTCAAACCCTGGTTACAGCATATTGCCTTCACTTCACGCTTCTACACGTCGGAATTGCCTGAATCCATATCTTTCACCATACATAAGCATAATCCTATTTTCCAACCCCTCCGCTCAGACAGGATATGACACAAGGTCAGTTTTTAAGCGGAGTTTAACAGGTTTGAATTCAGAGTTTTCCTTCTCCTAGACTAGTTGCCTCACCAACGCTGAAGAATCCAGTCTGCTCTACTATTTACCTATAGCTGGAGGGAGAATAATTGGATTCATACCTTTCCCAAGGGTATTAGTGCTATGTGAAATGCAATCAGTCTCGTCCAGGATTTGAACTCGTTTCGCTTTGTCCATTTCCTACGACGATAACCATTACACCATAATGCATAAGCATTATAAGAGGTTCTCTTGGTGTAACGCATTTTAAGAGGTGTGCTTGCCGTAACGCATTATAAGAGGTGCGTTTGGTGTAACGGTTAAGAAATATAATTAGGGACTCGAGTTCAAATTCCCAGTCGACTGGGGCAGCAAAATACACCAACTGTATCTCTGCAGAGGTGTAAGACCCCTCACCAAAGAGTGTCCTAGATATGACACTAAACAATCATAGGGTAAGATTTCAGTAATACTGTAGCTTTGGGGAATATGGAGTACCCCTTCGTTGCCATTGCTCCCTGGTCCACTCTAGCTCGGAGTGGTAGCAACTGATAGGGTTCTATCTATGGGTCAAATAGGACTTAACTGTGTACTTATGCTAAACTGAATTGTTTGAAATAAAACTGTTTTGACATTTCAGCTGCATAGTTATGCTAAACTGGATTATTTGAAATAGTACTGTTTTTACATTTAACTGTATGTCAATGAATTATGTTAAATTTAATTGTTAGTGATACATAGCAATACTTGGAACAATTTAACTTTGTTGACTAAACTGAATAGCTTAAAATAGAAATGTTTTTGACATTTAAACTGTGTACTTATGCTAAATTGAATTCTTTGAAATACAACTGTTTGTATGTATAAAAATAGATTTGACATTAAATAAGCCACACTGGTTGATATGCTATTAAACCAAACCAAACTAAATCCTGGATGAGGTTGTTTAATTGATTGATTTTCAGCTGGTTGATATGCCGCTTCGGCCAATCAATTCATCAAATGATTATTATTAAACAAACATAGTTCCTTTAAATCGTATAATATCAGTATTTGATAGGTTTGGTTTGTTTTCTGTTTAATGACTTATCAACCTTTGTGGGTTATTCAATTCTACAGCTATCCTTGTAGTATAACAGTTGTGTCTTAGATTGGAATACTTGATATAATTTATAATTGAGTATAAACTATTTTTATTACATAGGAATACTTGAAACTGTACAAACACGAACAAATAATTAGAATGTTTGGTTTGGTTTGGTTTGGTTTTATGGCATATCAAACATTGTAGGTTATTTAAAGCCAGACCTGGTTTATTCATATACATTACATATATGATTGATAGATATAAGACAACAAAGTTAAATAATTCCAAGTATTGCTATGTATCACTAACAATTCAATTAAACATCAGTCATTTGTTTACACACAGTTAAGTGATCGAGCAGGTCTATTTCAAACAATTCAATTTAGCATAAGTCATTTGTTTGCTCTCTGTTTAAATGTCAAACAATTCTATTTGACTCATAGATAAGACTCTCTCAGTTGCTACCGCTTCGGGCCAGAGTGGACATGGGAGCGCTGGCAAAGAAGGCGTACGCTACATTCCCCAAAGCTTCAGTAAAGCAATCAGAAAAAAATGAGAAATAACTAAAAATCTAAAACATAAAGATTCATCAAATCAGTTAACACTTGAAATATGTGATACAGCATATTCCCCAGTCGCACATTGTGGCACAGTTGCCGTGATAGTTAATTATTTTATTACCTGCTTTGGTTTGGCCACGAGCTTTTCAGTTAGCTGTTAAGTTAACTAAAATCTTTGAGCGGAAATGTAAGTCAAATTGGAAAGTTTAAGCGAGTACATAACGTTCAACACAGGAAGGACAAAATGTAAACAAAATGGATTCATATCTTTTCTGTGACAGGTTTGATTGGAGAAATAAAAACAGTGCATTTTGGACACTTGAGAGATGAAGCAATAATATAGCAAGATGATATCACCCCCACACCGTTATCCTGAATGTAAATATATAAAAATTTGCAAATTTTGAAAAAGTAGTCCGTTAGCCAGTCGGTCAATTGTCAGAAGTTTGCATTCAGAGAGTTCTGTAAGGCTGGGGGCGGTGCGTGTCTTTTTGAGTCATAGACTCTTACAGCTTCTCTCTCTCTCTCTCTCTCTCTCTCTCTCTTTAGTGCTACTGTGTGCAATCCGAACATCGAACCATAAATGATTGGTAATGGAGAGTTCTTCTTGTTTTTGAGTCGCCAACAGCCGGGTAACTTTGTTCCAACGGATCACCCCGACAAACAGAAGAATATCCGGATGGATTGTGTCATTCCTTGTCAGTGGATCTTTCAAACACAGCGTGGGCACAGACGGTATTAATAAATGAACTATCTGAAAATGTGATACTATAGTATCACACCATAATCAAATTGGTATACACTCCCAGATAAAGATCCTGACTTACAATAAACATCAGCAATAGGATTTAAATTACCTTAAAATCCGAGGTATTCGAATATTCTCCGGGGGCGTTTACCGATTTTAAGCCCCCTAACCCCACCAGAAAGTGAATTTCTAAAAGTTCATTTTCTGAATTGAATTAGCATGACTAGAAAATCCGGCGAACACCTACGCACAACATACGGAAACACTGGACAGCTGTTTCGACCTTATTATGCTGTGTATACATCAGCTGTGACCTCATCAACTGTGTATACCGTGATCCCCACCACTGGAGATCGAACCAGTGACCACAGATTGCAGTGCTGAAACTCTATAACTGAGCCACCAGTTCATATCGCAAACAAGGGACGCCCAATTAAGTAGTCATTGTAATTGCGCGGCCAATTGACCAATATGTGTCTTGCAAGTTACATCCGTACTCTTTACAGGGGATACGGTCACCTCCGGGACCACGTCTTCCCAAGAGGATTAGAAATACGCGTCCGCGTAATTATTATGACCCCACGGGCAAGGAAAATGTAGATCAGTTCCTTTTCTTTCTCGTAAACTTTTACATTAGAATACATTTTTTTGTTTTTATGTATCTTCCATGTAAACTGGATGTGTTTGCACTATCAAAAGGGCTCTGCGCTATGTTATAAACCTCATTGGGGGTGGGTAAATATTATTGTAAGATGGTGAAATTTTAGAAATCGACTTTACTTTGTACCCAGTAGTTATGTTTTTATTTTCATCGAAATCCGAAGCATTTGAATTTTCACCGGGGGTAATTGCCTCCTTTAAGCCCCCTTAATCGAACTGAGAAATAAATTTCACTTAGCTTACCGTCTTTTTGTAAATAGCAGAAATGCCCGTCGTTGATTTGCTTCAGAATGAGCCTTCAAAAATTGTACTCTAATTTATATATATTGAAAAATATTACATCGACCAGGTCTTCATGGATAATTAACTCAAATGGGATATTCTGGAACTAAACAAAACTAAACAAAACCCATCTAGTATATATATATATATATATATATATATATATATATATATATACTTATATGTTTATATGTGTACGCCCCTCATTCACACTCACACAAAGAGATACAATTATTAAGATCATCAGCAGAGAACAGAGGTCTTACAGGGACAATTAGCTCCAATTCCCGGAATTAAAAAATATCATATCCTATCAAAACAATCATTACTATAAAACAACAATCGACACTTAACTTAACCATTCAAAATCTCCTGAAGAAGACGCGAAGTCTATAAAGACGCGAAGTATATAAAATAATAAAAATCTAAATACCAGATTTGAAATCATTTGCGGACCTATTTATTTTAAAATATTATATATATATATATATACTCATGTAAATACATACATATATATATATATATATATATATATATATATATATATATATACAGATATATGTATGCAGAAAAATGTAATATGGAAGAAAGATATATGTTGGTATATTTGATACATAATATTACACCAAAATCCCATTACTACCTTCATTGAAAAAAAGATTACTTCGGCATAAAAGCCATTACCCGCGCAACAAAAACAATAGAACTGATATTAAAGAACACCTTCAAAAACACAAATTCCTTATCCAATTCAGGTGTTTACAAAATTCGTTGTCTAAATTGTAATAAATTTGTCATAGGGGAAACGAATAGAAACTTAAATAAAAGAATCTATGAGCATAAAAAAGATTTTAAAACTGGTAATACAACAAACTGTTTAATTTCCCTTAATATTTTAAAAAACCACACTTTCGATTTTCAAAATTCTACAATATTTGCTTTCATCTATGTCAGAGACAAATGAAGATTAATTGAAGCATGTTTCATTGGGTACCATAACACAATACCACGACTAGGTTTTTACAAAATATCACCGTCTTAAGAAAAATATTACTTAAATATATCAAAATCCACATAAATATTAGCCCCCCTCCTTTCTCTAAACGTTTAAAATGATAAAACGCTACAACTCTGATTCTCAAACCATAAAACGTTATTTACTTTTTTCCTCCAAAATTCCATTGCATGACGTAACCAGTTTAGAACATATCAGACTGTATTATTTCGTTTTTGTATAACAACATTTATTGGCCAAGATGAACAACTGAATCAAAAATGTATCTGTTATAATTATTTCTCACACTTAAAATAATTTTGATAAATATTTTTTGTATTTGTACTGAAACGCGTCGGCATAATAAAATAAAATAAATCATCAAATATACCACCATATATCTTTCTTCCGTTTTATCTTTATCTACATACATTCTGCTGGATTCAATTCACTTCTTCACACACACACACACACACACACACACACACACACACACACTCACGCACATATATATATTATATATATAATTTAGAAATAGTATTCCATTTCCATAATAGATATATTTCACTTATTCAAGCTCGTCAGATGGAATTCAAAACGGATATATATATATATATATATGTGTGTGTGTGTGTGTGTGTGTGTGTATTTATATACTCATACGTATACATATACATACAAAAATACATATATACACATATATTGGCACATATTTACACACATATATAAATACATGTATATATACATGTAACTTGATATATATATATATATATATATACTTTTTTTTCTCGCAAAATTTTATATTAGAATACATTCTTTGTTTTTCGGTATCTTCTATGAAAACTGGATGTATTTGCACTTTCAAAAAGGCTCTGCACCGTTTTATAAACCTCATTAGGTGGGGGTAAATATCATTGTAAGATGGTGAAATTTTGGAAAATGACTTTATATATATATATATATATATATATATATATATATATATATGTGTGTGTGTGTGTGTGTGTGTGTGTGTGTGTGTGTGTGTGTGTGTGTTTATACAAGGGTTGTTCATAGATTTCTATGCCTCACTCAGATATTAGATTTGTCACACACCGCTTACCTTTGCCCTTGTCGGCTTGGACTGTAGAATACACCGACTGTATCTCTGCAGAGGGATAAGACAACCCCAACGAGTGTCCTGGATATACTAAACAATCTGATGGTAAGGTTCTAATAATGCTGGAGCTTTTGGGAATGCAGAGTACCCATTCGTTGCCATCGCTCCCCTGGTCCACTGTGACCCGGAGTGGTAGCACCTGATTTGGTCCAATCTATGGATCAAATAGAACTAAACTCTGTACTTATGCTAAACTGAACTGTTTGAAATAGAACTTTTTTACTTTTAAACAGTGTACTTATGTAAAACTGAATTGTTTGCAATATAACTATTTTGACATTGAAATGTTTGTAAACAAATGACTGATGTTTAATTGAATTGTTAGTGATACATAGCAATACTTGGAATTTATCTAACTTTGTTGACAAAATTGAATAGCTTGAAATACAACTGTTTTTATATCTAAACTGTGCACGTATGCGAAACTGAATTGTATGAAATAGAACTGTTTTTGACATTTAAACTGTGTACTTATGCTAAACTGATTTTTTTTAAGTAGAACTGTTTTTATATATAAAAATGGATTTGGCATTAGATACCTACAATGGTTTAAATGCCTTAAAACCAAACCAAATTAAAACCTCTCCCATTTGTATGGACTCACCTGCTTAGAAATATGTGATGGTTTTTCAGTTATTGCTCTTCTTTCTAGGTGAGGTTTAGGAATTTTTCAATGACCCTTGTTATATATATATATATATATATATATATATATATATATATATATATTCTTGTTTACGAACAGGGGGACCTGTATCCAGATCGCATGAACGTAAAAATCATCAAAAATATCATGGTTTCAAGTGCTTTAAGCTGTATCTCAAGCCATTTACAAGAATAATTATTTATTTTTTGTTGAATTTAGACGAAGTTTTACTTCCATTGTCTCGGGTAATATATAGAATGGTGTGGACTGACTATGTCTGTGTTTGTTTTAAACGAAATTGGTGTAGACAATTGTAGCATCAGTTGACATCCTGTCACGGTCTTTTTTCAAACAAGAATGCTATAAATCGTTGTGGCGCTGGCTGATGTCACGAGGCAATTTGAAAAGTGAAGTTCTAATTGTTGAATAAACTTAGAACTCTTTGTCCATGTCTGAAGAAAATCTAATTGGTAAAGCCTCTCAGAGGTCTGCAATGAGCCCTCATGAATTATTTCAACAAAGACGAACCACTTGAAACGCCAATACGTCAAATTCTCAAAAATATCTCGATATGAAACTAGACCGATCATAAGAACGACTCAAGATATTATCATGCAGTTACAATCTGAACTGGAAATTGCTTTATTCTCTGAGTTATTCTAATTATCAGTAATCGAATCATCACAATCATCACATATTCTATCATCATAATTATCAGATATTTAAATGTCTCAATTATCAACAAGCAATTCGTCATTTCGTTTGTGGGTTGACCTGAAAAAAAATCTTCCTTGCAAGACGCGAAAACAATTTGACCAATTTTAAGTGTTTAGGGATTTTTAGTCGGGATTTATTGGGATTATCTTATTGCGGCACGAGACTGCACTAATGGGGCACTCAGTTGGAAATCACAAGAAATTTATAGTGTGACTAATCTGATAAATATCATCTGACAGAAGACACCATTTTGGCTTCAAGAAGAGATGTCGTTCTCTCTCTCTCTCTCTCTCTCTCTCTCTCTCTCTCTCTCTCTCTCTCTCTCTCTTGTATACCCTCTTTCTCTAACATGCACTCTCGCACACACTTACACACACACACTCTCTCTCTCTCTCTCTCTTGTATACTCTCTTTCTCTCACATACACTCTTGCACACACTTACACACACACACTCTCTCTCTCTCTCTCTCTCTCTTGTATACTCTCTTTCTCTCACATACACTCTTGCACACACTTACACACACACACACTCTTTCTCTCTCTCTATTTTGTACACTCTCTTTCTCTCACATACACTCTCACACACACTCACACTCTCTCTCTCTCTCTCTCTCTCTCTCTTGTACACTCTCTTTCTCTCACATACACTCTCGCACACACTTACACACACACACACACACACACACACACCCTCTCTCTCTCTCTCTCATATGGGGTATTTGATTGACCAAGTCTTAATTTCCCCACATTCCGACTATTAATGGTGAATTTTGTATTCTGATATACTCATATGGATGTACGCATGTATGTATGATGTGTGAGACTTGTATGCTGGTGTACATGTATGTATGTATGTATGTATAATGTGGGTAAGACTTCTTTTTGATTAAGAATGACGGTGCCATAGCCACCTCGATATGGTGTAATGGTTAACAAGCTAGTCTCGTGGATCAATTCCTACTGAATTATGAATTCGAACCTGACGGGGTGGTATATATTTTTTGCCATTCTACAAAATCTAAGGTATTCATGGTGAAACAGTTATTATCGCAGGAAGTAGAATCGGCCACCCAAGTATGAATCCGACTATTCTTCCTCCAGTTATGGGTAAAATAGTAAGACAGACTGAGCTCTTTAACCTTAATATGGTAACCGATGTAAGAGAAGGAAAACTCTGAATTCAAACCATTTATCGTGAGGAGTGGGCCTCGCCCAGCTATTCCTGACCATAGTAACAAGTTGTCATCCGAATGAACACCTGGTGGGGGGAGTAAAAACAACCAAAAAACACAAATCGACCTCTCGTGTTAGGACTTTTCATTGCTTTATTTTATCAGTACAGATGCTGTGGCGAGAAGATGAGGACTAAAAGAAATGGTCAACTGCCACCGCGTGACAGTTGTTAAAGAGACAGAGACTCGATCTGCCTTTACCCCCAGCCGCCAAACAAGAAAAGAGAGAGAGAAACCCTCATCAACGAGTGTCCTGGATATATGACGCTAAGCAATCTAATGGTGAGGTTCCAGTAATGCTGGAGTTTTGGGAATGCGGAGTACCCCTTTATTGCCATCGCTCCCAGGTCTACGTTTTATAAACCTCATTTGGTGGGGATAAATATCATTGTCAGATGGTGACATTTTGGAAATTGACTATATATATATATATATATATATATATTGAGCACTCTGGCGAAGGAATTGTCGGCCGCCGCTCGCATAGTGCAAAGCTCTTCGAAAGAATTGAGCACTCTGGTAGCCGATAGGGTATAAAAAATGTAAATAAACGGACGCTGCTGCTGTTGCTACATAAATACCTTCAAAATTCCCTTAGCCAACGTGTTCCGCTTGTTGGCCGAGTGGTCTGAGACTTAGTCTAACGTAAAGTTGGATGGGTTTCCATCCCGGATTCGAGCTCCCTGCCTGTCTAGCCACACTGAAGAGTTTTGATAGAACGAAACAGTCTGTCTGTGGATGACAATATATATATTTGTGTGTGTATGTTTGTTTTACAAGGGTTGTTCAAAGATTTCTATGCCTCACTCAGATATTAGATTTGTCACACACCTCTCACCTTTTGGCCTAGTCAGCTTGGGTTGCAGAATACAGCGACTGCATCTCTGCCGAGAGGTAAGACAACCTCAACGAGTATCCTGGATATGACACTAAACAATCTGATGGTAAGGCTCCAGTAATGCTGGAGCTTTAGGGAATGCGAAGTACCCATTCGTTGCTATCGCTCCCAGGTCCACTGTGACTCGGAGTGGTATCACCTGATAGGGTCCTATCTATGGATCAAATAGAATTAAACTGTGTAATTATGCTAAACTGAACTGTTTGAAATAGAACTGTTTTGACATTTCAACTGTGTACTTGTGCTAAACTAAATTGTTTGAAATGGAACTGTTTATATGTATAAAAATGGATATGGCATTAAATAACGTACAATAGTTGATATACCATAAACCAAACCAAACCAAACCAAATCCAATCAGATAACTAAACTTAAGCATCATTGAAGTTGATCAGTACGCGTTAATTCCACCCCACTCACCCTTGCTTTTGTGCCCTTTTTGAAATATATATATATATATATATATATATATATATATATATACCCTGCCCAATTGGTTGAGGCTGTACAATACGCCGACTACATCTCTGAAGAGGTGTAAGACTTCCCACCCACAACAAGTGTCTTGGATATGCCAATAAATTGCATCTGATGGTAAAGTTTCCTATCCGCGACGATAGGGAATGTGATGTACCCCTTCATTACCCAGAGTGGTAGTTCTTGTTAGGACCTCATCCATGGATCAAATAGAACAATTTAGTAATATAACAGTGTGCAAACAAATCTTTGTTGTTAAATTGAATTATTGGTAATACATGGCAATACTTGAAACCATCTAACTGCGTGCAAATAAATGAATACAGTTGAAAAGAATTATTAGTATTAATAGCAATCCTTGAAATAATTTAACTGTGTGCAAATAAAATTTTTGGTGTTAACAATATTCTAAACCACTTCACAGCGCACATTTATATTGAAAAGAATCATTAGTTTTAGATAGCAGTACTTGGAACCATTTAACTATGTACAAGCAATAACAATGCTTGAAACCATTTGTGTGCAAACAAATTACCTCTAACTCATTTAAAGAGAAAATGACCAAAAACTATTTATTTGCAAATCGTATATATATATATGTATGTATGTATGTATGTATAAACAGGGTTTGGTATTAAATTACTATCAGGGTTTGGTATGCCATTAAAACAAATAATCTAAGCCTAATTGAATGCTAGCCGTTTAACACAGAGCTCTATGCACACAAAAAACTGAGCGATGCCACCATATTTCAACTTACTGAAAACGAAAAAAGAAAATTTGTTTCACGCTACCGATCTTCAGGAGGGCTTATATCTACACGGCTGAATTCATATGAATTCAAATGAATAGATATCTCTTCTTAATACAATATTCAGGTCACATAATTATCATGTAACTAATTTACTGTGTCATGTGGCTCAATTTCACGCCAAATTCCAAATTAAATATTTATCTTCATGGTGACATTTACCAAACAATTACGATCTTATATATATATATATATATATATATATATATATGTGTGTGTGTGTGTGTGTGTGTGTGTGTGTGTGTGTGTGTGTGCGTGTGTGTGTGTGTGTGTAAGAGAGAAAGTGAAAGAAAGTGAGAGAGTGAAAGAGAGAGAGAAAGAGAGAGGGAGAGAGAGAGGAGATAGTACGTAAAATTAAACTGAAACATTTTTCCATTAAGGTAGGTTTTCTGAAGAAGCTATTCTTAAAGCAAATCATGTCAATTCAATTATTTCTATTACCCTTTTTTCCATACCATCAGATTTTATTCCAAATCTTATCCATATATATATATATATATATATATATATAGGGGGGTGGATATATTTCGGAGTTCCGTGTTGCGTGCTCGCTTGATCATTCTTAGCAAGAAGAAGAGTCAATATTGAAAAAATCTATTATCTCGTGTGACTACTTCTCTCGGTTTCTTTCTGTGCTTCTAAAATCAGCCGTAACCCTGACTATACCTGTGTATAAATAAAGCTCCGATGACATTCAACACTTCGATATTCGCCAATATCCAGAAGGGGAAATCGATATTTCTTCTTTACATGCCGAACATGTCGGTCGACAAAAGAGTTAACAATTTGGTGGGAAAATAGTATTTGCGTTTTATTCAGAACGCTCGACATTATGAATACTGATTTTCTGCTTGTTCAAATACTTATGACTAAGGAATATAGAAAGGACTGGTCACAAGTATTTGAACACTCAAAATCTGCGTGTCCTCGATATGACACTAAACTGCATCTGATGGTGAGGCTCCAGTTCTGGAGTTTTGGTTAGTGTGAAGTAAACCTTTATGGCTATTACTCCCAGGTTCACTCTGACCTGGAGTGTTAGTACTTTTTATGGTCGCATCTGTGGGTTAAATAGGTCAGTTTGCACATGATTAATGTTTTATAGGGATATCTGAAATCATATAACTGCAAATTATTAGTATTAAATCAACATAATTGATACCATTTAACTGTGTGCAAACAAATAATTATTAAATAGGAATAGTTACTTGAGACCATATAATTGTGTACATATTATTGCTGTCAATTTCTGCATTAAGTAACCCATAAGGAGTTGATATGCCGTTAAACAAATAAACCAAACCAAACCAAACCAAAAAAATTGTTTCTATAAGACTATAGAGATCATTGAAGATTTTGATTGATTGAATCAATAATTGATAGATTGATTGATTTTAACGGGATTTCAACCCATCTAGGGTTATTCTATGTCTAGAAGTTAGGGAATTGCGTTCATCGTATGTTTATATTTACAATTTTCTACAGTTGATTCTTAAGAGTATTTTTAACTCAGTAATATGCTATCAAGTATTCCTATGTAATACAATTAATTTGCACACAGTTATATAATATCAAGTATTCCAATCTAATACTAATAATCATATGGTTTCAAGTAATTATTTCTATTTAATAACAGTCATTTGTTTGCACACAGTTATATGATTTTAAGTAATTGATAATACTCCTTAGTTGGAAATTATAGTTTCAAGTAATTATTCTTATTCCAATTTACAATCATATGGCATCAAGTTTTCCTATCGAATACGAATGATTTTTAAATAGATCTATTCAACTCATAGATGGTACTACCACTCCCGATTAGAGTGGACCTGGGAGTAATGGCAATGAAGGAGTACTCTACACTCTTCCTCGCCCCTGAACTGGAGCATGACATTTAATGCAGTTTAGTGTCTTAACTAGGGTATTACTTTTGTAGGGGAGTTCTTACTCCTTCTCAGGAAATACCGTCAGCTGATAGGGAATAATTCATTTTAAGTGGTGGGGATTCGAATCAATTTACTCTTCAAGTGCGTTCGAGAAATTTTACATGGATAGAAGTTCCTTTTTTTTTAATTTAACAATTTGATTCTATTTTTAAAATTAGCACTCAGAACCACAAAATATGACTAAATACATGCTTTGTTTTATATTGATTAGTTCTTCTTGCGTAATGTTCCTATTTTTAACTCTCAAATCAAACAATTACTACCTCTGGCAAATTTTCTTTCCTCTTGTTAGCTTATTTTCTGCTAAACAAAATAAAACTAAATGAATATTGACTAAGTGTGCTATTTTCATAATTTTTGCCAGTGGTAAGTGTTTCACTGTTCAAATACTTATGACAGATACACAGACATACATACATACATTATTTGTCATAAATATTTGAAGTTTGAATACACATGTCCGAGAACGTATATACGTATGTATGTATGTAAGTGAATACATTCATATGTTATCTGTGATAAGTATTTGAATAGTCAAACAATTGAACCTCTGACAAAAATTATGGAAATAGCACACTTAAACATTATTCATAATATGGACGACTCGAGGATTTACCGGTTGAAATATAAGCATAGGGAAACCCAATAAACATATCGGTCGATATTGTGTTATAAAAAATCAATATTACTATCTAATACTTATAATCATATGGTTTCAAGTAATTATTCAAATCTAATTAAAAAAATCTTTTATTTGCACGCAGCTATATCATCTCAAGTAACTAATCATTATCCTTACAAAATAATTATAGCTTCAAGTAACTATTTTGCCCAGTCGGCTGGAGCAATAGAATACACCGACTGCTTCTCTGCAGAGGGGTAAGACCCCACCAACGAGTGTCCTGATTTTGACACTAAACAATCTAATTGTGAGGTTCCAGTAATGCTAGAGCTTTAGGGAATGCCTGTGTACCCTTTCATTACCATCACTCCCGGGTCCACTCTGTCTTGGAGTGGTAGCACCTAATTGGGTCCTATCTGTGGGTTAAATAGACCTAAACTGTGTACTTATGCTAAACTGAATAGCTTGAAATACAACTGTTTTTGTCATTGAAACTGTGGGCTTATGCTAAACTGAATTGTTTGAAATAGAACTGTTTTATGTATAAAAATGGATTTGGCATTAATAACCTAGAATAGTTGATGTGCCCTAAAACCAAACCAAACCAAGTTTTGTAACTATCCTTAATACAAACAATTTACAGTTTTATACCATTAAGTATTCTTATCAAATAAGAATATTTTGTAAACTGACCTATTTGATACATAGATGAGACCCTAACAGGTACTATCATTCTGGACAAGAGGGTACTTAGGAGTAAGGGCGATGAAGGAGTACTTCCCCAGAACTGAAGCCTCAAAATAAAATAGCTTTCTGTCATACCTTGGACATTCCTTTTTGGGGGTGTCTTAACCCCATCCATCCTGAAGGGGATGCAATCAGCGTATTCTAAGCCACGACGACAGGGCGGGTTTAAATTTGAATTACCTCAAAATTCTTAAAGTTTGAAATTAAATTCAGCCCGAAAAGTGTTAAAATCAAAATTTTACTGCACCAGAATCGAACTAAGTCGTAAGTCATTTTTCAAATATTCAACAAATAAGCTTAATCTCAAAGAGCTCAACTCGAACGTCACCTTCTTTACACTCCTGTGATTGAAGTGATGCCAAATCTTATTGAAACAGTCTAAGAACCAACATTAAAATTGATTATTAGACAAAGGAATGGTAAATTCGGACAAAGTTTCAAACTACACGAATTGTCAGCTCTTCAAATCTGCTTCCCACAGTCCAAACTGTAATCTTTAAAACGACAAATATCTAATAAAAGCAATGGGGCAACTGTGACTAAAATTTAGCGAAAAAAAAAACGTTTTAAACATTTATTGTTACATACTAAGCTTTGATCCGTCTGATGCACAAGCCATATGTTACTTAAAGTACCTCCTGTCTCTAAGTGAGTTCTCATCTATGTGCAGAATTTGGTGATCTCGCAAGAACAGGTATTTTTTGTGTGACTTGATCGTAAGCCACGTCTTAGAAATCTATTGCTGTTACTTCAATTTCTCGAGGGTATTTGCGTTTCTCTTCCCCTAAAGAAAGGCATAAAGCAATTTAACCCTGACCAAGACTGCGGCTAGATAGTAATGGAGACTGGAATTTTAACTAGTCGAGAAGGTTGGTTGGTTGGTTTTTATAGTGTATCAACTTTGTAGGTTATTTAATGCCAAATCCTGTTTATACATTTATATGATTTGTAAAGGTTGATGGTTGTATTTTATCATATTTACCAACCCCTCCGCTCGGGCAGGATATGACACAAGGTCATTTTTTAGCTAAGTTTAACAGGTTTGAATTCAGAGTTTTCCTTCTTCTAGACTAGTTGCCTCACCAAGGCTGAAGAACCCAGTCTGTCCTACAATCTACCCATAGCTGGAGGGAGAATAATTGGATTCGTACCTTTCCCAAGGGTATTAGTGCTATGTGAAATGTAATGAGTCTCGTCCAGGATTTGAACTCGTGTCGCCGTGACCATTTCCTACGACGATAACCATTACACCACGGGCACCTCCTGATGGTTGTATTTTATGGCATATCAACCCATGTAGGTTATTCAATGCCAAATCATATATATGTACATATATATAACCGGTCCATTGGCATAGTGGTGAGCGTGTTCGCCAATGTTCCGGGTTCAATTCTAGGTTGAGTCATAGCAAAAGCTCAAAAAATGGTATTTGATGCCTCCTTGCTTAACATTCAGCATTATAAAGTACGGATCAAGGGTAAATGGTGTAATCCTGGGAAAAGAGTACCACCCTCCTTCCCAACAACTCGGTGTTGTAGCTATTGAAAAGGGAGCCTTCGGATCACCCTCGACTACGGTCGGCCAATTTATACAAAGTATGATTTCTAATCGTATTGTTTGTAGATAGCATATTAAAACAAACCAGAGCTCATTTGCTTGCACCCAGTTAAATGGTTTCAAGTATTTCTATCTAACACTAACAATTTAATCTATCATCTGTAATTTTTTGCACAAAGCTAAATGGTTGTTTGTTTGTTTTTTATTAGTTTCTTTCCCTCTTTCCTTGGTTTTATGGCATATCAACCCTCGTAGGTTATTTAATGCTAAATCATCTTAATATATATGTATTAAATATATGATCTGAAAACATATTTTGTAGATAACATTTTTAAACGAGTCTGAGCTAACTTTTTGAACAAAGTTAAACAGTTCCAAGTATTTCAATTGAGGCACGATGTTGGGCATTCGTTTTTGTGGGTGTGGGTGTGGGTTAGTGCCACTCAGATTCCTTTGTCTGTTTTGACAAAACCCACACAAAGGGTTTGTGCGCGAGATCTCCTACAAGACCAGAAGAAGACGAGGGAAGGCAAGGTCCCAGAACAGAACAGGGCAGTCAGCAGGAGAGAGCAGTCCACAGAAGTCGGGAGAAGCCGACGGTCAGGGAAAGGCGACTGCTAGGACATGTGGATCCAGAGGCCGATTTGGCCAACGTGAGAGGATGAGTCAGGCTATGTGGAAATTTCGCTCGAATATACGCTCGCAATAGCCCACAGATGCACAGAAAGCCACGCAAAAGTGTCACACACTTCTCCCTTCTTGCGATTGGAGCGAACCCAAGTCCGTGATTGTTTGTTCTTCTTTTCTTCCACCCTCTCGATTGTTTATGTTGTGTCTTGTGTGTTTGTAAAGAAATGTGAAATACCCCTGGCCGGAGATGAGAGAAACCGCAAGACGATCGAATGACCATGAGTGGTTTAGGAGGTTGAGAGAGTGGGGATCGGCTGGCAGGTGTATAGTCACACAATCTAACACGAAAAGTTATATCTATTATTAATCATTTATTTGCACATAGTTAAATGGTTTCAAATATTGCTATGTAACAGTAACAATTAAATATTAGTCATTTCTTTGCAAACATCTAAATAAATATACATATGATTTGTAAGTAAATAGTTTGTGGTTAATTTTTAAATGAGAACTAATTTTTTTGCACCCTAGTATTACTTTTTTTTTTTTTTCATAGTTAAATGATTTCAGTAATTACAATCTAATACATGTAATTCTATTCAATATTAATCATTTGTTTGCAGACGGTGAAACGGTTACAAGTATTTCTGTTAAAGACTAATTATTCTATTCAGCACGATTCTTTCATTTGCACTCTGTCGAGTTGTTCTAAGTATTGCTATGCCAATAATTCAATTTAATACCAATATTTCTATTTGGGCGCACAGATAAAGTTTCAATTAAAGCTATTTAATACTATAATTCTATTCAACATTACGCATTCGTTTGCATAGAGATAAATCGTTCCAGTTATTCTTCACTAATAGTTTTATTTGCTCACACTTAAATGGTTCTAAGTATTGTTATGTATCACTAACAATTCTATTAAACATCAGTCCTTTGTTGACAAACACTTAAATTATCAGACAGGTCTATATCTTTGAGTTCAATTTAGCGTAAGTCATTTGTTTGCACTCACTTTAAATGTCAAACAGTTCTATTTGACCGATAAATAGGACCTTATACGGTACTACAACTTTGAGTCAGAGTGGACCTGGGAGTAATGGCAATGAAGGGGTACTCCACATTCCCCAGAGCTCCAACATTACTGGATCCTCACCATCAGATTATTAGATGTCATCTGCAGGACTCTCGTTGGAGGAGTTTTACTCCTCTGCAGAGATGCGGTCGGTATATTCTACAGCCCTAGCCGACACTATGGCTATTTTTGATCTGATTTGGCAATTTGTTCCAAAAATATATTACTCTATTAGCAAAAAACCCGTTTGATAAGTAGACTTAAATTTTGAAATCTGTCATGGTAGTCAATTTCCAGTTCATGGAGAAATATTTTTTTTAAAATGTCTATCATAATTAAAAATTCCAATATTTATTTTTGAAAGTTTCGATTTGATAGCCTCTCATTCTTCTTTCTAGAAAATGAAGTTTGTTATAATTTCTTTAATCTTTCCCACTAATTAGAATCTTTTACCTTTATTTTCATTTTTATCACTCTTTTCTATTTGCCCAGTTGGCTGGGGCTGTAAAATACACCGACTGCAAGTCCCCCGAACGAGTGTCCTGGATATGACACTAAACAATCTGATGGTGAGGTTCCAGTGATGCTGGTGCTTTGAAGAATGCGGAGCACCCCTTCAATGCCATTACTCCCAGGTCCACTCTGGCCTGGAATGGTAGCACCTGATAGGGCCCGATCTTCGGGTTAAATATTACTAAACTGCATACTTATGCTACACTGAATTGTTTGATTTTGAACTGTTTGACAAAACTGAATTGCTTGAAATAGAAATGTTTTTGACAATTGAACTGTGTACTTACATTTAAACTGCGTACTTATGCTAGACTGAGTTGTTTGAAATAGAAATGTTTTTTGACATTGAAACTGTACTTACGCTTAACTGAATTATTCAATATAAAACTGTTTTGACACTTTATTGTGTGTAATCAAAATCTATATTTATACTGAACTGAATTGTTTGAATTAGAACTGTTTGACTAAATGGAATAGCTTGAAATAGAAATGTTTTTGACAATTAAACTTAGTATTCATGCTAAACTGAATTGTTTGAAATAGAACTGACTATTTGTATAAAAATGGATTTGGTATTAAATAACCCACAAAGGTTGATATGCCATTAAATCCAACCAACCAACCAACCAGTCTTTTTTCTATACACTTCAACTGCCATTTCTTACGACTGGAGCCCAGATCCGAGTACAATATTTGATATGAGTTCTTATTAAGGTTTTATATATTTTTAAAACAACATTTGCCTCCCTTGAAATAAAATTTCCAACAGTCCGGCTAATCATTTCATTTACCCCTGATACTATAAACAAAATATGTTTGTTAGTTTTAAATAAATCATCAAAGCCAACCCCTAGATTGAAATCCTCATTTACTGTTTTATTTCCCTTTTGCTTTATTTAAATTCAACTTTAATTGAAAAATTCCTACTTCGAAAATAATTTTTCTAAACAATGTCCATTTTACAATTTTTGTTGACTATTTAAAATTTACTCCAAATTGTTACAAATGCTGTCTTTATAAAAGTTAAATTCACACAATAAAGAAAGAGATTTGCCAGTTGTTTTTTGTATTTTTGTTTTTTCTAAAGTTAATATTTAACTGGGCTATCAATATAAACTAGGTTAAATACCCATCTACCCCGGGCTAATTGTCAAGTTTTGATCGCTGGAACTTATTTTACAATTTTGCTGCAATTTTTCTTCTGGACCTGGTAATAATTCCAATAAAGGGGTAATCTACTGTCCCAAAGCTCCAGAACTGGAGCCTCACTATCAGATGCAGTTTAGTGTCATATCCTGATGATCCTTTTTGTGGAGGGCGTTTTATCACTCTTCATCAGATGCTGTTAGTTTATTCTAAGCCCCGTCCACAGGGCAATTACCTTTCTTATGACGAAGTTTTTATTTTTAAGTTGATCAGAAAATGTCTGCTTTTTGTTGGTCGGGGTTCCTTTTAATATTAGGCATTAATCTTCTCAATTACTTTTCTTGATTATTGATGAAATAATTTCTTTTCCTCGGCGTACCCATGTGGAATTCTACCCAAATTCTCGTGTAGGAAAATAAGTTTTGTATAGTGCACTGATAGCATGGAACACGAACCCTGAGACCGGAGCATTTAAGAGAAGCGCGGCGCACTAGAACCATCCCGCGGAGCAGCTCGAGCACGGATAGCAACACAGAACACGAGCCCTGAGACGGGAGGATATAAGAGCAACGGTGCGCATGAGCACTATCCCATGAAGCGAGACGAGAACGAGTAGCAGCACGAACACGAGCATGGTAGCCGGCCGTCCATCTTTCTTCTGTACGACAGGAAACAATTTTTTAAAAAATGGCAAAACTGCAGCGCAAGTCAGCATCTCGACTCACAGCAGCAGAGTCAGCACAGAAAATGGATGGTTCCTTATTATTGGCGCCATGTAATTCAGTACAACCTGTCATATGTTGTATGGAGAGGAGATGGACTCTGCCAAGTTACTCGGAATTGCTTTGAAAGATACCTTAAAAAGGAAGTACTCAGTGTGTTACATTGACAGCCTAATTCGTTAAAGGAAACGTATCTGATTCTGCTCTCCGAGGGGGTTAGTCCATATGACGTAATGGCTAAAGTGCTTGACTGCAGCCTCTAAGTAATCAAGTTCGAACTCCAGTCACGCTATTATGATCACTTTCAGACTAATATCCTTGGGAAGGGGATGAACCCCGTTTATCCCCTCAGCTATGGATTAAATAGTTTCATTGCTGTTCTTCTATAAGGACAGCTTTGGCATTAAATAACTCACTAAGGTTGATATGCCATTAAACAAAGAACCAATCAATCTGTTCTATAAAAGATCATGTTTGAGTACCCAACAGTTTATTCAGAGATGTCACATATTATTTGGAGAGGAAATGGGCACTGCCAAGTAACTCCTATTGCTCTGAGAAATGCCATGAAGGAAAATACTCTATATAGTACCCTGTCAA
Source organism: Sepioteuthis lessoniana (assembly GCA_963585895.1). NCBI lineage: Eukaryota > Metazoa > Mollusca > Cephalopoda > Myopsida > Loliginidae > Sepioteuthis > Sepioteuthis lessoniana. The sequence continues at coordinate 69,109,459 of OY757937.1, forward strand.
GCTAATAGCTCAATGAAGAGGAAAATCCACCCAAAATATGCCCGGGTAAACTAATATTCACTGTGTGATGTTCTTTTTTTTAGGTCATTTCCTGCATAATCTAATCACTTTTAACCATTCATAAACAGGTTTTAAATTGAAAATAATACATGTAAGTCAAAGTTGACAGCAGCATTTTAAAAGTTCATGTAAAATTATTTTCCAGCAATATATATATATATATATATATATATATATTGTGTGAGTATGTGTGTGTGTGTGTGTGTGTGTGTGTGTGAGTGTGTGTGTGTGTGACCTGTTGATTTTTAGTGTCCTAAAAATCGTTATGTGGGAAAGGTGTCAATCAAATGTTCTCGGCGTCAACTGGACACTTCTTGTTAAACGTATTTGTATCTGATTGATACTGCAACAACAAATTCTGTTTACTTGAACAGAAATTCCTGTTTTCCGCCGCCATGTGTCACTCGCAACGACTTCGATTTGACCAAATTAATTTTGATCAGCAGTACAAGTACCGTAATTATTTTTGTATAAGACGCGCTATTTTTCCAGATTTTTCAGTCCAAAGGTTAGTGGTACATATTATACACGAGAACTACATAATTATCGTTTTTTTCCAGCTACATGTCTCACTATATTCGGGACAAGATGACTGAACGCAATTTATATCAATTGTCCAAACTAATGTGTTTTACACCGTTGCGGAGGAATATTCACTGGCATATGTGTTTGTTTATAATTTTCTTACTTCTAATCTGGGCTTATTTTCGCCGTAAACTGGTTGGATTTTTATGTGAACATGCCCGTATGTTTGCTGTAAATTTTGTTAAATAATATAAACAATAGAAATTCTTATTTCTCGTCAGTACGAATCGATAAAAAGTTAAATAAATGTTAAATTTAGATTAAATCCAGCCGCTACGAATTCTAAAATGTCAGTGCGTGCATGAGATTTTTTTTCCGGAATTTCGCAGTCCAAATTTAAGGGTGTTAGTCATACAGGAGTTGGTGTTCTACGCAAATAATAACGGTACTGCCAAAATCATTGCTCCACCGTTAAGTGTTACTTTTTTATATCAATATCCACTCTATTTCTAAATCCAACAATCCATATTTACCCAACCCCTCCGCTCGGGCAGGATATGACAAAAAATTAATTTTTAAACGTAGTTTAACAGGTTTGAATTCAGAGTTTTCCTTCTCCTTGACTAGTTGCCTCACCAAGGCTGAAGAACCCAGTCTCTTCTACTATTTATTTACCCATAGCTGGAGGGAGATAACTGGATTCATACCTTTCATAAGGGTATTAGTGCTATGTAAAATGCAATTAGTCTCGTCCAGGATTTGAACTCGTGTTGTTATATAGTCATATGCGTATCATAACGACTCAATAATAGTAAAGAAAGACACATGAGGAAAGGACGCAGGAATGAAGGACGCATGAAGAGTTCTTTAGAAAATATATACCTCTCTATTTATTGCAAGGGTTCGAAAGGGTGTTGAAGGTTTGCATGAGAGAGGATGCCGGAGACCGAACATAAACTTCATATTTTGACCCCACTGTTATGACCGTCACGTTGTGTCTTTCTTGTTCTCTTAGATGCTCAACCAGAGGTCTTGGGGTCCACTCCATCGGGGCTTTTCCGAGGGCCCCCTCGGTCGGGTGTGGCCTTCCCTACCACATCTGGTCTCTACTGTCTGGAATTCGACTGGCAACTGCATCGGGGGTTTCCGAGGTGCCCCTCGGTCGGGTGTGGCCTTCCCTACCACATCTCGTCTCTAACCCTCTGGGAGTCTGCTGGCAACTGCATCGGGTGTTTCCGAGGTCCCCCTCGGTCGAGTGTGGCCTTCCCTACCACATCTCGTCTCTAACCCTCTGGGAGTCTGCTGGCAACTGCTCTGGGACCCAAACTCAACTGAGTTAAATAATAACTCAACGCCCACACGATCGCCTACTGGATCTTTGAAATCGAATGTTTAATCGTCATCAAGCGGAAATAACTGTCATGCAGTTCAGAGGTTACTCTCTTCCGGTGCATGACTGTAATGGCACAATGGGACCTTCACCTTGTCCCATATCATAAGCCTTAATCCGCCCACGCGATCTCTTTCGATTACTGGCCGTTGGAATGTGTCACTTCCTTCCGGTGTATTACCTTGGAATAGTATTTTTGGGCCGGGTCGAAGGTCAAAATATAACAGTGTCACCGTGTCCATTTCGTACGACAATAACCGTTACACCACGCGCACCTCCATCATCAAAATCCAACAATCTATTCACTTTCTGTAAGGGCCGATTTGACACAACGTTAAAATCGATGTAAATTCTTGCTCGTTTTAACATTACTGAGGTCTGCATAGTTTCGATTCTTCCTCTGATTTACCAGTCTTCAAGACTTTTTTCAAAGTCTTTGGGAACTGTTCCAAGTACATCAGCTACAATTAGTATCACCATCATCTTCCTGTACCTCCATTTTTTCAGCTCTCTGGCAAAATCCAAGTATCGGTTCATCTTTTCGCTTTTTTTAATTTTTACTCTGTCGTCCGTTGGAACAGCAAAATACCCCAAAGACTATTTTTTCCTTGTAACTTAATACTATGTCTGGTTTTCCGACCGCTGCCAGCTTAGTTCTTTGGGTAAGTCCATTATTCTGATCATAGGTGAGTCACCTACAACAATTATATATTTATATTTACATGTATGTTGTTTCTTAAGAGGTTTCGCATAGAGTTAAATGATATGAATTATTCTTATTTAATTCAAATAATTTGCACACAGTTTATGATTTCAAGTATTCCTATTTGATATTAATAATTATATAGTTTCAAGTAATTATTTATATCTACTATTAATAATTAAATGGCTTCTGTTTTATAATAGTCATTTGTTTGGTTTCAGTTAACTGATGATAAAAGTAAAGTTGGCGACCGTAGTCGAGGGTGACCCGAAAGCTCCTTTTTTGATAGCTACTACACCAAGGTGTAGGGGAGGGCGCTACTCCTTTCTCTGGATTGCTCCACTTTACCTTGATCCTTGTCTTATAATTCTGAGTGTTAAGCAAGGTAGCATCAAGTACCATTTTTTGAGTCTTTGATATGACTCGACCTGGGATTGAATCCAGATCTCCAGGGCCATTGGCGAACACTCTAACCATTATGCTAATGTCTGGTAATCCTCAATAAACGATTATATCTTCAATTAACTATTCTTAACATAAACAATCTATAATTATATAGCATCAGATATTCCACTCGAATGCGAACAATTAACAAATCTATTTTACCAATTTATAGGACCGTAGTAGGTTCTATCAGTTGGGAGCTGGAAGTAATTACAAGTAAAAACTATTTTGCACTCCCCCAAATCTTCAGAACTGGAGCTTCACCATCAGATACAATTTAGTGTCATCATATTTACCACCCCCTCCGCTCGGGCAGGATATAACACAAGGTCAATTTTTTTAAGCGGAGTTTTCCTTCTCCTAGACTAGTTGCCTCACCAAGGCTAAAGAACCTAGTCTGCCCTACTATTAACCCATAGCTGGAGGGAGAATAATTGGATTCATACCTTTCCCAAGGGTATTAGTGCTATGTGAAATGCAATCAGTCTCGTACAGGATTTGAACTCGTGTCGCCGTGTTCATTTCCTGCGACGATAACCATTACACCACGGGCACCTCCTGCAATTTAGTGTCATACCCAAGAAATCCTCCTTTTTGGGGCAGGAGGGAGGGTCTTGCCGCTCTGCAGTGTAAATTGCCAAAACTCTATCAAGTTAAACAGCCTTACTATCAAAGATGTTATACTTTTTTTTATATATATCTTTTAATTTTTTTTTTTTTTTTATTTTAAGACAATTAGTGCTATTGCTTCATCATTCAACCCTTTATTCGGATTTGAACACCGACTCCTAAGACCTTTTCTATGGAGGAACCTTTGGGGAGACACCCATAAAAATTCTTTTATCGATCCTACACATTAATTAATAGTTCAACTGGAGATTTATCACGTAACCTAATTTGGTTGTCGAGATGCCACTCATGTAGCGTGTCTTCGGTAAGAATAGCTTGCCGGAGCATATCTCTCTCCAGATCTAGTTTGAATTCAGAATTTCCCTTCTCTTAGATAGGTTGCCAAACCAATGTTAGTCTGCCCTACTATTTACCCATAGCTGGAGGGAGAATATTTGGTTTCATACTTTTCCTAGGGGTATTAGCTCTATGAGAAATGCAAACAGCCTCGTCCAAAATTTTAACTCCGGTCGCCGTGTCCATTTCCTACGACGATAACCATTACACTGCGAGCGTCTCCAAAATAAGTCTCTATTTATCTATAAAGCCAAAATAATTTTTTTAAAGACAGTTTCTTCAATGTCGTGACAACATAATGACAAAATATTTAGGAAATTTTCTTTCTAAAATAAAAATGTTACGTTATATGAAAATAATTTTTACAGGCTTTTTACTTAAAGACGTGTTTCATATACACGTTTAAAGACTATCTATGATGCCGCACTATTGTGCTCTGTCGGTGGGCCTTAGAATATGCTGACTGTCTCCCCTAGAGAGTGTTAAATCACTCCCAAAATAAAGGGACCTGTGTATGACTCTAAACTGCGTTTGGTAATGAATCTCCACCTCTTCAAATTTAGGGAGTGTGCAGTAACGTTTATAGCTCCCAGGTTGACTCTGACCTTGAGTGGTCGTACATGTCAGGGTCCAATCTATGCGTCAATTAGATCTGTTTGCAAATTATTTATATTAGATAAGAATACTTGATATTAAATAAAAGCGTGAAAAAAAAACTTAAGAAACTAAAAAAAAAAAAATGTCAATATAAACGTATAAAGCACGCCATCCATGAACCTCTTGGGATGAAATTACTCCAAACGGGTTGACATGCTGCTGTTAAAATCATTCAATCAATTAATCAATCAATTCACGATATATTTATAAACTCCTTGCTAGTTTTTTTTTTGTTTTTGTTTTTGTTTTTTTTTTTTTGCATTAGTAGTAACTGGGGACCTTTACTGAATTCCTAGTGACAGCAAGTCTCCCCAACTCTCCCAGATTCTTCTCAGCATACTAACCAAAATCAATCGTGCTGTGAAATGGTCTCAGTCTTTTCTAGGATCTCCTGTTCCTCCACCTCTTTCCCAGCTAATTTGGGATTGCCCAAAGTGGTTTGGTTGGGTTTGGTTTTATGGTATATCAACCATTGTAGGTTATTAAATGCCAAATCCATTTACAAACAGTTCTATTTCAAACAGTTCAGTTTAGCATAAGTACACAGTTTAAATGTAAACACAGTTCTATTTCAAACAGTTCAGTTTAGCATCAGTACACAGTTTAAATGTAAAAACAGTTATATTTCAAGCAATTCAGTTTAGCATGAGTACACAGTTTCAATGTAAAAACAGTTCTATTTCAAACAATTCAGTTTAGCATAAGTACACAGTCTAATTCTATTTGACCCATAGATAGGACTCTATCAGGTGCTTCCACTCCCGGCCAAAGTAAACTAGGGAGCGATAGCAATAAAGGGCTACTCCGTATTCCCCAAAGCTCGTGCATTACTAGAGCCTCGTCATCAGATTGTTTAGTGTTATACTTCGGACACTCGTTAGGGGGTGGGTCTTAACCCTCTGCAGATATGCTGTCAGTGTATTCTACAGCCCCAGCCGACTAGACTATGTCCCAAGTGATCCAGATAAATGTCACTTTCCTTTGATTTCACTCTAGTTTGCTAGAACAGCAAAATCCACTCGTTGGCGACTTTGTCAACTAAATCAAGACCTGGTCTTCTGAATAGGATTGGGTGACCGTTTTTTTGTTTTTCTCAAAATCCCAGAAAATTTTGTTTCTGTCATTTTCGAGGATAAATTCTGCTCTGCACAAATACCATTTGTCAATATATTCAAAATTCAATTGTTTGTACAGTTCCCAGTGAATCACCTTTCGCTCTTGACAGTGTCAGTTATTATTATTACAATTAATATTATTTGTATTGTTCAACAGTTCCTTTAAAATGATGGCAATTTTGTCTTGGGTCAGTGGTTAGTATAACTGTATACTATACCTAAGATCAAAATATCACCCGCCAGCATTTCTGCCTGGGCTTAGAGTGTAGCTATTCCCACTTCGAGTGTAATATCTACAAAATCCCTTTTTGTAGGGTTTTTTTTATTAATAGTTATATATCTGAATTCGTTATTATCTTAGTCCTCAAGCAGAAACCTATTCTCAACCACTTTTTTCTTCTGGTATTTGAAGTGTATAGATTTTGTCTCTGACCCTGCCAGGGAATAGTAAAGACACTTAGTTATCTTTTATTTACTTTATCAAGTAAGCTTTTACTATTTTTACTTCTTTCACATACTGCTTGTTTGTTAAACACTATGTGTATAGTTCCAGCTGTATTCTTTTTTTTTAAATCCACTTGTGTGTATATTATGCATGCAAAAGGTTAAATGTTCTTGTATATACATGTAAGTTTATTTTGTTTTTCTTGCTGTTGTGTTCAATGTTAGTATATCGTAGATGTACTAATGCTACAGTTGGTCCTTAGAGGGTGTATACTCGATTAAATATATTCCTTAGCCTGCATCTTAGGTATTTTCCCTACCAACAAACATCCTAATATAGTTGCTAATCAGGTGGACAACTGAGTAGAGATAAAAGGAAACAAATAAAAAGAAGAAAAACTGAGGAATGTGAGCTTGATGGTCGTGCCATAGTTACTATTACAATGGGAACCAATAAAAACTCTACAAAAAATAAGTCTCTACCATTAAAACACTCAAACTAGTTTAGGAACAGACATAGTTTCTTTTTCTTCCGCTTCCAAAATTATACGAGTAGCTTCAGCAGCTTTGAGGTCCAGTTTAAAATGATACAATAAGATTGATTGAATATCAATACTTTTATCTGAAATAAACTTTACAGCAGAATATCAGAGATAATCTTCATTATAACGATCGGACTTTTCAATGTTAACGTCACCCAGCAAAAATGACATCATTACAAGATGTCTGAATATTCAATGATGTTAGAATTTTCTTAGCATTCAAGTTCTATCGATATTACATTAATTTGATTATTGTATGTAGGTTATCATAATATAAAGAACCTGGATATTCGAGAAAAGGCCCGGAAATAGTTAAGATGAAAGCGATTCAAGAGTTATAGATAGATAGATAGATAGATAGATAGATAGAGAGATATCATTGGGTGCCCTATTTACGTAGCCTTGTGCTATATGTGTTCTCTAACGAACGCAAGAAACTGGAAACATACACTGATGTAAGAACGAAATGATTCTTTAAAAAACACATCTCTCCGAATGGACCTATTCATTTTGAAATATTTACATTTTCTCTCTTTGAACCAACAACGAAAAATGTTTTTACACACACACACACAT